>CM076570.1:1384624167-1384942026 GCA_034641835.2 Pinus albicaulis
ACCACGGTAATTTGTCACCGTCCCTACCATTCCCCGTCCCGCACAATGGAGGACCCATTTTGTGACTTGTGAACATTGTCATGCCTTGAAAACATCATCAATGCATTCCTCTAAGCATGAGCTTCAATTTCCCTAAAGACATCTCCTTGCAAAAAATCATAAAAACATCTCTTTTTGCATTGGCGCGAGCAGACAGTTCACCACTCGCGCCAATGGGGAAAATCCTACAAAGAGGCCGCGCCAACTGGCGCTCTGTCCCAGAGCAGTAGTCGCGCTAGCCAATTTAAGGAGTGTTTTTTAAATAAATATGGCGGAAGTTGTGTTTCAACAAACTCAGAAACCATTGTCTATCTTGAGTTGGGAGGTTTGGCTGCGGGAGTTCCATGGAAGGGAAGTGGTTTGCCACCTCTCATGGAACCTTCCTTGATGATAGGGCCAATCCCACAATAATAGGGATCCCAACTCCCTCCTTCCCCATCTATAAAAGCTTGCCTATTGCCATTGCAAGCTAGTCTTGAAGTGCCTAAGATTTGAATCTCCAAATTCCCAAGAGCCTTTGTGTTGTAAGAGCCCTCTTTCTTCCCTTAAGGCCGACTCAAGTAAGGAGACTATCGTCGAGAGACTCAGGAGAGGTTTTCCCTTTCCCTGGCGAGCTTTGCGAGACGTGAACGACTGGAGACCCATCCGAAGGAGACCACGACGTCAGAACTTTGGTTGTAATCTCCTTCGATCGTTATTTAATGAATGATTACGATTATGGTTCCACTCTATTTTCAATGATGTTAATATGAGTAATATCCTTTCTGACTGATATTGAGTTACGTATGCCGGATTTTATGCTTGTATCTGTTTGTTTCTTGCATGTGCAGTTATCCATCCACGGAGATCGTAGAGGATCGTGATCTGCCGAGGCTGAGGAACGGGAATGCTCTCTTCTTCGGATCGTAGCATTGGATTCCAGGTAGGCTTCCATCTTTAGTCTTTTCATTCGTAACTAGGAACTTGCGTCGTAACATTTTTTATTGTTGCTAGACCCCTGCTGGGCTAGTAGGGATCGCCTCTGTCCGCAGAGGGGATTTACCTCCTCAACAATTTGGCGACTCCACTGGGGATCGTCTAGACTTCATTGTCTCGTTTGGATTGTCTCGTTTGATTGTTTTATGATTTTCCTTGCTTGATGAGCCTTCTGGGTTGGGTTCTTTTGCTGTTTTTTACTTCTTGGTTTGCTTAGTATGCATTGATCTGCTTCTGGAGTAGTTCTTTTTGTTTTTGGCTGAGAAACTCGACTGGCGCGCTTTTTAGCTCGACAGTCGCGCCAATTGGCACATGTTGCTTTTGTTTAGCCCGCGTCAATTGCTTTCTGGCTCCAGTTTCAGCCTTACAGTCGCGCCACTCCTGTAAGGTTTTTGAGTTTCCTCATTTTTGAGCTCTCTGGGTTTGGTCAGTGTTTTTCTTCTTGATTTTCTGACTGCCTGAGTGTGTTGGAGTCCTGTTTGACTGGGAATTCACCTCTGTCCTTTGGTTGTTTGCTTTTATCTATCGATTTCATGTTTTGAGCCCTAGGGCATCTAGTGGCTTAGTGTATCGAGCCCTCCTTGGGAGTTTTGGTGTTTCGTTTGTCCGGTCGACTTTCTGATTGATTCTCCGCATCCTCTTAGTAGTTTTTCATTGTTTTGTTGCGATTTTTGGGTGATTTCTCATTCCTTCATTCAAATTTCGTTTGGTCTTGCATTGGGCCTAGATCACACGGCCCATTGGAGCCCTTGAGTCTTTTCTTGGTTTTGAGAGACTTTGGTCGATTTGGGATCTGATTGCTTGTGTTGTTGAGTGAAATTTGTTTTTTTTGCTCTCTCCATATCGTTTCTCAAGTTGTTCCGTTTGTTTTCAGTTTGTTTAGTGCATATTAGCTATCAAACGTTGAAAATTACAAAAAAAAATCTCTTGTGCTTTTGGTTGAATTAGTGCAAATTGTAATCTTTTCGATTTTGCTAGTGATTAGTGATTTGGATGAAAAGTTTTCAATTTCATTAGTTGCATTAGAGATCTCATTGTTTGTCTTCCGATCATTTCGTTTGTGTAAAAGCTCTCAACTCTTCTGTAACTAGTTTTCATCGAACGAAATGTTGGACTGTGGCATGTAGCTTTGCATTTAGGAGTCTTTTAAGACACTACATACGATAGGGCCTGAAAATTGAAACTTAATTGAAGATCAACTTTAAAATCTATTCAATTAACCTAAGGCAGCATTGAAATTTAACGAAACATTTTTAGAGGTCTAGGCTAGAGACGTGTTCCGGCGTCTTTAAACCTAGCAGCTGTCGCTCGCCTTTTGGCTTTAGACAACGCTAGTACGGACTTGTGCTCCCCGTACCGTCGCGTATATAAAGGGAGACCCCTCTAGGTTTTCAATCCTTTATCCACAGGAAGCTGAGTCTGCCGCCCTATACCCATGATACACCGAACACAGCATTCGGGGAGATTGCCTGCACGTACGGAAAGTCCTTGGTCGATTTCTGTTTCATTATTGAAACCAAGGTGTATATTGCAGTTCACGGATATTTTGTACACCCTTTGTGCCTAGTTTTTCCTGAGCAGTCATTTGGTCTTTTCTGACTCCCTAAACTTGAAAAGACCGTCGAGCGCTTGTCCTTTCACGCTTGTATCAAATCTGAAAGAGATAGAGTCATCTTTCTATTGTTTCTCGACTCTTAAAATATGAAACGATAGAGTTTCTTACTTTTCAATGTGGTAAAAATTAATCACCCATGATTACACGCCTGCTTAGATATTGCTTGTTGACCATTTGATCATGTGCCCTTAACTCGTTTTCAGCCCGTGTGTGTGTTTGCTTCTTTTTCTCTGGTCTTTTGCCACAGTGGCAGAATCTTCGGTTTCATCGACTGGTAGTCCTTACATGGACGATTCTTCAGAGGCTTCCCAATCCTCTGTCGAACCGCAGCAGCCTGTTGTTTCTGAGTTTCCTGACAGGGGACCGGTTCTCGCTGAGCAACCCTTTGGAGGACCAGTTGAGTTCAATTGGCCCTTTTCGGACCCTATGTCTGAATTGAGATTAGGAGCTGATTTCCTTTCTCTTACCTCGGGTTCGCCTTTTGTTGCTGCTGTATTTCCTCCTAGTCCTCGCCGTCTTTTGCGTGATTTAATGGCAGGATCAACCATGAGTGATTCTGGTGAGGAAATCCCAACGTCTGGTGAAGACTATCAGCTCTTCCCACGAAGATTGTTTCAGGGAGACAACTCTGAGCTGGCTGACATGTCAACAGCCAGTCCTTCTTTACCACAAGGATACAGATCTCTGGGTCAGATCATGTCCGCCGCAGCCTCTATGGGAGTGTCATCTCCTGCTTCGAGGCCAGCTGCTACTTCACCCGGGGTGTCTCCTCAGACGCCCGTTACTTCTGTTCCCGTCCGGCCCACTGTCTGTGTGGCCGCCTCTTCTCCTGTTGTCATGGCATCCGCTGCGAGGGCTGTGCCAACTCCTGAAGATGTTTATCTAGTGACTGCTATACCGGAGAATATTTCTCCGGAGGAGTATCGGTTGTCCTTGCAACAACCGAACCCCGAGGTTGGACCGTCCTCCCAAGATCCTAACCGCTCTTACTTTTCACACTATGCACAGGATGGTACTCCCGTGTATGCTTTCCCAGGTCAGTATGATGAGCACGGGGAGATTTTACGTCTACCCGCTCCTGAGGCTTATCTCTATGCTCAAGGTTTACCTTATAACCAGGCTTATAACCCACAAGGACAGCCTTTCCAAGGCCAACCTGCGGGCCAACCTGGCTATCTTTATGATCCACAGGGGCAGCCCATTCAAGGCTATCCTGTCGGCCAACAAGGGCCATCGTACGGTCCGCAAGGACAGTATTATAGCCCTTCCGGTCAACCTGTTCAGCCTCAGCCGGGGTATCAACCGGGACCGGTCTATGGTCCTAGGGGGCAAATCCAGCCTTCTTTACCGATGCAACCGCAGTATCCTGTTGTTTCTAACGTTGCATATCAGCCGGGACCATCCTATGGTTCTGCTTCAGGTCAAACCGGTTTCCAGCAAGCACCTGGTCCTGTTCCACCACCAGGCCAACCGGTTCATCCGGTACAACCCGGTGTCCCACCTCCAGGCCAACCGGCCCATCCGGTACAACCTGGGGCTCACTTACAACCAGGTCAACCTGCGCAACCGGCGCCTCCTGTCTATCCGGGTCAACCTGGTCATTCAGGTCAGCCCTTGCATCCGGGTCAACCTGTTCACTCAGGTCAGCCCTCTCAGTCGGGTCAACCTGTTCATTCAGGGCAGCCCGCTCATTCCATTAACCCTGCACATCAGCCGGTTCATTCAATGTCGCAGCCAAATCAACAGCTGCGCCCTACTTATCAGGCTCCGCAGGGTTCCACTTTTCAGCAGCCTAATCATCCTCGGGGTGGTTATTATCCTCATGGTCAGTCTCAACCGAACTATAACCACCCTAGAGGCTCTCAGTATTATCCTCCTCCACTCGGTTTTACCTACACTCAGCAGCCAAATCCAAACGCTGCTTATACTGGGCCGACACATAATCAGGGTGTCCGTACCCTGGTTATCAAGCCCCACACTATGGTTACCAGCATCCAAATCAGTCTGGTTATACGACCTACGCCCCCTACGGTCAGAATCCTGCGGGACAGAACCCGTGGGGGCAAGGATATTCACAACCATCGTGGAGTATGGGTACCGGACCTCATCCTGGGCCTGGCATGGCAGTTAACCCTCCATTGTCGTTCCTGGCTACCTTGGAACTGCCGGATGTTTCAAAGTTGACCAATGATCCGATTTTACATAATCCATATTGGCCTCCGGTTCCCACCAAGATACCATGTGATTGTCCCAAGTTTGAAGGAAAAGCTGGCGAAGACCCCCAGGCGCATGTGATGACGTACCACCTTTGGTGTTCATCTAACTCTTGGGTCGACGATTCGATCCGTTTGCGTCTTTTCCAGTGTACTTTAACAGGAGCTGCTGCTAAGTGGTACATAGAGCTATCCCGTGGTATTTTTCAGGATTTCAACTCTTTAGCCATGGCTTTCCTCACGCACTTCCAGTTACCAGTCCGGTATGAGGCCGGGACGCACCTCCTGACTTCTCTGAAGCAGGACAAGGCCACTCACATCTTAGATCACATTCATGAGTGGCGGCGCCGTCGTCGACTGATCAAGTTTCACATACCTGATCAGATTTTGACTCACTGGTTCACCACCTCCTTTGTGAATAAAATTGCTCAGGATATCGCGATGGGAGCGTGTGTGACAGAGGAACAAGCTATCGCGCGTGCCCAGTACCTGGATCTTGTCTATTCGCAGTCTGGCACGCTTTATGACATCTTGACTGATGCTCCACGGCCCGGAACCACTAAGGCTCCGCCTACCCCTACGGTGGATGGTGTCATTGGTTCCGTTTCTCAAAATTCGAAGAAGTCTTCGAATGGGAAGCAGAAGGCTAATTATTCCAACAATACCTCTGCTAATCCCGCCTCATCCGATTCTGGTAAAACCGCGGAGGTGAATGCCGTTCAGGCCAATCCTGCGGACAAATCCTCCAAGGGGAAGAAGAAGGGCAAAGGCAAATCAAAATCTGATGCCCCGAAACCAGAATCTAAAACTCGTACTGAGGATGGCTCCTAGCGTAAACCGAAGTTCCCTTGCCTCATCTGTGAAGGTGACCATTATACTAAGGATTGTCCACGAAGATCCGAGGTTAGTCAACTTCTTAAAGGCCCTAAAGGGACTCCGGCTGTTTGAAAGAGCCATTTCCATCTCAGCAGACCCAGATGGTCGAACAGGCATCACCATCTATACCGTTTGGGTCTCAGGTTTTCATGATGAAGACTACTGCACCTATCACTGTCGATACGCAGTCGAAGGATTACAATGAATCGCGGCAGGCACCCGGGAAGGCAGTTGCGGATGGGCCGCCTCCCCCACCTGTCTCCGGTCCATTGGAAATCGAGAAGCCGACTCTCGAACCCGTTGTGAAGCCACCTCCCAAAGGTGTTCTTCGAAGATCTTCTTATAATCCAAACGCTCGTGCCACTCAACATTACAGTATTGTTGAGGATCTGGCACAGGCGCCATGTGCTATGTCTGCACTCGAGGTTCTTCAAAGTTTTCCTTCACAACGGAAGGCTTTACTGTCTGCAATCGGTGGCATCGATCCCGCCGACTCGAGCCTTCTCACCTTCGATCTGGAGAATTTCACTCCCCGGCTTCCACATCAAATCGCTTTGGTTATTCAAGTCGGGATTAACGGTCTGAACATTCATAGGGTCGTCGTAGATGAGGGTGCATCTACCTGCGTTATGTCCTCCGCTTGCTGGAAGGCCATTGGCTCTCCAGCCTTGTCGTCATCTCCCAATGCCCTTGAGGCATTTGATGGTCGGGAGTCTAAACCCCTGGGAGTTCTTGAGAGTCTTGCGATCACATTACAAGGAAAAACTGTCAACGTGGAAGTGGAAGTGGTTGACGCTAAACTCAACTACAATATACTTCTTGGCCGCAGCTGGACCCATGCCATGCTCTACGTGCCGTCTACCGTCTTTCGATTCATTAAGTTCCCTCATGAGGGCAAGATTGTCACGGTGGATCAGTTGTCATTTTTCACCTCTAACTCTGAGAACAACGTGCCATACGTGGATCAAATTCTGAATCCCCCAGACAGTGTAGGACCTGGTCTCTTCAAAGACCCAGTCCTCATGGGTATCTTTCCTGCACCGCCACCGCATACCGCTCAAGTCAACATGTTGTCCAGGTCCGATGACCCCTGGCTCATTCCTACACCTGAGCAGGTATATGAGTTTGGAGAATCCATGCCTTTGACGCCAGTAGAGATCAGCTACTGTGAGATTGTTGCTGCATCGGATCCTCCACCTCCTCAGCATGCTCCTTTGAGCATGGCTCTCGACGTCTACTCTCAATCCCCCTGGCTTGGTCAGGCTGATTCACCTGATCCTCTCAGAGAGACTTTTCCTTCCGATGAAGCTATCATTGAAACTATGTCTCTTGAGGAGCTGCCTTGGGGCAATGGACATCATCGCTCCTTGTTTATGCCTAGCTTGGGGGCAATGACTAATTGTCTGGAGCGTTATGCTACTTAGGTTCCTTCCCCTCCTCTTCAAACACCTATCTTGACGCACGAGGTTTTTTCGGAGGGTAATCTGAGTAACATTACTCAAACTGTTCCAATCAACATCTCCGTTAAACCGGGGATTGTTGAGAATATTCATGTGGGTGTGACTTGTTCTCCCAATGAGATTCAAGTCTATACTGAGCTTTTCAAAGAATTCAGAGATGTTTTTTCATGGTCTTACGAGGAAATGCCGGGGATTGATCCCAGTATCGTGGTCCACGAGATTCCAACCTATCCAGGTGCGAAACCCGTGCGCCAACGCTTACGCCCCATGCATCCTCGAAAAGCCGCCGCCATCAAGGCAGAAGTTGAAAAACTTCTGAACGCAGGTTTCATTTATCCCATCCCCCTCACAGAATGGGTGTCTAACATTGTCCCTGTCGATAAAAAGCAGGGTACGATTAGAGTTTGTGTGGATTATCGCGACATCAATCACGCCTATCCCAAAGATAATTATCCCACTCTGTTTATAGACCAGATCATCGATGAATGTGCTGGGAGTGAGATCTATTCCTTAATGGACGGTTTCTCAGGATATAACCAAATCAATATTGCACCTGAGGATCAACACAAGACCACATTCATCTGTCCGTGGGGTACTTTCGCGTATAAAAAACTCCCGTTCGGCTTGAAGAACGTTGGAGCCACTTTTCAGCGTGCGATGTCCTACGCTTTTCATGACATTCGCCATATCGTTCAGCCTTATCTGGACGACTTGCCAGCCCATTCGGGTAAGCGAGAGGACCATCCTGAGCATCTCCGCCAGATCTTTCTTCGTTGTAGACGCTACAATATCAGGCTCAATCCTCATAAATGCGTCTTCTGCATTGATTCTGGCCGTCTTTTAGGATTCATAGTCTCGAAAAACGGAATTCGCCTTGACCCTTTAAAGGTCGAGGCCATCGTAAATCTCCCATCACCCTCCTCCCTGTATCAGTTACAGAGTCTGCAAGGGAAAGCGAATTTTCTTCGACGCTTTATCCCGAATTATGCCGAGGTGGCCAAAGGATTCACTCGTTTGTTAAAGCAGAACGTTCCCTTTCATTGGGACGAAATTGCTCAGGAATCCTTTGAGAAGCTGAAGACGTTGCTTGTCAATGCTCCTTTGCTTCGTCCTTCGGACTACCACCGCGACTTCACTTTATATCTAGCCGCCGCATTTAGCACCATAGCCATGGTCTTGGTGCAGGATGATGATCACGGTGATGAACATGTTGTTTATTACCTGTCACGGAACCTTCTCGACCCGGAAACGCGTTATGCTCATGTCGAGAAGTTGGCATTAGTAGCAGTACACGATGTACAACACTTTCGCCATTACATCCTTTTGCGTACGATAACAGTGGTTTCAGACTGCAACCCTATGACGTATATTCTTTCTAGAAAATTACTAGGGGGAAAGTACTCCAAATGGATTGTGATCCTGCAGGAGTTTGACTTGGAGTTCACTACTGCTAAGTCAACTAAATCACTGGTCTTCGCGGATTTGATATGTTCTCTCCCTACAGACTCTGCTCCCTCACACTCTGAAGACCATATACCGGACGAAACGCTTTTCCTCATCAGTACTCGTGATCCTTGGTATGGTGACATAATAGTGTATCTTCAGACCTCGACATTTCGGTCTGAGTTGGATAAAGCTGCCCGCCGTCGGATTCGGCACCAGTCCCAACCCTACCGTATAGTAGGAGATACCTTATATCGCGTTGGAGTAGATTCGGTGCTTCGGCGATGCCTAACCTTGGAAGAGGCTGAGAAGGTCCTAAATGACTGCCACAGTGGCGCCTGTGGTGGTCATATGTCCGGGTATGCTACTGCCCAGAAGATTCTGCGAGCAGGTTACTTCTGGCCTTCTATATTCAAGGACTGTATCACTGCAGTCTGTAAATGTCATCCATGCCAGATATTTCAGCGCAAGATACGCGCGCCGCCTTTGCCATTGCATCCCGTTATTACCGTCGGCCCTTTTGCGAAATGGGGCATTGATTTTATGACGTGTAACCCTCACTCGGCCGGGGGGCATGCGTATATCATTGTCGCCGTCGACTACTTCACCAAGTGGGCCGAGGCGATGCCTACACTAGCTGTTGACAGGAAAACGGATGCTCAATTTATATTCAACCACGTTATTGCATGGTTCGGGGTTCCTCAAGCCATCGTCACTGATCACGGTACTCATTTCCGAGATTACATGATGGCGGAGCTGACTTCAACGTTGGGCTTGCGTCACGACAGCTCAACACCATACTACCCTCAAGCAAATGGTCAGGTTGAAGCGGTGAACAAGGTTTTGGTCACTATGCTTCAACGAACAGTTGGTATTCACAAATCCAATTGGCATCTTCAACTGTTCTCAGCTCTCTGGGCATACCGAACATCTGCTAAGAGTGCAACTGGATTCACACCATTTCAATTGGTGTACGGTTTGGAAGCCACTCTTCCGGTTGAATGCGAGATTCCTTCGTTGAAATTAGCTGTGGAGCTTCTACCTAATACTTCTGCTAAGGAAGAACATCTTCTGTATCTGGAACGGTTAGATGAAACCCGTCGTCTGGCTGCTTTGGTCATCGAAGCACAAAAGAAGAGGGTCAAAACTCATTTTGATCAATCTGTTTCTCCCCGTTCTTTTATCGAAGGAGACCTCGTCCTCCTGTACGATCAAGCACATGACAAGCTTGGAGCCGGTAAGTTCCAGCCTATGTGGCATGGGCCCTATATAGTAAAACGCGTTTTGAAAAACGGGGCCTACGAGCTTATAGATTATGAAGGAGTTCCGCTGGCACAGCCCAGAAATGGGTTGTACCTTAAAAAGTACTATGCCTGAAGTAATTTCTTGGTGTGGTGTGTGTACATAGGTGTGTGATTTTCATTTGTGTGCATGAATTGTGTGGTGTGCTTTGTAAACATATTTCTGCTGATCGGGTCTTCCTGGTTGTGCAGATGTCTATTCATCCATTTGTTGGTTTCGCGGATGGTGCCTCCCGCAGTACCAGGAATCTGTCTTCAGCAGCCTGGGTAATCTATGATCCTGCTGGTGAGTTGATCAACCTGCAAGGAGTGTGTCTAGGATGTACCACGAACAACATCGCGGAATATAGTGCTGTGTTAGAATTATTAACCGAGGCAGTAAACCTTGGTATCCGTGAATTGCTCGTGTATCTAGATTCACAACTTGTGGTGTTACAACTGAACGGACACTATTCGGTAAGAAACCCGTCCATCTTACGTCTGTATCTGCGTATTCGATTACTGGAAAGGAATTTTGACTACATTACATATCATCATATACCCAGGCATTTGAATACACTAACAGATGCAGTAGCAAATTTGGTATTAGATAGACATTTGCGCAATTTATAAATCATCATCACATGTAAAGAAAGATCCATCCAGAAATAGATATGTATATATATAGATATCGAAATGTTTACATAGAGTGTGTCACATAAAAGTCAAAATATACATAGTCGTATTAATTACATCCGGAGACGATACGTCTCTCAAAAAATAGGTGTGGTATAAATCCTAAGAGCTAATCCGCATGGTGCTCATGATAGCACGTAACTGCACGCACTAAGCGTCTCAGGATTCGGTGGATCCGACTCGGAACTCCCACCGTGTGGCGCTGGTATGCCATTGGTACGTCTGCCAGCCGAGCATAGTCTGGGATCCCGTGGGCAATGCCCTCGAGATTCTGGATCAACTCCTCTCCTCCGGTGCCCTCTCCCTGAGGATCAGGGGCGAGTTGTGTCCTCCGTGAGATTGGAGACATCCCAGCTGGTCTCTCAGGTCCCACATCTGCATGCATATATAAAATGTGTTAGGATGAATGTGTATTAACAAAAAAAAGACATAAAACATTAAAATAAAAATATGAGGTCTTACCCAACTCCTCGTCCCAGTCATCTCCTTCTGGCAGTGGGAGATCTGGGTCTCCGGTGAAGTCAGTTCCTGCATAGGGCCAGTCTTCCACTACAATCAGCTGGCGCCGTAACCACCTAAAGAACTCCGGCCTCTAGGACATCTGTTGGCCGCCTCCAGCTCTGGGCATTAATGCTGCCCAACAAGCCATTCTTGGCTCTCGTGGTATCGGATCTGCTACTGAGGCCCCTTGGCCCTGGAAGATTGGTAAGCGTTCCAGAATGAACGATACCAGGATGGAACCATAGCCAAACTGTTTCAGTTTAGCTTGTTTGCATTTTGTGAGCTGCCTTTTCATATTTATTGTTACTGTTGTTGCCCAGTCGAACAGTAAGGGACTCATGCATTCTGAGGCCAGCAGGAGTTGGGCCTTTGTGGCCTCGTGTGGTGCCTGCGACCCTGCAGCCCGCGTGATGGTATGTAGGAAAACTCTCAATGCCAGATCAGGGATAGTGTGGATATCCACCTTCTTGCTTCCTGATCCCATTTGTGCTCCTCGGCACACTCGTGCCATCACTTCTTCCATCTTCTCCCCAGATGGTCTGCTTCCAGTCAAGACAGGGATCGGACCTCTGCGGGACAATCTAGTGATAAAATAAACATCAAAAACCTCCAGCTCTAATACCTGGTCTCGTAACCTGAACACCTGTTCATGTTCATCCCAGATACTGATTAAATACTGGAGGAGCTCGGGCTGAGCTCGTAGACACGGTGTGAGGAAGAACTTTTTCAGCCCACAGTTTCTAAGGGCATTCATGCAAGCTTGACTTTGGATGGCTTGTTCATCCTCTTCTCCATGCTCTCGTTCTTTCCATTCAATCGCCATTTTTCTTGATTACCTGCATTCATATGGTCATGAACCCTTAGTTAGATCTCTGATGAGCCTCAAATTCCATGCAATTTGGTCTAAATGTCGATTTTTTAGGCGGATTTTTAGGTTCGGCCGCTGGCGTGGCTGTTTTGTGAACAGTCGCGCCACGTGGCGCGAGCCCTTTGTATAAAAGAGTCCATTGGCGCGGGTCCGTGCCCGATACCCGCGCCAATGAGCGCGGCCCTAAATTTTCAAAAGTGGCCCTAGAGAACTGATTTACAGGGTAAAACTATTAAAAAATGGATGAAAATGAAGAGCAAGGGAGCGCCTCTTACCTGTAGCAGACGAGAAGCTGAATGGTCAACTGGATTTGTCGCAATCACCGTCAGAAGTTTTTGCTCCAAATGGACCACTGTTGCTTTTTACCAAGGTAAATAGTAAATGTAATTTTATTTTTACCAATTTGACATATTTATAACTTTTTGACATAAAATGAGTTGTAAAAAGTCATTTTTATCAAATATTTTAATATGTTATGTCGAAAATGGGTTTTACGCTTGCTTGGTATGTGCAGCAGCAGGTTTTTGCGACTTTAACGATGGAAACGAGTTGTATTTTATACTTTTTCGGACTCGGTAAATACACGAAAAAGTCACTTTGGAGTCATCTTTCGGCTCTTTTCTGACTCTCTAAACATGAAAAGATTGCCGAGGCCCTTGTCGTTTCGATCTCGTTAAATTGGACACGAATCGACATCTACCCAGTATACGTTTAACCCTTTTTCGGGCTGGGATGGATTGATTATGAAAAAGGAATACCCTAGCCTATCGCGACTAGGAGGTTTTCTCGGATATTGTTTTCTACCTTTTCGGATCTGAGGAACTATTTACGAAAAGGGACCTGTGGAGTTTACTTTTCTGCTATCTTTTCAAACTCTCTAAACATGAAAAGACGCCGATTTCTCCCTTTGTCAGACTCGTTAAACCCTGATGACATCGGATCCAGTCGAAATGACGTTCTCCAAGTTCCTCCTTCCTAGGACTCGTTAAATGCACTAGGATGGATTCGCCCGAAGGGCGGACTTATATTACAAGCATATGCTATCCCCTTCAAGCTTGTTATTAAAAATAATTGGGGTACTCGCCAGAAATGGTGGGGGAAAAATGGAACCATCGTTGTTGTCGTCGGCAGTATGTCGCTCTTGAACATGGCACTTGTCTGCATTCGTGTCGGGTTGGGGACATCTCATCTCGTTTCTTCACTTTGCCTCTGTGGGTTTGGATAATCCCTTTTGACCTCTCATCTGCTCATTGCCTCGTCACCATGACCTCTGATCCGTTGATGTCAAATACTGCCAAGTCCACTGTCGTGCCGTTTATATGTTCAAGAGAAGTTGGCCTCTGCAAATATCAACCTTCCTCTGATTCTCATACGATCTTGATTCACAACAAAACATCATGTTCCTCTGTCTCGTGTCGATGATGTGGGAAACATTATGGCCCACCTTCGATCAAGGTCACTTCCTGTCGACTTCAGCTCATTATCCAGGAAGTTGATCTAGAGACTCCTTTATGGTACCTTGGAGCCTGCATGCCTCAATGGCAGGTTCGTCGCATTCGACGAGAGGTTTTCATCATTGGCCTCTGATCGAGTGATTCTGCGGGTGTTCGACACCAACTCATTGATTCACACGCCGTAGATTGTACCTACAGTACCTTGAGAGCCATTGTCATTATTGGTGGTTTCTCTCACGTCTGTTAACAGCTTTCATCATTGGCTGGTAATCAGACGATGTTCCTGCATGTTCGACTTCAGCTCACATATTCACATGCTTGAACTTGTACTTTGTTTAGGTCGAGATGGAGCGCAAGACCCTGGATTGTGTCTGTTGTAATCCAGGCTGCGATTGTGGATTATTATCATTATGTATATGACTCATTGATTGGATGGCTGCGACCATACCTGAGTCTATTTATTTGATCCTCGCTAGATGGCTGTGCCCATACCCTGGATCCGGATTATAGTGTACTCTGTTTCGGATGGCTGCGCCCATACCACCTATACATCATGTACTTGAGATATCAGTTGTATTTTTCTGCGCAGGTTTTCCGATGGCGGGCCTTCAGTTGAACATGTTCTCGTAAAGCATTTCACCCCTCTCTCTCTCGGGCCTCATACTTTAGGGGGCATCTGTTACACAGTAATTTGTCACCGTCCCTACCATTCCCCGTCCCGCACAATGGAGGACCCATTTTGTGACCTGTGAACATTGTCATGCCTTGAAAAAATCATCAATGCATTCCTCTAAGCATGAGCTTCATTTTCCCTAAAGACATCTCCTTGCAAAAATCATGAAAAACATCTCTTTTTGCATTGGCGTGGGCAGACAGTTCAGCACTCGCGCCAATGGGGAAAATCCTGCAAAGAGGCCGCGCCAACTGGCGCTCTGTCCCAGAGCAGTAGTCGCGCCAGCCAATTTAAGGAGTGTTTTTTAAATAAAGATGGCGGAAGTTGAGTTTCAACAAACTCAGAAACCATTGTCTATCTTGAGTTGGGAGGTTTGGCTGCGGGAGTTCTATGGAAGGGAAGTGGTTTTGCCACCTCCCATGGAACCTTCCTTGTTGATAGGGCCAATCCCACCATAATAGGGATCCCAACTCCCTCCTTCCCCATCTATAAAATCCTGCTCAATTCCATGGCAAGCTAGTCTTGAAGTGCCTAAGCTTTGAATCTCCAAATTCCCAAGAGCCTTTGTGCTGTAAGAGCCCTCTTTCTTCCCTTAAGGCCGACTCAAGTAAGGAGACTATTGTCGAGAGACTCTGGAGAGGTTTTTCCTTTCCCTGGCGAGCTTTGCGAGACGTGAACGACTGGAGACCCATCCGAAGGAGACCACGATGTCAGAACATTGGTTGTAATATCTTTCGATTGTTATTTAATGAATGATTACGATTATGGTTCCACTCTGTTTTCGATTATGTTAATATGAGTAGTATCCTTTCTGACTGATATTTAGTTGCGTATGCTGGATTTTATGCTTGTATATGTTTGTTTCTTGCATGTGCAGGTGTCCATCCGCGGAGATCGTGGAGGATCGTGATCTGCCGAGGCTGAGGAACGGGAACGCTCTCTTCTTCGGATCGTAGCATTGGATTCCAGGTAGGCTTCCATCTTTAGTCTTTTCATTCGTAACTAGGAACTTGCGTCGTAACATTTTTGATTGTTGCTAGACCCCTGCTGGGCTAGTAGGACTACCTCACATAAAGCAGAGGGTTACCTCCTCAACACTTTATTTTTGTTTAACATATAGTTCTTATTAAAAACCCTTTTGCTATATCATAACTTTGGTTGTAATCTCTTTCGATTGTTATTTAATGAATGATTACGATTATGGTTCCACTCTATTTTCGATTATGTTAATATGAGTAATATCCTTTCTGACTGATATTTAGTTACGTATGCCGGATTTTATGCTTGTATCTGTTTGTTTCTTGCATGTGCAGTGTCCATCCGCGGAGATCGTGGAGGATCGTGATCTGCCGAGGCTGAGGAACGGGAACACTTTCTTCTTTAGATCGTAGCATTGGATTCTAGGTACGCTTCGATCTTTGGTATTTTCATTCGTAACTAGGAACTTGCGTCGTAACATTTTGTGATTTTTGCTAGACCCCTGCTGGGCTAGTAGGGATTGCCTTCCGTCCGCGTAGGACGACCTCAACAAGGGGTCAAGGCCTCCAAGCCCCTTTGAAATTTTTTTTACCATTCACGAGGTGCCACATGGCAGCCTGTGGTTGGGTCACTTGGCTACCTCCTTTTAGGCCACCAAATTTGCATGAACCAATAAAACGATGCCAAGTGTACCCTATAAGAATTGATAGTTTGCAAGCTATGATTGGCCTCCTGTATGCCCAATTGTCATGCTGACATCAGTACTACGGACTTCCCAGTCAGCCCACCCACAAATTTTTTAGTTGTTTGGCCAAAAATTCAAAACATCATAACTTGAGAATGTGATTTCGGTTTTAGGTGATTCAAGTGGTGTTAGATTCATAATGATGAGAAATACGATTTGGCATTAGTTTTGGGAAATTTATAACGCTTCCATTTTTTAGCATTTTTTCTAATCCCCTTGATTATTCCTCCCCACTGGAAGCTTTTGGACCACCAAAAGTTATTTTCAGTCAACAAGTAGGTAAGGTTACAACTCCCTCACCCTTCCAATCTCAATCCATTTAGCCTTACTAGGATTAGTTCCCTTGAGCCCCACACAAAGGTACTCCGCATTTCCCCTACGTGAAGTCCTTATCCTCCTATGAAGAATGGTATCTAGTTTCAATTCTTCTGAGTTTTCAGTAGATAAATATTCTATTGTTGGAATCTGAACATTCTCTCCTTGATCTTCAATCAAAGGAGGCTCATATAATCTTAAGTTATCCACATTTACAACAACATAAAATTGCGTGTATGGAGGTAAATCTAACCTGAAGGCATTATTACCAATCTTTTCCAAGATTTTAAAGGGTCCATATTTGATTCGTTTGAGTTTTTTACCTTCTCCTTGGAGTCTTTCCTTGATAATTTAAAGCAAAAATTGATACCCCACTTGAAAGTTGTGGTCAACACGATGCTTATCATGTCTTGCCTTGTACTTGGCTTGACTCTTTTCCAACTATTCTTGTACCAATTGATGCACCAACTAAACTTGTTTAATGAAGCGCTTGGCCTTATATATGTCATTGTGTCCATCTATTGCAACATATTTCCCAAAGATAAAATCTAAGGGAGATTTTGGTAAGTATCCCAAAAATGCTTCAAATGGAGATGCTTTAGTCGGTGAATGCTTGGCTCGGTTGTAGGCATGTTGGATGTAGTGTAAGTGTTCTCCTCAAAGCTTAGGATGTTTGATGCAGTAACCATGAAGAAGATGTAATATTTTTTTCTTCACTACTTATGTCTCGCCATTGGTTTGTGAATGAAATACCGTGCTCTTCTTCAACTTGGTTTCCATAAGCTCCCATAAACTTGACCAAAATTTCTCGACAAATCGAGAATCTCAATCAGAAAAAAATATAAGTGGGTAACCCAAAATTCACCCATAAACATCTTTGAAATTTGCATCTTTAGCATATTGTTCTATATAGCTCTCATGCATCATAAAATTATGCTTAAGAATGACAGATGCAATAACAATAGGTTTTGATATAACATATCAACTTTGTTTTATATAACTTTCCTATACCTGATTACCAGATGGAATTGTTGTAGAAATCCTATCCACCTAAAATTTCTTGCCTGTTGTAGATTGGTTTGATATTGCAAATATTGCAAAGGTTGATGGTCCGTATGAATAATTGTTTCCTTACCCATCAAATAATGCTTCCATTTCTTCACGCTTTGTACCAAAGAATACAACTCTTTGTCATAATTTGGATAGTTAATTATTGCATTGTTAAAGGTTTCAGAAATATAACATATAGGCTTACCATGTTGCATCAAAACCGCTCCCATGGCATAATCACTTGCATCGGTTTGAATCTCAAATGGCTGCTTAAGATCTAGAAGTGAAAGAGCTTGTGTTGTACTGATTCTCTCTTTCAATGTACTGAAGGCTTTCTATTTCTTGCCTCCCCACTAGAAGACTTGTTTCACACTTGTCAAAGCATGTAGTGGAGTTGCAATAGATGAGAAGTTAGCTACAAAATTTCTCCAATATTTAGTTTCTCCTAAAAATATCCCAACCTCTGTTACATTATTGGTTTTAGGCCAATTAATAATGACTTCAACCTTTGAGGGATCAATCTTTAACTCACCCCCTACAACATTATGACCCAAATATACTAAAGAGGTTTTCCCAAATTCACACTTAGACATATTCAAAGACCATCTCTCTTTATTTAACACATCTGAAACTTGCTTAACATACTTGACATGGTATTCATGAATCTTACTAAAAATCAGAATATCATCTAAGTAGACTATGAAAAAATCATCAAGGAATAGTCTCAACACATCATTCATAACTCTCATGAATGTTGCAGGTGCATTACAAAGCCCAAATGGTATACATAAATAACCATTTAAACAAACCTTGTTTTGTCTTGAAATAAGTCTTCCAAATATCACCTTCAACAATCCTAATTTGATGATAACCACTTCTCAAGTCTAACTTAGTGAAATTAAAAACATCCTTCAATTGATCTAGCAAATCATCAATACGAGGAAGAGGATAATGATTATTTACCGTGATTTTGTTCAAAGCTCTAAAATCCACACACATGAGCCATCTAGCATCCTTCTTTGAAACTAAGACAATAGGAGACCAACAAGGAGATGAACTTGATCTGATTACCCCTTTGTCAAGTAGCTCTTGAATTTTCTTCTTGATTTCTACATTCTCCAAAACTAACATTTTGCACATGCCAATGTTTGGAAGAGGTGCATCCGGTTGCAACTGAATCTCATGTTGGATTCCTCTTATAGGACTAAACCCTTCAAGTTCTTGAAACATCTTATCATATGTGTTAACAACTTCAACCAAATCATGCTTGAGTTTTGCATCACATCCTTGGAAAGCTCTAGATTCAATAATATCTTTGGGTTTTATAATCAAAAATACAAAATTCTTACTAGCATTTACAAGCCTTTTCATTTTACTCTCACTCACAAGAGACAATTTCATCTTCTTGCGATGTGCTCTAACTATATACTCAATTCTATATTTAAAAAGATGATATTTTTTCTCACGATGATATAATATGTCTCTTCGGTCATAAAAGTATGGACTCCCTAAAACAATCCTGCATATGTCAAGTGGTACAACATGAAGCTCTACCTCATCAATAAAGTTTGCAATGATGGCGAATTTAAGTTTACACTTTCTTGTCACTTGTAATTTAGCATTGTCACATACCTAACCCAAAGGATTAGGTTTAGGATGAGGTATAGTTTCCAAGTTAGTTTCTTGATAATAGCTTTAGAAATAAGATTAACTTGGGATCCACTATCAAACAAAGTATCAAATTTTGGTATGTTTTGTAATGACCATAACATGGAAACGATCAATTCTTTCTTTATCATTTTGAAGCTCAATAGGCTTGCTAGAAGGACTAGTACTTGTGGTATAAGCTTTACCTTTTGTTCCCATAGTTGTGATTTTTGTCTCATCACCCGAATCAAATCCTAAATCTTTTTGAGTTATTGCAGCAGTATTTTGTTTCCCTTTATTGTTAGACATGTTGGATCTCAATTATGGATGTAATTTCCAACAATGGTCTTCATCATGGCCTTCTTTTGAACAATGTTTTCATGTGAGTTTTCCTCCCTCTTTCTTGATTATAACATTCTTTTTGCTTTGACTTTAGACTTCCTTTTTCCTTTGTCTCCATATTTTAATGGTCTCCATATTTTAATGGCTTCTTGCTAGTCTCTTGAGAACATTCTTCCCTCTTGCTTCTAAATGAGTTACCTAAACACATACTTCATCTAGATTGGTGGGATTAAACATAAGAATTGTATGTCTCAAATAACAATGTAATCCACCTACATATTTAAGGAGAGTGTCTTGAGAAGACAAATCTACACCCAAGTTTAAAGCTCTTCTTTAAAATTCGTGTGTGTAACTTTGAACACTTTGACCTTTAACTTGTTTAAAATTTTTCCAATCCATATTTTCCTTTTGCATGTAAGCTAATGGATAAAATTTCCTTCTTAATGCAGCTACAAAATCATTCCAAGAATATATAATTTTACCACTTTTATTTAAGTTTTCTTGAGTTATTGCCTCCCACCATATGAGAGCTACACTTTCCAATCGAAGAGAAGCAAGATTGATCTTGGTCACATCATCATATATCCTTTGAATCCTGAAATAGACTTCAATTTGATGAACCTAATTATCCAACTTTTCAATATTTACTTCCCCATTGTACATAGGCAATTAAAACTTGACATCAAGCTTCAACAAAGGAGACTTAGCATGTCCTTTTGGAGATCTAGGAGAAGTATGTCTAGGTGTTGAAAGAGATGAAGATGGAGGTGAAGGAAGAGGTGATGGTGGAGGCTTACTTCCATCACCACCATTACCTTTTGACTGATTTGAGCTCTCCCCGTGCAACCTTGTAGTCCTTTCTTCAAACAAAACTTTCACCATTTCAGACATTTCAAAGAAAGCCTTTCTAAAATCTCTCTCATCCTTAAACATCATCTCATGTCCTTTTTCATGTGCCATGACTGGTGAAGTTTGAAGGGGTTGTGTCCTCCTTGAGCCAATTTGAGGATTTTGTTCTTCAAATACTCCTTCTCCTCTTCTCAAATTTAACCTTGTAAGCATCATAAAACACTTGCAAACACAATCAAACCTTCAAAACAACCATGCTTTGATACCAAACTGATCTGAAATTAAAAACTTGAAAGTATATTAAAAAAAATTGTAAGCAGGTTTATGTCTTTTGGGAAATGAATCAAGTTGAAAAAGTACATAAACTTAATTTTTTTAAACTTAGTTTGTAGAAATAAAATAGAGAAAAATGAACCATGAACAACAACACAAAAACAACAATTTGATAATGGAGTTCATCCCTCCCGGGCTACGTCTCTGGTTCCAACTTCCAATGTTGGGCCTCTTCAATTATATGCTCAAATATGAAATTACATCATTTTACAGTGCTCAGATTACAAAAATAATGTTGCCAATGGGTTCGAGATGCTCAAAACCCTCACCTAGGCTCTTCCTGAGCTCAAAAAGGTCAAAAATTGAGCAAGTTATGCCCCCTTGAACAATTTCTGCTAATTGTTCTGCAATTCTGCCATTATGGCTAATAATTCTATGTTTTCCACTTTTCTACCAACTGTCGAGTGACAAATTTTCCTAGCGTTGGCGAGATTCACACCGAAAAGGGGAAAATTGTCACCTCCTTAATTGCGCCAATATCCCTTAAGCGTCAAATATGGTCATATTGAAGCCAAGTGTCTAGGGGTCAGGCTAATCACCCACCCCCACCGCTCTACTCCTTTTGCCTATGGTGAGTGGTCACTTGTGTGTCCATAGGGCTAGGGATTAGGGCTAACTGCCTACCCTGACCGGCAGAGCGTCATACCTGTCTTCCTTTGGTTACGCGATGATCCGATGGGACCGGGGCTAGGGCCAAGTGCCCCGTCGCTCCTACCAATATCGTTGCCATGGTCGCATGACCCTCCATAGAACCTCGGGCCGGGGTTGAGTCCCCTCCCCCTCCAATTTTCCTCTATCGCTAATTTAGTGGGTAGTGTGATGACCAGGGGCCATGGCTAACGCCCAACCCCTCTCCCCATACGTGCCACTATGAAAACTTAAATATAATTTGTGACCATAGGTTAATAATAGCCACCCTGTGATCCAACGATATAGCTTTGAGTTTTTCCATGACAGGTTGAGGGGTCAAACCTTGCCGAGGCCTTCGGGCCCCTTTGCAAAAATTTTGACCATTCATGAGGCACCAAGTGGTGGCCTCCTATTGGGCCACCAAATATGCACAGACCAATAAAATGATGCCAAATGTCCCTTGTATGAACTAACACTTGGATAACTTGGATACACAGTTGTCATGCTGACATCAACAATATAGATTGCCCAGTCAGCCCACGTGCAATTGTTTTAGTTGTTGGGCCAAAACACCAGAACATCATAACTTGAGCATATGATGTTCGTTTGAGGTGATTCAAGTGGCGTCGGATTCAGAACAATGAGCACTACGATCTAATGCTGGTTTTGGTCAATTTCGAGCACTTTCATTTTTGAGCATTTTTCTGATCCCCTGGATCATATTTTGCACTCCATTTGCAGTTTTGTTTGTGTTTGGTGCATGGCCATGCCACTTTGCTTGTGGTTTCGTATTGCTATTGGTTTTCCATGGGTTTTTTCTCTATTTCTTTTGGTTCTTGCCTTTTATGTTTTGAGGGTCTTGGGATTTAGTTGGGAAGGAGGAAATTAATGGAGCTTGAGGAGAGATGAATGAAACCCAACAGGTAATGTAAGACCCAAGGGTATGGTAGTTAGTTGAACTGGCTGGGTCCATTAGGATAAATGGTTGATGGAAGTAAATTCATGAGAAAGGTAAAGTAAATGGACTTGAAGCGTCATATGCCTTGGCTATGTTGGGAATTATTATTCGCAATGTTGTGCATGGTTTTATATGCCATTTTTTCACATCTGGTCTATAGACATAAAAACTGGATCAATCCACATCCATGAGCATGTTGTCATCATCCCTACACAAAGCCCTAAGCATGACCTTTCCAAATGCCTGATTTTCTAGGACTAACTACTTTAAAGCAATGATTTTAATCCCCAACGCACCTAGGCCCTTTAAAGACCTACATTCAGCAGCAAGTTGATCCTTGCTTCACCAACGATGATTAACAATAGCTTGTCCCTTGCTAGGGGTGTGCTGATTGTAGAAATTTGGGAAAATTAAAAAGAATCTTGAAGCTTCCTCTTCCAATAGCTTCCAGAGGTTGTTTTAACCATTTACCTTGGATAAAAAGTTCGAATCCTATATGATCTTACCTTGGATATTTCACCTCTTATCCCTTGAGCTCATATTCCCCTCTTAAGTGGATCTCAAGCCTATATTGGTAAATGGATAATAATTCCTAAACTACCATCCCTCTCCTATAAATTTACTACCATCCACAACATCAGGGTTGGCTTTTGGAGAGTGAGCATGCCCTCATGTTGTTGCCTTGAATATAAGAGAGTCATCATATTCATGCATTAGGGTGACATTGAGGTGTGCTTTGTGACAAGGAAGGACAAGTGAACTTGGAGAGATTCCTACAATATCAACACTATTCTTGGTTGTAAAATCTCTCATATTTCTATTAATACAATGAGTATCATGTTTTCCTATATGTGTTATGTTATGTTTACATTCATGTATTTCAATGCTTCGTTGACATTGAATATAGTAATTGAATCATGCTACATAGATGTCATAGGTCCTTGGCTTTTTTTGGTTGTATCTATAGGTTATAATTATAGAAATCAAAGCTACGATTGGAGCATACAAGCTAGGAGGAAAGTAAAACTTGCGACGGATTCCAAGTAAGCCTCTTTCCATTCTTTAATTTCTCTAAGGGAGACTCTATATTATTTTCTTTTTGTTGTTCTATTCCAATCCACTAGTTTAGGGAGGATACTTTTGTCTGCAATCGTAAATTCTACATAACAAATTGGTGACCATACTAGGAATCAAAAATATAATCTCTTGATTCTCAAACCAGATCCTTATCCATCATTCCATTGTGGATTAAGGAGCTTCAACCTGTATTATGCCTCTTTCTTGTTGGAAGGCCGTTGGTTCTCCCCAATTAAATGAGTCACTGACTACTTTAAAGGTGTTTAATGGATGAGGTTTTAAGCCTTGTGGAATTTTGAATTCGTTAAAAGTAGAATTAGGTGACAAGACTGTATCCGTAGAAGTCGAAGTTATTGACGGACCGTTAGATTATAGCCTTCTACTAGGTAGAACATAGGTGTATGTTATGGTTGATGTTGTTTTGACATATTTCAAAATGATTGATTTCCCTCATAAGGGAGGTATAGTAGCCATTAATCAACTCACTTTCTTTGCTACAAATTCTAAAGTTACTAGAATCATACCTCTTGTGAGAGAAACTCCACATCCCTATCAACATGTTGGGGTGGGACTTCTTAAGTATTCCTCTCTCATGGAAATCTTTTCAATTACTCCTCCTTCCCTTCCCGACAACTCTAGTCGCGTTGCCCATGTCAACATGATATATTCTTGTACTACTCCAACTGATCCTTGGATAGTGCCAGATGAATCTAACATTGACACTTTTGGTGACTGTATGTCGCTCAATCCTATTGAACTCGACTATGAAGCCATCTATTCGACCTATGTTTCACATTTACTCTCTCCTCTACGATTAAATGGGTTGATCATTTTTTATATTATGACACATCCTTTGATCCCTTATTTCGTACATTTTCTATTGATGATAGCATCATGGATATCATGATGGAAAATGATGCATCGTGGGATGATCATTACCATCATTCCTCCATGCTATATTCCTTCGAGAATAATGATTAGTGAACTCTATCAACCCAATATCATTGAGATGTTTGTGAATTCTATATCCATCCATGATGTCGATCCTGAGAAGAACTTATTGAATATTGAAGAGACTATCCCTCTTGATATTTCGATCAAATCTGACATTTTTGAGAATCTACATATATGTGTTTCTTTCTCTCCTAATGAGATAAAGACCTATAAATCCCCTTTTCGATGAATTTAGAAACATTTTCACCTAGTCTTATGAAGAGATGTTTGGTATCGATCTGAACATCATTGTACAAATCAAGACATATCCTGATGCTTAGCCAATTCGGAAATGCCTCCGTCTGGTCCATCCCAAGAAGGTTACCAATATTAAAGCTCAAGTTGAGAAACTTCTACACCCTGATTTCATCTACCTAGTACCTTTAACTAATTGGGTGTCGAACATTGTTCCTGTCATGAAGAAACATGGAACAATTTGTGTGTGTGTCGATTACCGAGATATTAATCGTGCTTGTCCTAAGGAAAATAATCCTACCCCTTTCATCAACCATATCATTGATGATTGTGTTGGCTATGAGATATTTTCATTTGTGGATGGATTCTTCAGCTACAATCAGATCAACATTCTCCCAACATACTAACACAAAACCGCATTTATCTATCCCTGAGGCACATTTACATATCAAAAGCTCCCTTTCGGATAAAAAAATTTTGGGCCCAACTTTTAGAGGGCAATGAATTATGCCTTCCATGATATCAACAAATATTTACAACCATATTTGGATTACCTACCTGCTCACTCTAAACATCGGGTTGATCACCCGATGCATCTTAAGGCTATAGTTTTACATTGTCGACATTACAAAATTAGGCTCAATATGCACGAGTGTGTGTTTTGTGTAAGTTCCAGTCAACTTATCTGTTTCATCGTATCAAAATATGTAATTCATATTGACCCGTTGAAATTCTAGGTGATCCTAGATCTTCCTGCTCCTTCCTCATTTATTCAACTTCAATGACTCCAAGGGAAGGATAACTTTCTACGAATTCGTCCCAAACTACCCTGAATTAACCAAAGGATTTACTCGTCTGTTAACGAAAGAGGTTCCCTTCCATTGGGATGATACTTCCCAAAATGCATTTGATGCCTTGAAAGATGTTTTGATTCAGGCATCATTCTTGTATCCCCCAAATTACCAACGCGATTACTTCCTATATCTCGCCGCTACAGTTACTACAATTGTTATGGTATTGGTCCAAGAGGATGATGTAGGGACCGAGCATCCAATATATTACTTGAGTCAGAACCTGAATGATATTGAGGTCAAGTATACTCACATTGAAAAGTTAGCTTTGGCGGTTGTCCAATTTGTCCAAAGATTTCGTCACTATATCCTACTTTGAAAAACTACGATTTTTTTCGATTGCAACCCCATGATGTACATATTATCACGACAATTGTTGGAGGGAAGTACTCCAAATGGATTTTAATCCTGTAGGATTTCGATTTGGAGTTCATCAAATCTAAGTTGAAGAAATCCTTAGTCTTTGTTGAGTTGATATGCGACCTTCTCACTATTGAAGCTGAAACAACGTCTGAAAATTCTACTCCAGACAAGTCATTCTTCCTGATCGAGTCATCTAACATGTGGTATAGAGACATTATTATATATCTCGAAACCCAAACTTTATGTCTTGATACCTCTCGCTATGACCAGTGACATATCCGATATCAAGGTAAAAATTACATCATAATTGGTGACACCCTTTATCGTCGTGGTATCGATATGATTTTTCAAAGGTGAATTGCTCATGAGGAGGCCAAGAAATTCCTGAATGAATGCCATGTTGGGGCATGTGGTGGTAATATTTCTAGTTATGCCACCGCACGGGAGATATTGCATGTTGGCTACTTTTGGCCTACTATGTTTCACAATTGTATTCCTGCAGTCCAAAAGTGTCATTCCTGCCAGATACACGATCGTAAGACCCATGCTCCAGTTGCTCCTTTACATCCTGTTATCATTGTTGGACCTTTTGAGAAATGGGGCATTGACTTCATGACGTGTAACCCTCACTCGGTTGGGGGGCATGGCTATATCATTGTAGTGGTAAATTATTTTACCAAGTGGGCTGATGTGATGCCTACATACAATAACATCGACGAAACAACTGCCTTCTTTTTCTTCAGTCATGTCATTACACGGTTTGGTGTACCATGAGCTATAGTTACAGACCATGGGAAACATTTTCATAATCACATGATGTCTAAACTGATTGCCAAGTTGGACCTCTCCCATGGGAGCTCGACTCCCTACTACCCTGAGGCAAATGGGCAAGTTGAGGCAATTAATAAAGTTTTGAAAATAATGCTTCGACATATGATAGGGGTTCAAAAATTGGACAGGCATATGATCCTTTATGCGCCCTTGTGGGCATATCGAACCTCTGTTAGGACTACTACCGGATTCACGCCATTCCAATTGGTATATGGGCTTCAATCAATCCTTCCTATTGAATATGAAATCCCATCTCTGAAACTTGTTGTTAAACTCCTCCCTACCATTTCCGTGGAATAAGAACGTCTCTTACATCTTGTGTGCTTAGATGAAACTGCACGTGATGCCATGATGGCTAATGAAGCCCATAATAAATGTATTAAAGCGCAATATGACAAGAATTTCAAGCCTCATGTCTTCTCAAAAGGAGATCCTGTCCTATTATACGATCAAGATTCTGATAAATTAGGATCGCGGAAGTTCAAGCCAATGTGGCTATGCCCATACATTGTTAAACATGTTCTTACTAAAGGGGCCTATGAGCTTGCTGATTTCGATGGAGTTCCATTGGTGCAACCTAGAAATGGGTTGTACCTTAAAAAATATTATGCTTGAGATTTTTGTGTATTTCACTGTGTACATGTTGTATATAGGTGTGTTCAGTGTTCCCTTCAGAGTTTCCTACAGTGTTTGTTAATCATGTTTACATTTGGTTTGAAAATGTTGGCATCCCTTCAACCATATGTTGGTTGTGCTAATGGCACTAATCGTAGTACTTGTTATGAAATTAACTCAGAAAATAGAACAAAAGAGAGATCAACGACTTAAAAATCAGCCACTTCGAGGGGGCAACCTCCTTTACATTACATAAATGAACAATTCTTGGATGACACAAATGAAAAGACCTCCTTTCTATATATAGGAGTCCATGGGGTCACAATATAATCCTAGCCGACCTAACAATAATAATGTAAGGGCATAACAATAGCAATAGTGGGCTATTATAGGGCACAATATAACAATATGGAGACTATAGGGGTACAAAAATAACAATAAGGGGGCTACACTAACAATAATAAGGGAATGCACTAGTAATATAGGGCATTAACGTTACCCTCTCCTTCAAAAAAGTGTTGTCCTCAATGCTTGAGTAGCTCTAGATACTTTTGTATAAAATTCTCATCCTCGCATGTAGAATCTTCAGTGGGCAAGTTCTTCCACTTGATGAGATACTCTGAAATTGATCGATTTTGTAGTTGTCAAGTTCTTGTTTCTCTGAATTCTTCAGGTTCCAACATGATTTTTCCTTCCTCATCAAGTTCTGAAAATATTGTTTGAACTGGAAGTTTGTCACCTATAACCTTCTTTAAGCATGAAACATGGAAAATTGGATGCACTCGAGAAGAAGCAGGAAGCTCCAATTTGTATGCCATAGTACCAATATTCTCTCACTACGATGTTGATCTTCCTGTTGTTTCATTCGATTTTGTTCCAAATTTAGGTTATCCTTTAAGAGTTGGAGAACTTGTTGTTGATGCTCGATGTGATCTTCCACTACTTGAACCTTAGAATTTTCTCTTAAAGATGATGTGATGGACGATAGATGATATCCTTAAAGTGCCATAAATGGGGTCATTTTTGATGCAGTGTGGAAGGAAGTTTTATACCACCATCCAGCCAGAGGTAACCAATTGACCCATTGTGTTTGTTTATAAGATACAAAGCAATGAAGATATCCTTCCAAACATTTGTTCACTATCTCAGTTTTCCAATTAGATTGAGGATGATAAGATGAGCTATGAGCTAGTTGAGTACCCAAACAAGAAAATAATTTTGTCCAAAGATTTCCAATGAAAATGGGATCTCTATCACTTACAATAATCTTTGGGTTTCGATGTAGCTTTTGAATTGTTTCCATAAATGCAGTAGCAATTGTACTCGCTTTAAATGGATGAGATAATGCACAAAAGTATGTATACTTGGTAAGTCTATCAACTACCACCATGATGACACTCTTTCCTTCGGACTTAGGTAAACCTATTATAAAATCCTTTGAAACCTTCTCCCAACGTTGATTTGGAATGGATATTGTAGCAGACCCAGGGTCTTAATTATCTCAAATTTATTTTGCTAGCAAACCAAACATTCCGCCACAAACTTTTGAATATAAGATTTAAGGCCATCCCAAAAAAAATTCTTTCTTCACCCTATGGTAAGTTTTTAAAAATCTTGAGTATCCTCCTAAGGGAGAAGTGTGCAATTCCAAAAGAATCTTTTGTTTTAGTTGTAAATTCTTACAAATATATAAGCGATCTGTGTACCATAAGGAACTTTTTTTTCCAACTAAATGTATCTGATGTACTGGGATCTTGCTACAACTTTTGAATGAGTGTCCATACTTCTTAGTCATTCTTCCATTCCTCCCTTGCTTCGGTTATCCAATCTGGTTGGATAATATAAATGGCACAAAGCAATGCTTCCACATCCTAATCCTTTCTTGAGAGTGCATTTGCAACAACATTTAGCTTCCCATTTTTATAGATGATTTCAAAGTTATAACCCAACATCTTTGTGACCCATTTTTGTTGTTGTTTTGAAGATATTCTTTGTTCCAAAAAGTATTTAAGACTATCATGATCATTTTTTACCTCGAAGTGTCTTCTTGTTAGGTAAGGTCATCATTTCTTTAGTGCATGTAGTATTGCCAACATTTACTTCTCGTAAATATCTTTCTGGAAATACTTTCCTTTAATTGGAAGACTTTCAAAAGAAATAATGGTGTTCCTTCTTGCATTAAAACAACACCAATTCCATTTCTTGAGGCATCACATTCCACAATAAGGTTTTTGTGAAGTCTAGAGTAGCTAAGTCCGATGCTTGGCACATTGCCTCTTTAAGATGTTCAAAGGCCTTAGTTTCTTCAGGAGTCCATGAAAATGCATATTTCTTCAATAATTTTGTTAAAGGTGCTACTATTCTCCCATAATTCTTAACAAACTTGCGACAATACCCTGTTAACTCAAGAAATCCTCGCAACTGCTTTATGGTTGTGGGGACTTTCCACTCCTTAATGGATTTAATTTTGTTAGGTGATACCTTAACACCATCCTGAGATACAATATGACCCAGATATTCCACCTCTTGTAGTCCAAAGACACATTTGGAGATATTTGCATATAATTTTTTCTCCTCTAATAGTTTGAGCATCATGTCAACATGTTGAACATGGTCCTTCCAAGACCTGTTGTATATTAGTATATCATCAAAAAATACTAACACAAATTTTCAAAGGGAGGGTTTGAAAATGGAATTCATCAACCCTTGAAATGTAGAAGGTGCATTAGTAAGGCCAAAAGGCATGACCAAAAATTCATAATGACCCTCATGAGTTCAAAATGTTGTTTTTGGAATGTCTTTAGGCTTCATTCTAATTTGATGATATCCTGAACGAAGATCCAACTTGGTGAAATAAATTTCTCCATGTAATTCATCCAATAATTCATGAATCACAGGAATGGGAAATTTATCTTTAATAGTGAGCTTATTGAGCTCCCAATACTCCGGACACATGCGCCATGATCCATCCTTCTTGTGCACCAATACTACTAGAGTAGAGAAAAAACTTCAAATAGGTTGAATTATACCATCCTCTAGCATTTATGCAATCATACGTTTAATTTCGTTCTTTTGGATATAAGGATATCTGTAAGGCTTGATGTTTGGAGGAACACTTCCTGGAATCAAATGAATAGCATTATCATGATCACGAATAGGTGGGAGTCCCTTGGGAGTTTCAAATTCCTTGGAATGATTGTCCAATACTTTTTGGAGATATGGAGAAATAAATTATTTTTATGTTGGAACTTCTAGTGAGCATAATTTTGAAATGACGACTCGTTGTTATTTCTTCAGAATCTTTGCAATGACATTACAGCTTATTATCTTTCCCAGCTTCCCTTTGATACCCCGTAATCCAAATTCCTTTCCTTCCGAAGAAAATTTCAAGAAAATTTATTGAAAATTAAAATCTATTGTCCCCAAATATTGTAACCATTGTACTCCTAGTACAACATCAACACCACCCATTGGAATGGAAAGCATTGGAAAATTCAATACATATTCCCCCATGGTTAGCTTGATATTATGGAACTTTCCAGAGTAATTTATAGTTCCTCCATTTGCCACCATCACTTAACACTCTGGTGTTGGGTATAGGAAGCAATTCAATTCCTTGGCTACCTTAGAATGAATAAAATTACAGGTATTATCTGAATCAATAAGCATGATTACATTTTTCTTCTTGATATGTCCTTCTATCTTGAGAGTTTGAGGAGTACTGGTAATTCCTGCCAATTCATTACAGGATATGGTCGGAGTCATTACTTCTTCCTCTAGGGTTGGTTCCTGGTGTATATCCTCTTCTTTTGAAGTTTCTTGTTCCTTTTCTTCCTCCTCTTCACAATCTACATAAAATAATTTCTTCTCAACACACTTATGACCTTTAGTATATTTTCTATCACAACTATAGCAAAGCCCTTTTGCTCTTTTTTCTTCCAATTGTTGTGGTGTCAACCTTGTAGGTTGTGGAAGTCTAGGAGTAGCAACACTTCCATCTTTGTAGTTGTGAGTGGTAGGCTTCCTTTTCGCCATAATTTTGCTTTCAATTTTTCTTACCAACCTGAATGCCTTCTCCAATGTATCAGGTTCCCAAAGGCGAACCTCATGTTGGAGGTTATCCTTTAGAGTCCCTATGAAGACATCAATCCTATATTTCTCTGCAAAAATTTTTTTTCCAAGGAAAAAGTCATAATTATATTAATGAAAATAAAATTACATGTTACATCAGTAGGTAGTTTTCCAACAACCAGTCAAGACTGGTGTTCAAAAATCATACAAGAAATCCTAAAAATACATAAGAGGAGAAAAATCGAGTTTTTTTCCCTTTCTTCTTCTCTACCTTGTGCCATGCCCCTTGTGATGGCGAAGGAGAGACAAGGGAGAGCTTATTTTCTTATATGTATGCCCCATTATCCTTGTTTGAATTTGAGGTATCTGATAAATGATGTTGCTTAATCCCACCATTGTCCATCTCCATTGACTCCTTTGCAGGTCGTTCCGGGGATTTTTTCAAGTCAAATGGTTCTTTTGCTTCATTCCTTTTACATCTAGTTCTGTCGATGGTTGTTTGGTCTCATTGGGGGCACGTTCGTCTACTTATTCTTCTGCTTCTTCCTCTAGATCATGGGGGGGGGGGGAATTTAAAACCTTTAGGCACTTTCCCATTCTTCTTCTTTTTCCTGTTTTCTCTTTTTGCATCTGGACAAGTGTTTTGTAAATGTCCAGTATGCCTGTATATTCTGCATCGGAAAGCTATGTTTTCATAATCTAGGTGTTGTGTCCAAATTTGTTGTTTGTTTTTCAACTGTATACTTTCCGGTAATCCTTTGTTGAGATCAACTTCCACACAAATGCGAGCGAAGGTGTAGATCCTTTCCTCCAAGCATTGTGTATATGTTTTGATGTATTTCCCAATGGTGTTCCCAATGCCTTCTAGCACTCTTTCATTCCAAAAATGCAGGGGAAGGTTGTGTAACCGAACCCAAACCAGAATTCTCGAAACAAACATAGTATTTGCGTCAAATTCCGAGAACCATGGGGTGATGAAGAGTCCAGTAGAACCCTAGAACCACAGTCCCTCTCGAAGAATAATGTCTTTGAGTTCCGAGGACGAAATTTTGACAATGAAAAATCTTTTGGAATGAGGATGATTTTCACAGTCCATGGTCCATCTTGTGAAGATCCAGTGGAAGAGTTCCATTGGTTTGGGCCAAAAAAAGTTGAATATGCAAATAAGTGCTTTTGCTTCATATGTGGTGCGATGTTCATATATCTCTGGTATGTTTATGGACAGTTCTGGTGTGTGATTCAGTTGCTCTACTATGTATGGCCTCAGGGCACTTGCGACTGGTTCTACGGTGGCATTATCTTTGTTTTTCCCTTACAGGATGTTCTTATAGGAGGATCTTCTTTTGTTGTGTTCCTGTTTTGAGTTGTTGCTGCCCCTGGCCCCCCCTTGGCCTTTGGTTCTACCCTGTTTTGCAGCTCCTCCTCTTAGCCTCAGGTTGAGAGTGATGGTGGACCCTGGGATAATGTGGTATTCCATGATTGACCTATGTTCTTGTACGATTTTACCTCCGCTGATGAGTGATTGCATGTATGATGGATAATGCATTGTTTGGCTTGTGCTTTGTTTCAGATTATTTACCTTCTATGTGTTAGTTACCCAGTGTAATATATTTTTCCCTTCAGGTGTTCTAATAAAAACTTGGAAGCAGGTAGGGGATACCTTATGCTTTCTTTCCAGTGCGCTTTTTTTTTCTTCAGACCCCTCCAGTTTTGGGAGCCCAGGGGATAGAGCGATCGATTGGTGATGGGGCTTATTCTAGGTCAAAATCCAGTCGATGTCTTCCTGGTGCGGCAGTTCGTGTTCTGTGCTGAGCCATCCGTTGCGAGGGTGTTGTGTTATCCCACACAATACCGACAGGTTCTTATTATGAAGTTAGACAGGGGTGTGGTGAGTCCGCCATGCATATCCTTTCTGTGCACCACTACCAAAGCGAGCCCTGTCCACTTGATCTACGTTAGGGAATAAAGAAACCCTCAACCGAAGGTGAAAAAAGGGGGCAAGTATTTGAGCCATCTACCACCACCACTTGTGTGCCGAATCTAAGCTATAACCACATTGTTGTGTATTCCAAACCTTGCGAGTCGGAGGATTTATTTTTACTACATCTACAATGTGCTCAATGTCGTTTATGTTGCTAGGGGTCTCACATGCTGGGAGTACGAGAGTTAGCGAGTGGTGGGTTTCTTCTGTAGTTAGTTCCAAAATAATCACGCTCCATGGCTCAGACCACCCTTCTTCTATAATCGTCTATCATTTGGCGATCATGGTCGCCATGCCATAGTAGCCCCTCCAGCCCGTCGTGTTCCTGCGAGAGGCAGTCGAGTTGGAAACTTGAAACCCTAAAATGGATGACCTATCTCCTGCACTCTCCATTCTTTCCCTCATCATTAACATGTTATATTCACCCCAAATAATTATTCCTTTATGGTTCATTTGGAATTTACCCTTATATTCAATTTTTGGAAGTCCTCAATGTGCTCCATCATTGAACCCTTTTGTTTGAGATTTATCGATTGGCTAAAGAAGGTGTTGCTCTTTATATCCTCATACCGTGCTATCATTTCTTCTGTAAAAATTAACCAAGTGACCAATGGTTTACGAGAACAAAGCCATGGATACCATACAAACTGATTTTGTTCTAAATATAAAATTGCAATGCATACCTTTTGTGTGTTTTTCATATTATGGAGCTCAAAGTATTGCTCCATTTATAGTATCCAAGTTATCGGGTCCTTACCATCAAACTTCCTCATATCTAAATTTGGAATATGGTGGGTCTTAAATCCAAAATTAGAATCTATGAAATCATGATGAACATTTCTTTTGTTCTCATCATGAGTTTCCTCCACTACCTTTTCGCCATTAGGAAGCTTTTATTGTAGCAATTTTTCCAAACCTTCCTTTAAACCTTCCATGTCTTTCTTCAAATCTTCCATGTTGCCTTCTATACCATCCATCTTAGCTTCCATGCAATTCATCTTAGCTTCCATGCTATCCATCTAATCTTCCATGCCATCCATATTAGTTTCCATTTCATTCCTCAAATCATCCATCTTAGCTTCCGCGCATTTCTTCAAACTTTCCATTTCATTTTTTGTTACTCTTTGCGAGAGCGAAATTTTATGCACTTGGTCTTGTAATTTTGATATATCATGTTGCACTTCTTCCTCTTCATGAGTTGTAGTAGAGCCTTCTGAGGGATTAATTGGTATTGAATTAGTTTTAGGGGTCATTTTAGAACCCAATACTGATATCTATGCTTCAATATTCCCTTAGAATCACTTCAAACTGATTTTTCAAACAAGACTTATGCAATTTTTAAAAAAAATTACACACCTTTTTTTTCTTTTGAGGAGATTGAAATTGAAACTGATGTATCTCTGTAATTTTGGATCCCCGAGATCTGAAATTCAGTTTTATAGTAGCCCTATGAGTCCTCTTTCCAATTCCACAGGTCTGACCTGATCTGGATTCTTCAAGACAAAGTTATACCCAATATCCCACAATGACCTAATTATGGACTAGTTCAGTAGAGCGAACTTGTACGGTGTACCACGTGTATTTGTTTCCTCCTTCGACTCTGAAATCAACACAAAAGAAACTAAAATCCGTTTGATTTCAGCCACTTTTTATAGAATTCCAACCTGATGCTCAGAGGGAGAGTTATGACAATTTTCCCAAGGTCACCTCTTTGAGATGAAATTCTAGAGCCTACAAACACACCAACTTCCACAGATCATATCTCCAAAAATATTGCGAACCAAGGTATGAAATTTTTACGTGGAGTACCTCAGGATTTCTTTGCAATTGGGTTTTTTTTTAGAGTCTGAACCTTCGTAGAAAAAAAATTATAGCGAAAATTTCACAATGACCTATTTGAAGCAACGAAACACTAGAATCCAAAGCTCTGATACCAAATGTTATGAAACCAGCTCACAAAATAGAAGAAAAGAGAGATCAACAACTTATAAATCAACCACTTCGAGGGGGAAACCTCCTTTACATTACGTAAATGAACAATTCTTGGATGACACAAATGACAAAACCTCCTTTCTATATATAGGAGTCCATGGGGTCACAATATAATCCTAGCTGACCTAACAATAATAATGTAAGGGCGCAACAATAACAATAGTGGGCTATTATGGGGCAAAATAATAACAATATGGGGACTAGAGGGGTACAAAAATAACAATAAGGGGGTTACACTAACAACAATAAGGGAATATAGAAGTAATATAGGGCCCTAGCAGTACTCAAAACCTATATTTTGTAGCATGGGCTATATATGCTCTAAATGGCGAGTTAATGAGTTTACAAGGGATTTGTATCGATCGCTCTACCAATGAAATTGTTGAGTATAGCACAATGATCGAACTATTGTCTGATGTTATTTCTCATGGTATCTATCGCATAGTTGCTAGACTGGACTCACGACTTGTAGTATTACAGTTGACTAATGTCTATTTAGTTAGAAGTCCAACTATGCTTCGTATGTTCTTAAGGGTTCGCCTTCTGGAAAGACATTTTGATTTTATCCAATATCAACACATTTCTAGAAATCTAAATACATTGACAGATGCATTGGCTAATCATGTTTTAGATAGACATTTGTGACATATGTAAATTAAATTCAATACACATCACATACATTGAATGAGACAATAGAACCATAAGAGACATCGATAGGTAGATAGTTGTATATATATCAAAGTTTATTTTTACAAAAAAATTATGCCTGAGGCACATATGGCCACATGACCTATCATGTCAAAAAATATACATGCAATCAAAATATGGCTATAAGAATCCTAGTAGACTAATCATGATGCTCATGGTAGCATGCCACTGCATGAGCCATCTTACACAATAACCGACCGATATGGCCAGACACGCTAATTGTATGACACTGCAGTCTTATAGGGATCTCGTCGACCCTAGTCTAAGTTATGCCCTGGGTCAACCCCTCCATACGATGCTCAACCTCGACAAGAGTCTCGACCACATTAAGATCCTGTAGTACCTATCGCCCCCCGCAACAACCTGTATTTCCACTGGTTCCTACTGTGCGTCTCCTGCACGTTGAAGATAGGAGGAACCCACGGGTCGAATGGGTCCAATATATGCATGTATAAATTAGTAGTTTAGTCTCAGACACATAGAAAATACAAAAAAAAAAATTGTAAAACTTAAAATAAAAAATGATTAAAATGTTTTTGTTTTACCTATGGCAGCCCATTGCTCGCCATTAGGAAGCACGAGCTCTGGGTCTCCATGAAAATCAATCCCTACATATGGATATTCTTCAATCATAATGAGTTTCATGTGAAACCATTGGAAGAATACTTGTGTGCAACTCGTCGATGACGGACCGACATGTATGGATATGATATCCACCCATCTCATCATCCGTGCGAATCTCAGATCTGTGGGCTCAAGCGAGATATCTTGTGGCCAGAGCAATGAAATCTGCTCTAAGGAAAATGAAATCAAAATCAAACCGTAAACAAAGTTCTTCAACAGTCCATCCTTTTCCTTGGTCAAATTTTCTTTCATATTTTCCAGTACTCCCTCACTCCAGTTGAATATTGTCATCTCTATACACTCTAAAGCATATTGCATATGAGACCTATTGTCCATATGAAGAGTAGAATTGTAAACCAATCTAGCAATGATAAATAAGATCGTTCTCAAAGGTAATCATACCACATTCTTTATCTCAATTTTCCTATCCTTGGTTGGTTGGGATCTAGGTCTGCAGTGTGTGTTGATGTAATCCCTGACTGTCTCTCCACCCCCCCTTGAACCAAATAATGAGATGGGGGCACCTATCCTCGATAAACATGTCAGGAAGTATATGTATTCCACCTATATTTCAAGCATATGTGCTCCAAGTCTGAAATTTTGTGCCTGAGCATCTAATGCCAGGATAAGATACTCTAACAACTCCATTTGTTGCCTCATACCAGGAAGCCAGAAGAATTTCAGAAGCCCACAATTTATTAATGCTTGTATAGTGGTTGGATCATTAGTTGCATTCATATATTGTTGCTTATGTTCTCTTTCTCACCATATTAAAGCCATTTTGCTCTGTTATAACCATGAAACATCACAAGAAGGATAATTAGAAGGAATATCATGCAATACATTCGGATAATTTTGAGAGAAACAGGAAAAAAAATTGTGAATTGCACCTAACGCACCCTACTAAAGGGAGACAGTGCCCTGCAATGCCCTAGACAATGTAAACATTGCCTGCTCAACGCACCTTTCGACATTGCTGGGGTGCGCTAGATCTAGGGCAAAAAATTAAAGCTATAAGGCCCTCAAAATTGGAAAAAAATTGCATAAAATAACAAGATGGAACCATAGAAAGAAAGAGGAAGGTGAGATCTCCTACCTGGAAGTGATGGTACTCGAAATGTTCCACCGGATTGGGCACAGTCAAGCGCAGAAGATCGGGGGCAAAAATCACTCAGAGCTCACTCACCAAGACGTAAAATGTAAAATGGTAAAAATGAGCTAGTTTTTTTTGTTTATTCATGGCCATTTTCACAATTAATTTATTAATATTTTAATAAATGATTAAAATGTTTTTGTTTTACCTATGGCACCCCGTTTTTTGTTTTTGACCAAAATATTATGTGTGGTGTTCGAATTCAACTCATTCACTCACACCATACAGATTGTATTGGGGTACCTTGAGAACCATTCACATCATCGGTGGTTTCTCTTGCATTTGTTAATGACTTACATCATTGGTCAGTAATAAAATGGTGTCTGCCATGTTCGAATCTAGCGCATTTATTTGCATGGTTAGACTCGTACATTAAACGATCGAGTGAACTAGATAGAAGACCCTGGATCTAGTTTCATCTATCTAGGCTGCGATTTCAAGATTAATATAAGATTACAAAGTATGATGGCTATGATTTTAAAGACAATCATATAATCATGAGTCGACACTTTGTCATCAGTGGACATGACTTCTTGATCATTGTACATGTAATGTTAGCTTATGTGTTGAGTATGGGTATGCCTCCCTCAGCAAATATATCATGATGAAAATGTATTGTAACATATGATGATCTCAACTAGTTGTTCTTGATCCGAACTTGTCACAAGGTAAAGCACTCTAGTCATTACTTGTCATTTCTGACTTTGCACTTTAGGGGGCAATCCGTTATAGGCCATTTTGTTGCACATGGTAAATAAGCCTACAAACTAGATAAATCCACATACATGAACATGTTGTCATCATCCCTAAACAAAGCTCTAAGCACGACTTTTCCAAATTCCTAAGTTTTTGGGTGTAACAACTTCAAAACAGTTATTTTAAGCCCCAAAACACCCTACCCCTTTAGAGACTTTTGTTCAACATTAGGTTTCTCCTTGCTACACCAACGTTGATCAGCAATAGCTTTTCCCTTGCTGCGGGTGTGCTGATTCTAGAAATTTGGGAAAAATTAAAAAGAATCCCGAAGCTTCCTCTTCCAAAAAATTCTAGAGGTTGTTTTGTTAAGGCCCTATATTACTAGTGTAGTCACTTATTGTTGTTATTCTAGCCCCCTTATTGTTATTTTTGTACCCCTGTAACCCCCATATTGTTATTATTGTGCCCTTACATTATTATTGTTAGGTTGGCTAGGATTATATTGTGACCCCATGGACTCTTATATATAGAAGGAGGTTTTGTCATTTGTATTGTTGTGGCTCATTTGCAATTTCATTTCCAACTCACTTACCGTTGTTATTCTAGCCCCCTTATTGTTATTTTTGTACCCCTGTAACCCCCATATTGTTATTATTGTGCCCTTACATTATTATTGTTAGGTTGGCTAGGATTATATTGTGACCCCATGGACTCTTATATATAGAAGGAGGTTTTGTCATTTGTATTGTTGTGGCTCATTTGCAATTTCATTTCCAACTCTAAAAAAAAAAAAAATTATATATATATATAATTTTATTTTGAAAAAGTAAATGAATCAAAATTTCATGTGCCAAAGGTTATTTTGATTTATATGTGAAACATTAACATTATGTTTCGAAGCATGTGTAAGGTGGGTCTGACCATGGTTTTAATTAGCACGCAACTTGTCGGCGTGGAGATGAGATGACAATAGATGGAGGTTGATCGGGAGAAACCTGCGAGCACAAATAACCCAACAAATAAGTCATGGGGTGCCTCCGTAGTTGACCATTATGTAAGCTCGTTGACTCAAATCAACGACCCATGATCACTGCGGTAGCACAACTCTGAAGAGCCCATCATACCTAAGGTGCCCCCACGGTGATGTAAGTGGCTAGAGACGACGTTAGCAAGTGAGACAACTCATTGTCTGCATTAGCCCCTTACCTGTCTTTTCATGCAATTAATGATTGTTTTCCCCCAAATTTCCCATTGCACCTATAAATAGTGAGTCAAATCCCTATTATTTTCACTTATCAATTTCAGTTTGAATTGGCAAACCCATCCTAATCACCTTGCTCCTTGATTTTGAGTCCGTCCAGTTATCATCCCAAGTGTAAACATGGCTAAGTCATCTTTGTCTGGTTATTCTAGTCACATTCCCCTCATGGATACAGAGTAGGACGTAATAGACACCCACTGCACGGTTGAACATTTACCTCTGTATAACCAAGTCATCCTTAACCAGCACAATTCCCCTATCTTCACAGCTACGTTCAGGCTTGGAGTCTTGTCTGGATGTGTCCCAAAAACCCATCTTGTCCTAGATTTCATACATTGGCTAGCATCAACATTATATCCTAGCAAGTGTTTTGTAATGAATCACTTGGGAGAAAGTGTCTTCCAAGTTTCATCCTTGTTAATTCGTCAAGCCTTCTTCTACCTAGACTATGAGTCATATGTTAGTTTTATTGAAGAATCTTTGGCAACACATTATGACAGTCTTGCAAGGAAAGATTACGTGCAGATTATCTTCTTTCTGAAGCCAGAACAAGGGAGGTTTTCTCCAGATGACAAGGTATTTTCCTTGGATATTTTTTATGTAGATATCAAACCTATATTACAATTTTTATCAAAAATAATTAGAAATTAATATGCTTCTCAGATTGATAGGTCAGTACTTGGACTGTTTTCTTTGATGATGAAACCTGAAGTAGTGTTAGACATCCCATCTTTTTGGCAGGAGAATATTAATTCTCAATTCATGAGCTTGACTCTCATAGGTTCTTTCAAATTTCCTTCAATTGTTACCTATCTGTTCATGTATCAAAATGTAAAAAAGTTTCTGAATTTGGGGTTTAATATTATGGATTCAAATAAGAAAAGGCAGTCAGTAGTGTTTTGGAATGACCTGGTAAGGAATGAACCTAGTGATGGGGGGTTATTTGATGTTGATGCTTACTACTCTCCAATTGCTTATAAAATTTTGAATGGGACTGCTCCCCCATGTTTTCTACCTAAAGCTCAGGAATTCCTTCAGCTTAGTAATAGTTGCAGATATGGAGACTGGTTTTTTTTTTAGAATTATTCAGTGATTAGATTGTATGGGGCTGGGGTTGAACCTTATAGATTGCCTACTTTTGTCCCCAAGAGAATGTTTGCCTTAGAATTTATTATACACAGTTTAAATGTGGATCAAATCCACTTTGTGCCAATGAAGAAAGGACATATAGTTAAATTGCCCATGACTGTTGGACCTTTCATAGTGAATATGAGGCAAGCTGCAAAAGAGGCAAACCAAATGCTAGAAGACATGCATCTATTGCTAGGAGAAAAGTGGGCTTATGACCCACAACAAGTGATTTCAAAAAAGAGGGTTGAGAATGGTTATTTTGTTTTTACTCATGAGATTAAGCCTTAAATTGAAAATTTGGCTAATAAGGTTTTTGCGGGAAATGACAGCACTAGTATTGAAACTCCAGCTATCTCTGAAAAGGGAAATAAAAGAGATAGAGAAAAGAATGATGATACAGAGGAACAAGGAGCTAATAAGAGAGCTAAACTAAGTGAATAAGTGCCATATGCACAGTCAGGATTATTAATTCAATTGGAAGATATACAAAATACACTAGCTTCACCATCCAGACATGAAGTTGTTCATGATCAAATACCATTAATTAAGCAGGTTTTTGCCCAAATTTCTCAGAAGAATCAGAAGATCGGAGCAAGCATGGAGGCTCAATTTGAGTCTCAAATCACCCCTGATCAGATTAGATTGTTAATTGTTATGTATTTAGAAAAAGAGCAGCTGAAGATTGCTTTTTCACACCCATCTAAAATGACCGTAGGGTCATCAAGCAATTTTAGGATTGCTAATATGACTATTGATGCCAGGAATATTCCCTTACCTGATAAAATCAATTTACATATGCAAATTGGTTTATTGATTGTTAATGATTTGACTAAAACTAGTGCAGCTGCAAGTAAAGCTGAAAGCATGTTGGGAAAGGTGATCAAGATGTTGAAGCTGGAGAAAGCTAATTCCAGAGCTCTCTCCACCCAAAATGAAGAATTAAAGAAGATAATTGTCAAAATTGGAGTAGATCCCACTGAAAAATCAACTATGTAGAAGTTGTTGCAGAGTGAAAAATCATAAGTAAATGTACTAAGAAAGAAGCTAAAGCTTCCTACTGGAGAACACCCAACGGCAGCTGAAGTAGCAAAAGTGGAATATGAAAAGGAGAATATTTTACAACAAGTGTTGCAAAAGGATGAAGAGATTTCTAAATTGAAAGAGACAATAACTAAGCTACAGGGGCAGATTGATTCACATGTCTGCATAATATTTTTGCCATCTGAAACTGATGACCGAGCAGCTAAGCTATCACTGTTGAGTATCGAGTTGAATATGGCATAAATTGATATGAAGAAAGCTCAAAGTGATCTTGAGACAACTATAAAAGTTATAAGGGCTAAGGATAACGAAATTGTGATATCAAAGGACACTACAGACAAATACATAATAGATTATCAGTTAGTTTGTGAAGAAATCAAGAATCTCAGACAGAAGGTGAAGGGGAACATGTCCATAATTGAAGCTAAACATATTCTTTGGAATTAGATTATAGGAGTGATGAAAACAGTATGGGAATCTCTAGTTCTTATTTTAGAAGAGAAGAGTATCATAAGAGATCTTCAAGAGCTTATATTAGCAGAGAAACAAAAGATGCATGATAGAGCCATGTGGGCTAAGAAATTGATAAATTTTGTCAACTCCAAATCAGATCAAGAATTGGGTGAAAATGAGAATAAAGATAGAACATTATGTGTCTAGAAATTAACAAGGTGGTAGTGAAGAATGCACACAGGAAGTCAACAGAAAATAAGTTGACAGAGATCAAGCAAGCAGTAGACAACTTCAACACTATGTTTGATAAGAGAACCAGGGTTGGATTTCCATCTTGCTAGGATCTACAAGGTAATTTATTGTCTTGGGAAACATATGAAACTCTGTTGGTGGATGCAAAAAGTAAAATTGACAATACTCATGAGAAGACTGCAGTTTTAAAAGGAACAACAAGTGTCAATTTCCTGCATAAAGATTTGCAATTGTTATGGATGGTCAAGACTCTATTTCTAGACAAGCCTACTTACACCAAGATCATTGCTTTTATATTGGAACATCATAAGTTAATTAAAGCCCCAAGGACAAATGTCGAACTCTAGAAAAAATGCAAAAAATGGATGACCAATCTTCGTGAAGACACATCAACAACAGATGATATTCAGAAGACCACATCAGCAGTGAAGGGAAACACATCAACAACAAAAGATATTTAGAATACATCATAATTTTTCCATATATTATTGTATTTTCTTTCTGTTATTATAATGAGGTTGTAATATTACCCTCGATTGTAATGAAAATAGTTGATATAGGAAAGAAGTAGTTTAGGTAGTTAAGAAGTTTTGGCAGTTACAAACTACTTTTGAACGTATTTAAGAAAGATGAAAATGAAGAAGAAGGGTTTGGAGTTTTGGACCTCTAGAAGACTATATGTTTGTACTTATTTCTCTGAAGAATTAATGAAAGAAGTCTCAAGTTTCCTGCAATTGTTGACGGTGGTTTTTTTTTTCTTGTGTCATCTTGTGTTATTTCTTCTATGAATGAAGTGAAGTAATGAAGTTGCAGGTCTTTGAATTACATTTGTAAGTAAGAGTTAAATATCCTTAGAATGTGCTCCTTCACTCCAACTCCTTTCTATTCATAACTTCTCTCTGAAACTTAAGTTAATAGATTCTGTGTTTACAACATATTATCTTAAGTTCCTTTACAGTTCTACTCATTCATTCACATTTTTGCAATTAAAGGCATTGTGTAATCTTTTATTTATTCCAAAGCATTAAGTGTTTTAAAACTAATTTCCAAAGGAAAAGAACGAAGACCAAATGATAAAGATTGATTCTGTAATATATTGTTAAAATGTCTTAAGCATTGATTCCTTTCCACAACCAAGGGATTGTCTCTTAAGAACCAACATGTATCATCCAAGAATTATTCATTTATGTAATGTAAAGGAGGTTTCCCCCTCGAAATGGCTTATTTCTAAGGTGTTGATCTCTCTTTTCTTCTATTTTTGGAGCTGGTTTCATAACATTTGATATCATAGCTTTGGATTCTAGGGTTTCGCTACTCCAAATAGGTCATCGTGGAATTTTTGCTATAACTTTTGTTCTACGAAGATTTAGAAGCTTAAATTTTTAATACGCGAAACCGAAATCCTGAGGAAATTCGTGTAAAAATTTCAGATCTTGGTTCGCAATATTTTCAGAGATATGATCTATGGAAGTTAGGGTTTTTTCAGGCTCCCAAATTTCATCTAAAAGAGGTGACCTTGGGAAAAGTGTCATAACTCTCTCTCTCTGAGCATCAGATTGAAATTATGTAAAAAGTGGCTGAAAGTACATATATTGTAGGTTCATGTGTATCAATTTCAGAGTCGAAGGAGGAAACAGTGACATGTGGCACTCCGTACAAGTTCGCTCTACTAAACTAGTCCATAATTAGGTCATTGTGGGAGATTGGGCATAAATTTGTCTTGAAGCATCCAAATTAGGTCAGACCTATGGAATTCGAAAGAAGATTCAGAGGGCTACTACAAGACTAAATTTTAGATATTGAAGATCTGAAATCATAGAGATAATTCAGTTTCAATATCGAACTCATCAAAAGCAAGTAAAAGGTGTGTATTATTTTTTCAAATTGCATAAGTCTGGTTTGAAAAATCAGTTTGAAGTGATTCCAAGGGCATAATGAAGCATATATATTAGTATTGGGTTCTAAAATGCACCCTAAAAAGAATTCAACACCCATTGATCCCTCATAATACTCTACTATGACTCATGAAGATGAGGAAGTGCAATATGATATATCAAAATTACAAGAGCAAGTGCACCAAATTTCTCTCTCACAAAGAGCAACAAAAAATGAAATGGAAGTTTTGAAGAAAGGTGTGGAATCTAATATGGATGGTTTGAAGACATGCATGGAAGCTAAGATGGATGGTTTGAATAATGGCATTGAATACATGGAAGCTAAGAGCAAAGAAAAAATGAAAGACAACATGGAAGACATGAAGAATGATCTAAAAGAAGACATGGAAGGTTTGAAGGAAGGTTTGACAAAGTTGATACAAGAAATGATTCCTAATGGCGAAAATATAGTAGAGGAAACTCATGATGAGAACAAAATAAATGTTAATCGTGATTTCATAAACTCTAATGTTGGATTGAAGACCCACCATATTCCAAAGATCGATATGAGAAAGTTTGATGGCAAGGATCTCGTAACATGGATATTACAAATGGAGCAACATTTTGATACCAACAATGTGCAAAACACACAAAAGGTATGCATTGCAACTTTATATTTAGAACAAAATACATTTGTATGGTATCAATGGATTTTCTCCCGTAAAAAAATTGTCACTTGGTCAACTTTTACGGAATAAATGATAGCACATTATGAAGGTACAAAGAGCAACACCTTCTTTAGCCAATTGATAAATCTCAAACAAAAGGGTTCAATGGTGGAGCACATTGAGGAATTCCAAAAATTGAATATAAGGGTAACTGATATTCCATAGGAACACAAGATTCATGTCTTCATAGGGACTTTAAATGATAACATCCAACATAAGGTTCACCTTTGGGAACCTGATTCATTGGAGAAGGCATTCAGGTTGGCAAGAAAAATTGAATGTAAAATTATGGCGACAAGGAAGCCTACCACTCACATCTATAAAGATGGAAGTGCTTCTACTCCTAGACTTCCACAACCTACAAGGTTGACACCACAACAATTGGAAGAAAAAAGAGCAAACGGGCTTTGATACAGTTGTGATAGAAAATACACTAAAGGTCATAAGTGTGCTGAGAGGAAATTATTTTACATATATTGTGAAGAGTAGGAAGAAAATGAACAAGAAACTTCAAAAGAAGAGGATATACACCTGGAGCCAACCCTAGAGTAAGAAGAAATGAATCCGACCATATCTTGTAATGCATTGGTAGGAATTACCACTCCTCTAACTCTCAAGTTAGAAGGACATATCAAAAAGAAAAATGTAATAGTGTTGATTGATTCGGGTAGTACCCATAATTTTATTCATTGTAAGGTAACCAAGGAATTGAATTGCTTCCTATACCCAACACCAGAATGTTAAGTGATGGTTGCAAATGGAGGAACTATAAATTTCTCTGGAAAATGCCATAATATCAAGCTAACCATGGGGTAATATGTATTGAATAGTCCAATGCTTTCTATTCCAATGGGAGGTGATGATGTTGTACTAGGAGTACAATGGTTACAATCTTTGGGGACGGTTGCTTTTAATTTTCAATAACTTTTCTTGAATTTTTTTTTCAGAAGGAAAGGAATTTGAATTACGAGGTATCGCAGGGAAGCCGGGAAAGATAATAAGCTCTAATGTCATGACAAGGCTTCTAAAGAAAGAACAACAGGGCGTAATTGCACAATTATGATCACTAGAATTTCCAACATCAAAATCATCTATTTCCCCAAATCTCCAAAAAAATTTGGACAATCATTCCAAGGTGTTTGAAACTCCCAAAGGACTCCCACCTATTCATGATCATGATCATGCTATTCATTTGATTCCAGGAAGTGTTCCTCCAAACATCAGGCCTTACAGATATCCTTATGTCCAAAAGAGCGAAATTGAATGTATGATTTCAAAAATGTTAGAGGCTGGTATAATTCAACCTAGTCAAAGTCCTTTCTGTGCTCCAGTAGTATTGGTGCACAAGAAGGATGGATCATAGCCCATGTGTCCAGATTATAAGGAGATCAATAAGCTCACTATTAAAGATAAATTTCCAATTTCCGTGATTGATGAATTATTGGATGAATTACATGGATCAATTTATTTTACCAAGTTGGATCTTTGTTCAGGGTATCATCAAATTAGAATGAAGACTGAAGATATTCCGAAAACAAAATTTCGAACTCATGAGGGTCATTATGAATTTTTGGTCATGCATTTTGGCTTACCAATGCACCTTCTACATTTCAAGGGTTGATGAATTCCATTTTCAAACCCTTCCTTAGAAAATTTGTGTTAGTGTTTTTTGATGATATACTAATCTACAACAGGTGTTGGAAGGATCATGTTCAACAAGTTGACAGGGTGCTCAAATTATTGGAAGAGAAACAATTATATGCAAAAACCTCCAAATGTTTCTTTGGAGTACAAGAGGTGTAATATATGGGTCATATTGTATCTCACGAGGGTGTTAAGGTAGACCCTAACAAAATTAAATCCATTAAGGAATGGAAAGTCCCCACAACCATAAAGTAGTTGCGAGGATTTCTCGGGTTAACAGGGTATTATCGCAAATTTGTTAAGAATTATAGGAGAATAGCAGCACCTCCAACAACATTATTGAAGAAAGATGCATTTTCATGGACTCTTGAAGCAACTAAGGCCTTTGAGCATCTTAAAGAGGCAATGTGCCTAGCACCGATCTTAGCTATGCCAAACTTCACAAAAACTTTTATTATGGAATGCGATGCCTCAGAAAATGGAATTGGTGTGGTTTTAATGCAAGAAGGAAATCCATTGCTTTTGAAAGTCATCCAATCAAAGGAAAGTATTTACAGAAAGTTATTTATGAGAAGGAAATGTTGGCAATACTACACGCACTAAACAAATGGTGACCTTACCTAATGGGAAGACACTTAAAGGTAAAAACTAATCATGATATTCTGAAATACTTTTTGGAACAAATACTATCTTCAAAAGAGCAGCAAAAATGGGTCACAAAGACGTTGGGTTATGACTTTGAAATCATCTACAAAAAGGGAAGCTAAATGTTGTTGCAGATGCACTCTCAAGAAAGGATGAAGACGTGGAAGCATTGTTTTATGCCATTTCTATTATCCAACCAGATTGGATAATCGAAGAAAGGGATGAATGGAAGAAGGACGAAGAAATTTGGACACTCATTCAAAAGTTGTGCAAGATCCTAGTACATCTAATACATTTAGTTGGAAAAATGATCCTTATGGTACAAATATCACTTATATACTTGTATGAATTCCCAACTAAAACAAAATATTCTTTTGGAATTCCACACATCTCCCTTAGGAGGACACTCAGGATTTTTAAAAACTTACCACACAGTGAAGAAAGACTTTTGTTGGGATGGCCTTAAATCTGATATTCAAAATTTTGGGGCGGAATGTTTGGATTGCTAGCAAAATAAAGTTGAGACAATTAAGACCCCGGGTCTTCTACAACCTTTATCCATTCCAAGTCAACGTTGGGAGGATATTTCAATGGATTTTATCAAGGTTTACCTAAGTTCGAAGGAAAGAGTGTCATCATGGTGGTAGTTAATAGACTTACCAAGTATGCACACTTTTTTACATTATCTCATCCATTTAAAGCAAGTATAGTTGCTACTGCATTTATGGAAACAATTAAAAAGCTACATGGAAACCCAAAGATTATTGTAGGCGATAAAGATCCCATTTTTACTGGAATTTTTTGGACGAAATTATTTTCTTGTTTGGGTACTCAACTAGCTCATAGCTCATCTTATCATCCTCAATCCGATGGGAAAACTGAGATAGTGAAAAAATGTTTGGAAATATATCTTCGTTGTTTTGTATATGATAAACAAACACAATGGGTCAAGTTGTTACCTCTGGCTGAATGGTGGTATAACACTTCCTTCCATACTGCAGCAAAAATGACCCCATTTATGGCACTTTATGGATATCATCCACCCTCCATCGCATCATCTTTAAGATAAAATTCCAAGGTTCAAGCAGTGGAAGATCACATCGAGCATCAACAACAAGTTCTCCAACTCTTAAAGGATAACCTAAATTTGGCACAAAATCGAATGAAACAACAGGCAGATCAACATCACAGTGAGAGAAGTTTTGATGTAGGAGACTGGGTATTTTTACGGCTACAACCATACAAACATGTCCCTCAAGGAAGCTAAGAAGGATGATAAATTATCACCAAAGTACTATTGTCCTTACAAGGTGTTGCAAAAGATTGGTACTATGGCATACTAACTGGAGCTTCTTGCTTCTTCTCGAGTGCATCCAGTTTTCCATGTTTCATTCTTAAAGAAGGTTATAGGTGAAAAACTTCCAGTTCAAACAATATTGCCAGAACTTGACGAGGAAGGAAAAATCATATTGGAACCTGAAGCAGTCACGGAAACAAGAAATCGACAACTACGAAATTGATCAATTTCAGATTATCTCATCAAGTGGAAGAACTTACCCACTGAAGATTCAACATGGGAGGATGATAATTTTATACAGAGGCATCCAGAGCTACTCAAGCGTTGAGGACAACACTTTTTTGAAGGGGAGGGGCATGTTAGGGCCCTATATTACTAGTGTAGTCCCTTATTGTTGTTAGTGTATCCCCCTTAATGTTATTTTTGTACCCCCGTAACCCCCATATTGTTATTATTGTGCCCTTACATTATTATTGTTAGGTCGGCTAGGATTATGTTGTGACCCTATGGACTCCTATATATAGAAGGAGGTTTTGTCATTTGTATCATCCAAGAATTGTTCATTTATGTAATGTAAAGGAGGTTGCCCCCTCGAACTGGCTTATTGCTAAGGCTTTGATCTCTCTTTTCTTCTATTTTTGGAGTTGGTTTCATAACATGTTTTAACTATTTACCTTGGATAAGAAGTTTGAATCATATCTGATCCTACCTTGGAGATTTCTCCTCTTTTCCTTTGAGTTCATCTTCCCCTCTTAAGTGCATATCAAGCCTAGATTGGTAAATGGATAAGAATTCCTAAACTACCATCCCGATCCTATAAATTTATTGTCATCCACAACATTAGGGTTGGATTTTAGAGACTGATTATACCCTCATATTGTTGCCTTGAATCTAATAGAGTCATCATCTTCATGCATTAGGGTGACATTGAGGTGTGCTTTGTGACAATGAAGGACAAGTCAACTTAGAGAGATTCCTACAAGATCAACACTATTCTTGCTTGTAAACTCTCTCATATTTCTAGTAATACAAGAGTATCATGTTTTCCTATATGTGTTATGTTATGTTTACATTGATGTATTTCAATGCTTCGTCGATCCATTGAATAGAGTAATTGAATCATGCTCCACAGATGTTGTAGGTTCTTGGTTTGTTTTGGTTTTATGTGCAAGTTATAATTATAGGAATCAGAGCTACGATTGGAGCTTACAAGCTAGGAGGAAAGTAAAGCTCACGATAGGTTCCAAGTAAGCCTCTTTCCATTCTTCAATTTCTCTAAGGGAAACTCTATATTCTTTTTTGTTGTTGTCGTTCTAGACCAATCCACTAGGTCTAGGGAAGATACTTTTGTCTGCAACCATAAATTCCACATAACACATGGATAAAGGGAGTTCTCTTACCCTTAACCTTATGATATCTAGTAATTATGTTGTGATCATGATTATGTTGATGTCCTTACACACACACACACGTATGTATGTATGTCTTTGACTGGCAAGTTGTCATGGATCATGATTGTTTTATGCTAATGTTTATATGTATGTATGTCGTTATCTGACCAGATCGTCGGGGATCTTGCCCGTGGAGGAATGATTGCTTATGCAGGTGAATGGCGTGAAGAGGTTCCTGGTTTATGAGGAATCAAGTGGGAAGAGAAACCTGACAAATCTATGAGGTCAACATCATATGGATATGAATTGATATTATGTGACTATACCATGTCTATTTTTATGCTATGATAGGTAATGCTGAAGGATATATCAGTGGAATGAAAGCAGTGTGATCTGTGGCATGATGGGACAAACATCGATAATGGAAGACACTAGAAGTAAGGTTGCTTGGTAGAGACATTGTGGTCTTCGGATGTCCAGTACTGGTGTTGTGCACATGTTGCATATGCGACGTTGTGTACATGTTGTATATGCGGTGTTGTGTGCATATACTGATGTGTGCATGTTGTATAGGTGAAATTGTGTACTTATGGTGTTGTGCACATGTTGTATATGCAGTGATGTGTACATGTGATACAATGTGAATGTTGTACATGTGGTGTTATGTGCATGTTGTACATGTGGTGTTGTGTACACATTGTGCAGGTGGTGTTGTGTACATGTGTACACGCTGTGCAAGTGGTGTTGTATACATGTGGTAATGTGTACATGTTGTGTAGGTGGTGTTGTTTACACATTGTGCTAGTGGTGTTGTGTACAGGTGGTATTGTGTACATGTTGTACATGTGGTGTTGTTGTACTTATGGTATTGCATACATATCATACGTGTTGTGTCATGTATATGTTTTATTGTGTTCTGTATACTATGTAGTTGTTGCAACATGACGTGTGTATTCATTGTATTGTATGATGTGTACGTATAGGTATTGTGTTGTACATCGGGTGTATGTATAGGTATTGTGTTGTACATTAGGTGTAGGTGTATGTGTTGTGTTGTAGATCAGGTATATGTATATGTATAGTGTTGTACACTGGGTGTAGGTGTATGTATTGTGTTGTGATGTACACTGGGTGTAGGTATATGTATTGTGTTGTACACTAGGTGTAGGTGTATGTATTGTGTTGTGTTGTACATCAAGTGTAGGTGTATGTGTCGTGATGCATACCGGGTGTAGGTGTATGTATTGTGCGATGTTGTATGCCATGTGTGGATGTATGTGTTGTGATGTACATTGTGTATGTGTATGTGATTGAAGAGAAGAGAAGCATTGGGTGCTTGTCGGGCGTGGCAACCAATTTAGTTTGTGTATGGAAAAAAAACAAAGGTAGAAACAAAGAACCGATTAAAGGATAAGTATCAATATTATATTTCAGTTTTAATTATGCATGTGATCTATGATTTTGATTTATGATGGTTACATGTGATTTATGATTCTAATTTATGATGGTTGTGTTTGAGCTAACCGGATGCCATATGTTTATACATGGTGATTTGATCGAAGAGTTAGTTTGACTTGTTGTGACAGAAAGTAAACATAATTGTAGGTGTACCTTATTGACAAGAAATCGATGGGGTATGATTTGAATTTATTTCATTTCTTTTGAATCTAATGGAAATTATGTGCTCGGTACATAAAAGCATGGAATGCCCGATTTGGGTGGTTGAACTGGCTGCAAGAATTAGCAACAACAACAAAAGGAATTGGAACAGGCAACAATATGTTGGTAAAGAATTTCAGGAGCAGGGCTATTGTGAGGCACTAGCACCCAATAATGTCCATTGATTTCCATGAGCATGCTATGACCGATATGATGGTTTTGGGGCAGGGATATGCCTTGTTTTTTGTACCTTCCAATGCGAGTAAACCTTGCCAAGTGATGGATCGCCCGAGGGACAATGTAGCAAAGAAGGGGATGCCAGCTAAACTTGGAAGGTGAGTGACTACACGGAAGGGGGTGACCAGATTACCCAAGGGACTGTGTATCAAAGAAGGGAAGGTCGGGGGATGGATTTTTTTTGGTCATTAACATTGCCAGATGGAAACAAAAGCACATTGGGAGTGTCCCCTGGAACAATGAATCGATAATTTTTCACTGGGAGAACAAGTGGTGCAGGATTGTAGCGCTGGACATTGGATGCATGTTTGACTTTGGTAGTGGATTATAGACTTCCTAGGAAGGAGGTGAATCCTAGTACTACTTTTGAGGGTGGAGGTATGAGCCTTTGGATTCCCTTATTGACCGATGTGGGTATCGTATCCTTTTATTTGTTGGTTGAGAAAATGTGCATATGTATATGTCTATGTTATTGTAAATATTGTATGGAGCTATGGTTATAAAGCTCCATAGACATTTTGATTATTTGTTGGTTGAAGCAAATGTGCACGAATATATATGGTTGCTATTGTAAATACAGTAATGAGTTTTGTTATAAAGCTAAAGTAAACAATATGATCGTCATGTTTTTAACAGGATGTCATTGTAAACACTACAACGAGTCGTGTTATAAATATCCATAGACAATATGTTATTGTTTTCAACGATTGTTGGTTTATAGGTGTCATTGAGCATCAAGGATAGTGTTCCCCTAAGGGGGAGGGTTCTGTAACAACCCTTGGTTGAATTTCCATGTAAAAAAAATATAAGACCAAGGTCATGAGACACATATTCCAAGTTGAATGGCGGGAAAAAAATCGTAGTGGGTGTTCATTTTGGTTTATTATGACAAAGGAAGTTGGCAAAGGCATTTAAAATACAAAGATGCATTAATTGACATTTATTTATGAAAATAAAGGAAAATAGGAGAAAAGGAAGATGAAAGGTCAAAAATTTGCATGAGGAGGAAATTGAAGGAAAAATGAAGGAAATGAAGAAAATAGAGGTCATAATGATAAAAAGGCTTATGAGGACCTGCTGTAGCTCATTTGCATTTACCTTTGACATATTTTTCAAAACACCAAAAAAACATATATGTTAGAAAATGTAAAAGTTTGTATGTCGAAAAAGAATTTTGATTTATATGTTGGTACATTAACATTTCATGATGAGATGTGAAGGTAGGTCGAAGGATCGGATAACCAGAATAAAGCTCAGGAGGGTTTTAACACCATGAAGAAATATGGAGTTACACGAGTTCATTGAATTAACTATCGCAAGGAGTAGCATGGAGAAGATGGAGCTGTAGAGCGGCGATAGCCGAAGAAACAAAGAAATCGGTTAAGGCAAAAAACCTTTAGAAGATTCCCAAAGGAGGTGATCTGCTGGTGAGGATTAAATTGCAGAATAAAGTGAGAGATGGACAGACCAGGTTGCATCACAAAGTTTGAAAAGTTGCGAAGTGGATAAGTGTCGACATAACGTGATTTCGCATCGACGATCATTTAGTTTATGCGTTAAGGACTTCGCAAGTTAAACAAAATAACGTGCGATGTGGTAAGAACCGAAACTTGTGATGCAATAAAGGGAGGAGCCACGTGTTGGCACAACGATTCAGTGCATATCGCACATCAGCAGGTTTAGAGTTTAGCGTTAAGTCTTCGCAAGGTAAAGTATTTTGGTTGCGATGCGACAAACGAGAGATGCCGGTGTGAGACAGTACATCGGGACCGTTGGATTGGGGCGCAGATAAACAATGGAGTTTAAATCGCAAACAGAGCAGTTTCACACATCGCCATTATTATTGTTTATCATTTAAGCTATTTGTTATAGTTGTCGGCATGCGATATCGAATAAGTTGCGAAGTGCTATTACTTTTGATTGGTCAGGTCGTATGTGGGCCCGTAAATCACAGGTCTACGAGGTTTGTATAAAGTTGTAGTCGTGTATGCGATAAGGTAATGCGAATGGGCGACCAATGAATAAAGAGGCATAGGCAGAGTCGAGCAGAAGAATGTATAGTGGCATTGTGCAAAGCACGACAACTGGGTCAAGTCGGGCACCAAGGCATCATTACAGAACTATGCAACTGCTGCATCATAACCAGAAAGGACACCTCGACACTTTGTGAGGACACATCAACAACATCATATTTTGCAAAATGAACAATATTTCCAGTTTTTATTTGTTTTCTCTGTATGATTGCATAAGTAATCTTAACAGCCTAGGTAGTCGAATATTTTCAAGAAGTTCAACAGTTATGAACTACTTTGATGTATATAAGTAGATAGAAATAAAGAAAAAGGGTTTCGAGTTTTGGACCTCTGTATAACTATTAATTTGGTACTGAATTTTCTGAGAAATTAATGAAAGAAGATCAAGTTTCATGTAGCTATTGATGTTGATATGTCTTTCCTGTTTCGCTCTGTGTTTATTCCTCTTTGAATGAAGTGAAGTAATGTAGTAGTCGGTCTCTTAATTACATCTGTGAGTAAGAGTTAAATCACCTTAATTTGCGCTCCTTCACTTCATCTCTTCTCTTTTCACAAACTCCTGATGAAACTTTAAAGTAATAGATTATGTGTTTACAACATATTATTTCAAGTTTCCTATCTCTCCATGATTTCCTCTAAACCTTAAAAGTGATAGATTCTGTTTCTCAGCATATCATTTTGAGTTTCTCTTACAATTATTCTTTTCATTTCATTCAAGTATCAACAATTTATGGCATTGTGAAGGCTTTCATTATATCAGCTTATTGAGGGTATTAAGTAATTAAATTCCAAAGGTGTTAAACATAGGCCATTTGATATCGTAATTGTGACATACATTTATAAAATGTCTTAAGCATTGATTCCTTACCATAGTCAAGGGATTGTTTCTTGAGATACAACAAGACCAGTTCATAGATTTTTGTTAGTTTTAGCTTGGATCTCTTTCTCCATTATCTTGCATACTTAGAGAAATCTTGGAGCATTGTTGGAGCACTCTAGTTTTCATTGGATTTGGAAAATAAGGCAAATGAAAGCAGAAAAGTGGTAGGGAATAACGATATCATCAACTACAGTGGGATTACGTTGCAAGGATCGAGTTGCATGTATTATTTCTTGCTAGTTTTGGCATGGATGGTATATGCATGCAATTATTTGGTTATGATTTGTCATTAGCATGGACGATTGTCTGGATTGACAATGGTTTTGCCTAGCCTTGCCATTTCCTAGATAACCACGGTGTTGTGTATTTTTCCACTTGTTTTTTTGATTGGTGCTCAAGTTCCTTATGGCTATGGGTTGAGTTACTAGTTCCTCGAGTCGTTGGCTTGAACAAACGCTCTGTAGCCCTGAGACAGGTTGGGTTGAGTTACTAGTCCTAGAGCCTTGGTTGGACAAATTCTATGGAGCTCTTGGTGGGTTGAGTTACTTGTCCTGAAGCCTTGGTTAGACAAACAATCAGGAGCCCTAGAAGGTTGTGGGTTGAGTTACTAGTTCTTGGAGCCGCGTTTTGGGCAAACGCTCTAGAGCCCTTTACAACTTGGGTAGAGACCGATCTGGTCAGTGTTAGTGATGTCCCACTATGAGGTGGAATCACTAGTTGAGGGTTGAGGTGGTTTGGCCTTTGGAAGCCCTGATTTGGTTTTGGTTGGTTTATTCCATGAGATCCCACATTCATGCTTGGAATATGGCACGAGGGCTTTTGGTTGAAAGAGAGATATGGTTAAGCCCAATATATGGTTGGGTGGTACGTGGAAGTCCATGAGTTGGTTGGATTTTGCATATGTTAATAAGAGATATTTTCCTCTTGTATTTCCATGAGTAATTGTACTTGTTACTATGTGACTTTGATGGTTGTTTTATCAAGGTGTACATGTTGTTCATTTGTTGGTTATATGTTGGTTATATGATGTCAGTGACTATGACTCTTGATGTGTTTTGATTTGTTGATCATTTGTTGATGAATTGTTAATGAGTGCATGGGATAATAATTGTTATTGCAACTATTATGAGAGGGCATTAGACCTTCTTGACGATTCTTAGATAAGTATCAAACCCTTATGTTTAATTATGCATTCACGATTTGTAGATTACACGTTCACTATATGTTTGACGAAATGACTGTCATAGTTAGACCTAGTTAGTTCAAGTCTTTGCTTAAGTTTTGTATCAATGGCTTTGTCTTAATGCTATTTATCATTATGGAAAATCTCATTAAGTTCCGGGCAGTGGTCTAGAGACAAGCCCTGAAAAGGTGGCACTGATTCCGGGGTCGCAGGCTCAAAACTGAGAAAATGGGACTACAGTCGCTACCTTGTGGGCTTATGAATGTGACTGGAGGCCTATAGTTGCATGGATGCAGTGTTGCGTCTGCGACTAGGAGTCTAGGTCAGTGACTTAACTATTCATCTCACGATTTGGTCACTCGGAGTGGTTGTTTAGCCTTTGAGTGTTCTTTAAGTCCCATAGGATGTTAGTTTGTGGTTGATAGGTTCAGTTGTCGACCCCACTTCCATAAGTGAGCTTGGAGGTCATGTTATGTCTTAGTACCTCTTCCTCTTGTGTTTACCCTGCCAACCTGGTGAAATTAGGTAAATGTGGGAGTGGTTACAGTCAATCTACGTAAGTGTAGCCATGGGAATATAAAAATGGATATATTCATGAATATAGTAAGGAAGGCCCCATTAAAATTGTTATTGCATCCAAAAAATGGAATTCTTTTGTTTTTCTTTAAAGATCTCATTCATTCAAACACGAAACCTAGGTGAACTCAATTCAACATCTTATTTTGACATTTTTCATTAATAGTTATTATTTTGAAAATATCTATGAAAAAATGGTGGTTAGACATATAAATGAAATGGTTGATAAAAATGCATCAAAACATCTATTCCTTAAGTTATATAATAATAATAATAAAATTTCTAATCATATATAGACACTCCAATTTTATTGTAGAGAATTTTAACTTATAAATAGATTTCAGTACAATACTATGCCATGGTTTATTAATACCACATGTTTAAAAAAACACAACTCATGTTTACATGACATATTTTTTTATTTAATTTACTTAAAATGCATAACTAGACATGTGATGCTACTAAGAAGATTCTAGAACATGTCATGAAGGTTACATCACAATACTATGCCATGGTTTATTAATACCACATGTTTAAAAAACCATAACTCATGTTTACAGGACATATTTTTTTTATTTAATTTACTTAAAATGCATAACTAGACATGTGATGCTACTAAGAAGATTCTAGAACATGTCATGAAGGTTACATCTTTACCATCCACCTAATAATGATTGATAATTAAGTTAAAATTATGAAAGCCTTATTCCAAAATATTCATCCAGGTAATAATTATCGATTTTTAAATTAAAGAGGTTAGGTCTATATTCTCCATTCCTTAATGCTTTTAGAAGTCATGGAAAACCTATGATTAAGCATCACTAAGCCTACCCATTTCATACCCCAACCCTCACACAACAGATAAAATTAATATGGATGTTCCCATTCTCTTGACAAGAGAGAGAGAGATGATAGTTAGAAAATTCCAGTAAACAAATGCAGTTTTGTCATGAAAAATAACCATGACATTATAAGATATGTGGTTTTCAAAGTAACAATATTTATATAATAAACAAATACTTGATAATTCCAGAATTATGTGTAAAAATAATATATCAAATGGAACATAATCTAACTCTACTGGCTAACTATCTTAAATTTTGATTTTAATTATAGCTTTGCAATATTTACCAACAAGAAGGACATGTGCATGAATGGAATATAATCTAATTCTACTTGTTAACTATTATAAATTTTGATTTTGATTTTAGGTTGCAATTTTTGCATACCCCAGAGACATTTGCTCCATGCAGCACATAAGTTTTATTAAAAACTCAAGGCTTCGTTTAACCAGGTCATAATTTCTTCTTTAAAGCTGAATTTGGTAAAATTTTTTCTCGAGAATTATAATTATGGGAGTGTTTAAAGCATTATTTTGAAAGCCAAAATTGATTCAGCCATCAAGAATCATCAAAAATACTTGGATCTGAATTTAATAGCTACAATTTAATTATGGGAGTGTTTAAAGCATTAATTTAAAAACTAAATTTGATTCAACACCATCAAGAATCATCAAAAACACTTGACACCCAAAATCTTAATTTAACAACAATCTGAATTTTCAAAAATTTTAACCAATTTCCTTGAACACCCAAAATCATGAATTTAAGAACTATAATTGGTTACCTAAAATCCTCAGTTTAAGAACTATAATCTGGCTTTTGTGATCCATCAAATTTTAACCAATTTCCTTGAACACCCAAAATCCTCAATTTAAGAACTATACTCTGCCTACCCAAAATCCTGAATTTAAAAACTATAATCTAGCTTATGTGATCCATCAAATATATATAAAATCTTTTGGTAAAAATCACATCAAAGCAAATTTTGTCGACCGGTTTGGAACCAACCACTATGGTTGTCATATCAACCACACTAACTAGTTCAAAACGCGTTCGTCCACAAGATTTACTTTCATATAATTTTTACCAAAATTTTTTTATACACAACTATAATCTGAATTTTCAAAAATTTTAACCAATTTTTTTTTTCAAAATATACATAATTTTTTATTATTTCACTTTCTAAAATGCGACATGTTTAGAGTACACGGTAACTTGATTCATTTGACATTGTTCCCTTTTACGGACTCATAATCCGTTCACAATAATTAATATTTTTTAAGGTTAAAAAAGTGAAATTTGATACCTCGATCAATATTTTAATGGGCCAAAATCCATCCTCCTCGTACAAATGCTCATGTACTCCCTCCGAATTCAGCAGAGCAATTGGGTTTCTCCCAAAATGCTCTTCGATGCTATTGATTTATGGTCCCCAGTGTTTTGAATTCATGACGGTAGAAATCCCCCACAGCTTTTGAATGATTGAGTATTCTCTCTGACATCAATTTCCTTATGCTTGAATACCCCAAATACTCCTTTTGTCGAGGGCTGAGGTATTTTTATGGGATATCCCCACATTTCCGTGTTTTTGGGAGTGATTTTGGAACTGCAGAAGCAGTTTTGTTGGTATAATCCCAGTTTTTTAAGCCCAAATCTTACATTTTGGGAGTGGTCAAGTACATTTGGGAGACTAGATCTTGCCAGAGAAATTTTGCTGCGCCAATTTCCAGTTTACTAGCCCAATATGCGACATTTTGTAGTGGCTACATAGGGTTTGAGGGGCATAGATCTTAGATTTGTTTGGCAAAAATACTCACATTTTGGCCTAAATCCTTGTTTCTTCGGTCGATTTCTTCTCATTTTTTCGATCCCCACTAGATTTTTTGGGGATGTAATGGATCAAATGCGGACTGATCTTGCTGAAGAAATGAGTGAAAGCACCAAGGGGAGTGCAGAAGGCAATAGATTGGTTCTTGCCGTGAAGGAGCAGAGCGAAATACAGGGACTGCAGGCAGCTGATATTCCATATCATTTGTGGGAGAATATCTTGGCTAGACTGCCGATTTCGAACCTGTTCAGGATGTTGAGCGTTTGCACAGCCTGGAATTCAATGGTGCAGTCGGATTCATTTCTGATGGCCTACAAGAGGGTACCCCCGCAAGACCTTTTCTTCATTCTGTTTGCAGAAAATTGTAATAGAAATGTTGTTGCTGCCTATAATCCTATAGATGACAAGTGGGTTGTTATTCCCATGTCCTACATGTCATCTTCATGTCCTTGTTCTGTAACATGTTCAAGGCTTCGTAAGCCTATAGTATCAGGTGGGGGTCTGTTGGTAGCAGAGAACAGAAAGGGGTCCCTTGTTGTCTGTAATTTATTTACCAAAACTCATAGGATTTTGCCTCCCATGTTATCTATGAAGTCTCCCTATGTGGTAGCAATGGTGGTGTATCCAGAGAGAGACAGTGAGTATCAAATTTTGGTTGTAAGTACTGTTGATGGGATTTCTTCACAGGTGTATGATTCTAGGAGTGATTCATGGAAGATCTGTGGTAGTTTTGACGGGAGGTTTGCCATGTTGGGGAATGCTGCTCATTTAGATGGCTTTTTGTTCTGCCTCACCCATGGTCCTGATAACTTGTTGGCCTTTGATGTTGATGCCGGAACTTGGGATTTGGTTGAGGTTACCATGCCCCCTGTGGTTTGCCCGCATATACTGGAGCATGAGGGGTCCTTGATTCTTGTTGGGGGTATCGAGGAGCTTGGAGTTTTGAAGAAGATTAGTATATGGGAGCTCGATGAGTCTGTCAAGCAATGGCAGAAAGTGTGCAGCATGCCCGATCATCTCTTCAGTAAATTCAGTCATGGTAATCTTAATCACTTTTTCACCGTTGGTCTTTGGGGCAAGATTTGCTTTTACAGAAACTACTCCCCAGTCATTTTCATGTATGATCTTTTGGAGAATAGATGGTGGGGATTGCCCCACTGTCCTATTTACAGTCGTTTGTGTAAGCCAAGCTGGTTTTGCCTTGCATTGGAGCCCCGCCTTGATGCAATTGTATAATGCAGGTATCTTAGTTAACCTATTCCCGATAATGCAATCTCGTAAATTGCATTCAAAATGTGGGTTTTCTTACCTTCATCTGCGTCTCTCTGTAATTATGTGACAAAGATAGGGACAGTTAACAGACATACTGACTTTTTTTTGGGTTTGTTTTCTCTTACAATTTGGGCAATTTGGGCTACTGGAGCTTCTAAACTTTGTATATGTCTTGTGAAATGAAGTCTCACTTGTATATAGACTTTTGGGCATATAAAATGGTGGTACCTTTCTATTATTTTCCTGACAACTGTGTTGTTTATTTCTTTTCCTTGTGTTGAATCTTTTTGCTATGCTAGTAAAATTTGTATCTTCTACTTTATAATGTCGTAATGTTTTAAAAAAAGTTAAGACTCTTATAGGAATGGAATTATTTGGTATTAGCTGCGTTTTAATTTGTATCATCTATTTTATAATGTTGTAATGTTCTTTAAAAAGTTAGGACTATTTTAAGAATGGAATTATTTGGTATTAGCTGCATTTTCTGAAACAACACCTTGTAGACAGACCACATTGTCTAGTGGTAGGTTCGCTTTATGCTGATTTCCTATGTTGAAAGGTTCAACAAAGTCTAAGTGAGTTAACCTTCACCACACCCCCTGCATCTGTTAAAATATCTGTCATCCACGTTCTGGAAGAAAAGCTCACTTTCGTTTTTACTTTTTGACATTTGTCACCTTTTGGACTTCCCTCTGCTTGAAATTGGCTCACTTGTCTTTATTTTATTTATGAATTTTGTTTTAATTGCCAAAATCACTTCAATGTCTGGGATCCGTCATATACTGTAAATTCTGGTTTAGTATTAGCCAATATTTTAAACTTTAGCAGACCTTGAGATTGCACAACATAAACTATATCTGAAAGTGGTAACAACAATGTCTAGGATTAATATATGTGAGTTTTTCGGCAGTCATTGCTTGTCATCAATGTTTATAAATGCAATGCTAGTTTAGATACTTGAGGGAAACTTTACAAGCTTGATTTACAGGCAAAAGATTGTATGCCCTCATTCTGTTGAATTTTTCCGAGGCTTTGGTTTCCTGCTGTCATTTACATACTCTAGCTTAAATATCTCTTTTCGTTAGATTCAATTTTCTATGTTTAGAAGTTTCTTCATGTTCAACAAATAAATGCTTGAAGGAATGATTGACATAAAGGCATAAATTACCTATACATCTGTTTAACCAAAAATCAAACATTATTATCTGGATACAGCTTGGCTGTTACGGAAACTTATATAATTGAGGAAGATGTCAAATTTAAAAATAGGTCTCTCTAACATCCATTCTGGTATACGCTCTGCTGCTGTTACGATGCAGTACATATGGACTTCTTGTTGCAGTAGTCAAATGTGGTGACTTTTTGGCCTTTTTCGATTTTGCCTGAAATTTGGTCAGAAATTGGGAAAATCGTAGTTTTAAATTGTTGATTCTGCACAATCCGAGTGCCCTAGGGGTTTTGCAGAGCACCGAATCCATTTTTACATTCAAAAAACATTTTAAATGATGTTGGGGCATTGTGATCTCCCCAAAAATTGTGTTTCCGGATTCTGACAAAAAACGCCAAAATGGTGCATTGTTAGACTACACACCCTTCTTGTTGTCTGTGTCCTGTAGATAGTTTGTTTCTCCTTTTGTGGCCTGCATTAGCCTGCAATGGCAAACATGTACATTCTGTACTACCAGGTTCTATGAGCTAACAAAATTGAACAGATGAGAACGGAAAACAGCAGAGAAATCACATCCTGTTTGGGATAAATTGCTGTATTTCTGAAGAGGGTTACAGAGTTGAATCTCTTTTAATATTAAATACCAACACACTTCACACTTTTTTCTAACCACTACAATCTTAATAAATCTTTTGTTCTGATGTCAAAAGAACGCATCTCAACCCCTTGAAAGAGATAACTTAACATGTCTTCATTGCGATCTATAGATAATTATTTTTTCTGTCAACATCTTAGGTCATGGTGTGGTGCCTACTTAAGTCATCCTCGGATAGGTTTGAGTAGGCTGGCCTTGTTGGAGAGGCCAACCTTGGCTGACACATGTTGGAGGGACTGATGTGTAAGTCAAAGGAACAATGCTAGGTGTGATTGAGCATGCATACCCAACAAAGAACCACAAAAGTGTGTCTGAAGCTAGGCAAGCTGACCCAATTCCATGTCTTGCTGGTTACCAGTCCATTGTAGGTGACATAAGAGTGATAAGTTGTTTATGTCACTTCAATGTATAATAACACATTACTGTATTGCTAGGATTGCAAGTGTCGAGATGCCTTGAAGTGAAGATGTAACTAGATTATTGCATTATTCTTTGGTAAACACAACCTAATATAGGATAAAGAGTTCAGATTTGTCTTGATATCATTCATATATTTGCGGATGTGCATGGTATTGGGTTTAATTACTATTTCATTGTTCTGCTCAAATGTTATTTCCTTTGCAGCTATAAAGTTTTTTTTTCCAAGGAGAAAAGTCGCAATTTTTCATTAATGAAAAAAAATTACATATTGCATCATCAGCATAATTCCTCTATCCAAAGATCAGGGAAGTTTCAAATACTCCGAAGTGTCCATAATCACCAATGTCATTGTCTAGTAAGTGCAGTAGCTAATAAAAATAAAATAAAGATAATTACAGATATATGTACATAAATATAAAGGGATTGATCCCGCCACAAAAAGTCCAAAAATAAAAAATGTGCAGTCTGGGACTAGACTGCCCCTGGTTCAACCATTCCATCAATGAATGGTCGATGGTAGTATTGGTACTCCAGCATACCATCCTGTTCAAAAATGTGCCATCTGCCCCAATCTAGCTGCGAGGCTTTTGCAGCTATAAAGTTGTTGATATAGTTGATGTTATAACATGTCTATGTTGCTTTGACATGTGGTATTAGAATGTGTTAATATCTAACTAACATAGCTAGTGTAATATGTGGTGTGTTGAAAAGATTTGAGCAGAAGGTTAGTTTGGGACTTGGGTATGAGCAATATTGGCCTAATGGTAATAATTGAAGTTTTCTTTACAATTGTGGAACTCTGTTGCGACTAGGAGTCTTGTTGTAGTGGGAGTTGTCCATTGGTCAACAAAATGACATTCATGCAATGTAATCTGCTTGGATGCAAATCAACAGACTACTATTGCAAATATAAAGTTGCACTGAAATAACAAGAGGAAATTTGATATTGGAACTCAAAATGACAAAGCAAAGAGATGGAATAAAGGAGTGTGTCCTTTTGACATACTCAAGGGCCAAGAGTGGATTGCACTTGCAAATTTGTATAATGAAGCAAGAGTTCTTTAATATGTACTCGAAAAGTAATATAATTTAATTAATTGATAGATAGGATTGATTAAAATGCTCATGTCTCTCAATTTATAACAGCCAACCAAATTATTTCTGTATAAATTTTGTAACGCACTCCGATTTTCAGTTTCTTCTTATTTCTCCCATAAAGTTAAATGCCCATTTCCATAACCATACATTCAATACGCTGGAAAAATAAATATTTTCTGAAAACACAAATTTTGGGAATTTCACAGTGCTGAAAATGCAGAAATAATAACTCAGAAAATTAAATCAGCCACACAGAAATTTGACATGCTGAATTTTGGTCAACTTGACTCTGGAAAAACTCCCTACAACTCTTGGGGAAAACCAGTTCGAAAGCTCTTATTTATTTCTGATAAATAACTTTTACAGTGAGAGAAATACTCAAAAAAAATTCAGCAACCAAACAAATACAACTTATCTCGTTTTTCGTGCTTAACCACCGCTTCAGAAAATGTGCAAACAACAAAACAGGAACGACTCTAAATGCTGTATGGACTCCTTGAATTCTATGCCCAGAAATCACAACAATAAATGTTGTTGTACGACTTCCTTGAAAAGCATGTAGAACAACAATAAATGCTGCTGTATGGCCTCCTCAAAATGCGTGCAGAGGGACAACAATAAATGTTGTACTATTTTTTGCCTTGGTTTTCGTGCATAGGGACAATAGCTCACTGTACAGATTGCCTTGAAAATTGTGCCTCAAAACTAGCATAACTGCTTCTCGAAATTTGTGCCAAAATTGCTATATGACCTCCTAGAAATACGTGCCCAAGCTATTGTACGGTTTTGCCTTGAAACTCGTGCCCAAACTGCCTTGAACTGTGTGCCTCTCCTTGCTGTACAGATTTGCTGAATGCTCCCTCGGTATGCATGCCAAGGTTCTGCTTTCCTTCACCTCACTGCTAAGAAATTTCCTTTGCTCTCTTCTCCTTCTCTCAATCTGCTCATGAAAGACTGAATGATCTTTTTTGTCTTTTCCTCCTTTAACCTAACCCTAAGTGACTTTAGGGGAATCCCTAAATCTAATGGTAGAGATAGCTTTAGATCTAGGGCTGAGATTAAATGTGCATTTAAATCTCACATTCTATTTTTTAATTCACCCCATTTTAATAAAGACCCTCTTAGTCATTTATTTCCAAAGTCACTTTTCACTTTCTAATTTCACATTGACTTTATTAAAGGCACTTTAAAATTAGACTTAGTAACTTTATCACTGAAAGTCACTTTTAAATTAGATTTGACTTTATAACTTATAAAGTCACTTTAGGAAAAAAAAGTGAAATACATTTAGACACTTTTCTCTAGGCCAAAGATAAAGCCTTAGGAAACCACCTGTCCTCCGGTAACCAAATTTCAACACTCCCTCTTACCGAGGAAGGTGTTCCTCACCAGTTGTCTCTGAAGTAGACATGCTTGCCCCGTGGTAAGGCTTTGGTAAATATATCTGCTACCTGCTCATCTGTGGGAATATACTCAAGCTTCACAACTCTCTTCTGAACATAGTCTCTAATGAAATGATATTTGATGCCGATATGCTTTGACCTGTCATGAAATACTAGATTCTCCGTGAGTTTAATGCAACTCTGATTATCACAGAGAATCACTGAAGGTCTCAACGACTGACCAAATAAGCCAAACAACATCTTGCGAAGCCATATGGCCTCACAACTAGCTAGACTGGCTGCCATGTACTCTCCTTCCACTTAACTCAATGCTACTAACTTCTTTCGGTTGAACCACGACACCACTGCCGAACCCAACCCAAAACAACACCCTGAAGTGCTCTTCCAATCAGAATCAGTGTAACCTGCCCAATCAGAATCAGTGTAACCTGCCAATCTCACTCCATCTCCCTGCCTATAATCCAGACCATACTCCACTGTCCCCTACAAGTACTGCAAAATGTGTTTTGCAGCAACCCAGTGCACCCTCCTGGGTTCACACATGAATTGGTTCATCGTGTTGACTGCAAAACATATATCTGGTCTAGTGTTGACCAAATAGATCAAGGAACCAATCAGCTGTCTATACAATGTGGGATCCACCAACTCGGAATCTGAAGCGTAAAGCTTCTTCCAGTTGGTGATCACAGGTGTTGACATGGGTCTACAATCCTCCATGTGGAATCTGCTAAGGATGTCCACATTATGCTTCCCCTGTCCCAGGAAGAAATGCCCCTTCTCCTGCCACACTTCCAAACCCAAAAAGTAATGCATCAAGCCAATGTCCTTCATCTCAAACTCCGACGCAAGATCTCTCTTGCAGCGCTCTATGAGTCTCTCTGCATCTGTAATGACCAAGTCATCCACATATAACACCAGAATGAGAGGCTCCTCACCTATCACAATAAAGTATAGGTTCAGATCTGCATCACTCTTTGTGAAACCCATCTCCTGCAAATACGTATCAATCTTGGAGTACTAAGCTCTAGGAGCTTGCTTCAGGCCATAAAGGGCCTTCTTCAGTCTGCATACATGGGACTCCTTCCCATGCACCTGAAAGCCCTGTGGTTGCTCATTGTACACCTCCTCCTGTATGAAGCCATTGAGAAATGTGGTCTTCACATCCATCTGGTGGATCTTCCAACCCATCTCTGTTGCTATCGATATAATGTAGCGAATGGAAGTATATCAAGCCACCGGAGTGAAGGTCTCCTCATAATCTACTCCCTCTACTTGGGAGAACCCTTTAGCCACAAACCTTGCCTTGAATTTCTCAATGCTGCCATCTGCAGCATGCTTTACTTTGTAAAGCCATCTGGAAGTAACCACGGATTTGCCCTCAAGCCTCAGCACCACCTCCCAAACATCATTCTTCATGATAGAAGAATACTCCTCCTGCATGGCCTCTCTCCAGACTTGCTGGCTAGCTGCCTCCTCATAGCTAGAAGGTTCGGAGTCAACGATGTTGGCAACCATTGCCATATAGCTACAAAACCTTTCAGGTGGTCTTCTCTCTCTGACCGGTCTCTTCAGCCTAGCAACATATGTGGCCTCTCTCAAGGTATCCTGAAGCCACTTGGGCTTCCTCTTCCCTGAGCACACTTCTCCCACCGGAGAATGAAACTACTCCTCCTCATCAGGAGCCTCAACTCCTGAATGTCTGTCTACTGTCCTCCTGCCTGAACCTGAAACTGTAGATGCTGAAGTACCGTGTGAACTGTCCATTAGTGGACTACCTAGTGAACTGCTTTGCGGACTGCTCTGCATGTTGCCTGAAGCACCACCCCTCTGACTTTGCGAGCCACTGCTCACTGATTGACTTGACATCGTAATCGATGTAACTCTTGATCCCTATGCCTGACTCAGCTGCTCTTGAGTGTTTGGCCGATCCAGATACTCTAACTCTCGTGACCTCCTGAAAGCCCTGTCCTCCTCGAATTTCACATCCCGCTTGACAACAACTCTCCTATGTGCAGGAATATAAATCCGAAAGGCTTTCGAGGTCTCATTGTAGCCCACAACGATACCCTTCTCTGTCGTGGGCTCTAGCTTGGTCCTCTTCTCCTGGGGTACGTAGGAGTATGCAATACACCCAAAGATACGGAAGTGACCAACATCAGGCTTCTTCCCAGAAAAAGCCTCCTCCGGAGTCACATGCCCCAAGGCACGATGCGAATTCTTGTTCTGCAAATATACAACAGTGTTGCAGGCCTCTGCCCACAAAAACAATGGTAACCCCTGATCATGTAACATGGCTTTGGTAGCCGCAACGATGGATCTGTTCTTCCTCTTCGCAACCCCGTTTCGCTGGGGGTTGTAAGGAACTGTGAACTCCCTCCTAATTCCTGCCTCTACACTATAATCAACAACTCACCAAGGGTGTACTCGCCTCCATTGTCCGACCTGACGGACTTGATCTTTCGACTTGTCTGAGTCTCCACAAGAGCTCTGAACTCCTAAAACCGCTTGAAGACCTCACTCCTGGTCTTCAAGAAATAAATCTAGGTCCTCCTGGAGTGATCATCAATGAATAAAACATAATACTCATATCCACTCAAGAAAACATGAGACATTTGACCGCTCACATCGGTATGAATCAAATCAAGTATCCTAGTCGATTTGCTGTCACTGCTGGGAAAAGGGGATTTGGCAAACTTGCCCATAGCACATCCTCTGCATGTATCAATGTGATCAGTACTGAAATCTGGCACACCTGTAGTGATCTCCCGCAATGTCCTCAAGGCCCCATGATACATGTGCCCCATCCTGCGGTGCCAAATCTCGCACAGCTCTAAACTGCTAGTTCTGTTGTCGGTACTACTGCTCAATGCCAAAAGGGGCTGAAATGCAAACTTGTACACCTTTGCATGGCATACACCAATCATTCTATCTGAATCAACTGGAGCGCCTCTGGGATATATAAGCACCTGTCCTTGCCTGAACAATACCTCATACCCTTTGTCCTCCAATGCTGAGACGGATATAAGGTTCTTCTTCATCCCTGGCACATATAGAACATCCGACACTTTCAAGGGAGGTTTGGGTTCCCTATCAAATGTCAATGTCCCCACATCGACTGCTCTAACAATGTTGTCGTCTCCGAGTACTACCTCTATATCAGTGTTACTCTCTGAAAGCTCTGAGAAGTAATCACGGACTCTTGTCATATGATGTGAAGCCCCACTGTCAACATACCAAATACCTGAAGATACTCCGCTAGTGGAGGGAAATGCACACCCCCTCTCAACCTCCGTGGCAGGTGATCTTGCACTAGTGGACTCACAAGCAATGAACCCAAACTCTTGGTCAAAGCTCTCCGAAAAGTCCTCTATCTTTGCTGATGCTGCCATGGTCTTGTTCTTTCCCTTCTTCTTCTTCTTCTTCGGACACACAACTGCATAGTGTCCTGTCTTCTGACAATTCCAACACTTCACCTTGGAATAGTCCTTTTCCTTGTTCAGCTGCTCACCTTTACCTTTGCCTTTGCCCCCATCACCACTTGTGGAAGCTTGCTTCTTTCCTTTGCCCTTTTTGACTCCTGCTAATAGTGCTACATTGTCATCCTCCTCAACTGGTTTGGCTGCCCCAAGCTGGTTCTTTCTGATTTCATTCTGTATGTAATCATCCCACAACTTCTCCCAAGTGGGAAGGGTCTCCCGTGCAACAATCCCATCAGCAAAGCTCAGCCATGAATTGGGAAGGCCATTCAATTTGCACCAACTCAGTGGGTGGAATGACCTCTCCAACTGCTGCCAACTCATCTCTCATAATAGTGATCTTTGTGAGGTATGCAGTAGCACTAACAATGTTTGCCATCTTAATGGCCTTTAGCTTCTCCCTTAGGACCATTTTCTTGTTCTCATTGGTACTCTGGTAGAGATTGGTCAAGGCTATCCACATCTCATGAGCAAGTCTCTTTCCTCTCATATGAGGAATGCAATGGTATTTAATACCATCCAGAATCAATCTCGTACCCTTTTTATTCTTCTTATTAAAGTCTGCCAGCTGAACAGGGTCAGTAGGCACATTAACAGGGCGCTATTGGGTATGCACCATTATACCACAGACTTCTGCCTCCTCAAAGATGCTCTACATTCTTTCCTTCCATACAATGTAGTTGCTATGTCCATCCAATCTAAACTCCACCCTCAAGCCCAAAGACATGCTTGTTGTCCTAATAAATTGAAAAAAGACACTGCTGTGGTAAAGGCTCTGTTTTCTGTGTGTAAAATCAGTGTGCTGTAATTTTTATTTTTGCTTTCTCAAACTGCAATTTTCAATAAACTAGCTCTTATACCATGTAGAAATTTTGTAACTCACTTCGGTTTTCAGTTTCTCCTTATTTCTCCTATAAAGTTAAATGCCCATTCCAATAACCATACATTCAACAAGTTGGAAAAATAAATATTTTCTGAAAACACAAATTTTGGAAATTTCACAGTGCTGAAAATGCAGAAATAAAAACTCAGAATATTAAATCAGCCATACACAGAAATTTGACACGCTGGTTTTTGGTCAACTTGACCCTGGAAAAACCCCCTACAACTCTTGGGGAAAACCAGTTCGAAAGCTCTTCTTTATTTCTGATAAATAGCTTTTACAGTGAGAGAGAAATACTTAGAAAAATTTAGCAACCAAACAAATACAACTTATCTTGTTTTCTGTGCCTAACTACTGCCTCAGAAAATGTGCAAACAACAAAGCAGGAACAACACTAAATGCTGTACAGACTCCTTGAATTTCGTGCCCAGAAATCATAGTAATAAATGCTGCTATACGACCTCCTTGAAAAGTGTGCAGAACAACAATAAATGCTGCTGTACAACATCCTCAAAATGCATGCAGAGGGACAATAATAAATGCTGTACTATTTTTTGCCTCGATTTTTGTGCACAGGGACAACAACTCATTGTACGGTCTGCCTCGAAAACTGTGCCTCAAAACCAACAAAACTGCTCCTAGAAATCTATGCCAAAGCTGCTGTACGGCCTCCTAGAAATATGTGTCCAAGCTGCTGTACGGTTTTTCCTTGAAACTCGTGCCCAAACTGCCTTGAACTGTGTGCCTCTTCTTGCTGTACGGATTTGCTGAATGCTGCCTTGGTATGCGTGCCAAGGTTCTACTCTCCTTCACCTCACTGCTCAGAAATCTCTTGTGCTCTCTTCTTCTCCTTCTCTCAATCTGTTCACGAAAGACTAAATGATCTTTTCTCTCTTTTCCTCCTTCAATCTAACCCTAAGTGACTTTTGGGGAATCCCTATATCCAATGGCTGAGATAGCTTTAGATCTAGTGTTGAGTTTAAATGTGCATTTAAATCCCACTTTCTATTTTTTAATTCACTCAACTTTAATAAAGACCCTTTTAGTCATTTATTTCCAAAGTCACTTTTCATTTTCTAATTTCACATTAACTTTATTAAAGTCACTTTAAAATTAGATTTAATAATTTTATCACTTAAAGTCACTTTTAAATTAGATTTGACTTTATATCTTATAAAGTCACTTTAGTAGAAAAAGTGAAATACATTTGAACACTTTTCGCTAGGCCAATGATGAAAGCCTTAGGGAACCACTTGTTCTCCGGCAACCAAATTTCAACAATTTCAAAAGATATTGTCTTTTTGAAATATATTTTCAATGTTAGGATGCAATTTTCATTTTTATCACATATGAGCACATGGAATATAGTTTCTCAAATGTAATGTTGAACCTCGTGGTTCTTTAGCTGAAACACAAACTCAAACCAAGTGACTATGCTTGAAGATATATTCAACTAGTTGGAGGACTTCTACATTCTCCTCATAACGTTGCTCACAAGCATTTTTGAAATATGGCCATGCATCTATTTATTTTCTATATTCTTATTCTATAGTTTCTTTTTTCCAAGGAAAAGCTCACAAGGAAACCCAATGGATGTTTCTCTACATCATGGATGTCATCCTTAGTAAACTTGTAGGTCTAGACTAGTGTGCTTAACACAAGGGGATTTAAATGGGCCAGTTGTTGGCATGGAACTAGTCAAATGCCTAGTAAAATTGGAGACCATTGGTCGAGCTGACCCCTTGAGTTGTATTCTTATTTTGTATTTGAATGCATGAAGAAATTTGTTAAGTACATTTAAAACATTCCCTCTATTTTTTCAACAATTTTTTTGTCAAGCTAGGGTTTGATACAAAAAATAAAAGGCAACTTGTATTCAGTAGATTACAATCTTGATGTAAGTATGAATCTAAGTTTTGTGGGTTGGTAGATTGTCACTTCTTCAAATTGCAAAAATCAAATGCTTGATCTTTTTTTTTGTTAATCTTGATTAGAGGTTGTGATAATTTCCTCATTTTTATCGAGGTTTTGAGATTGAAGAAGAAAAATAATATTCAGAATAGGTATCTTTGCCCCTACTTCATAAAATCCGTTGATAGATGTCTCATTTAAAAGGTTTTAAAATCTTCTTCCTTATAAAAATCAACACCTTAATAAGATTCTTTAATTGAAAGTCATTTTTCATTAAGATGAGGTACTCAAATGGACTTTGTTTTTATGTATTTTGAAAGGGAAATTTGCAACGAATATCAGTGTTGATAACGCCGGTGATTTTTCTCTGATTTCCTGAAAGATCGTGAGTTTTTCTGCTCCCTGATTTTTCAGTGCCCAAGATTTTTGATTTTTGCACTTGGAAAAAATCACGATTTTTCTTGAAAAATTGTGCCACAACATGAAAAACCATCGGATCGAGGAGTCTTGTGGGGTTTTAAAGAATCTTTTGGATTTTTTTGCCCATTTTGGTCTTTTTGCTGTTGGATAAGGAAGGAGGAGAGCATGTGGTAATCTTCAAGGAGGGATTGAGGGCCAAATAATTGTTTTCATCACCAACAAAATCTTTGTAGTGGATCAAAGGTTGAAGATTATTTGCCAAATCACCCAGACAGATATTTCATCTCCCATTCACAAGTATGTTCTTTTTTTTTTTCATAGTGGTTCACATTCCTATGTGCCCGCACACATGTACTAGCTACATCCACGGTCTTAATGAATCGCAGTAAATCTTCCCGAAGGGATCTACTGTCGGCCTAACACTGAGGCCTAACCCTGCGGGCGTCTAGGAGATTTGATCCTGTGACCTCTTAATCTGGGAGTACTTCCAAGCAGGGACTCAACCAATTGAGCTAACCCTTGGGGCTTCACAAGTATGTTCTTAATACCCCCATGTTAATGAATTTGTTTTTCCATACAGTTAGGCATATGCTTGCTTGCCTCTTTGCCTACCTACGTTTTCTTTCTTCCTTTTTGTCATTTTGCTATGATTTTGATGCCCATGAAACAATGTAAGGATTTTTTACCATAATTGGACAACAAACTTGATTTTATTTTAACCTTTTTATGCACCTTTTTATTACCACTTTTCATTGGAAATAATCTAATTTAAATTTCTAAAAAATTGATTTTTGAAATAATTAGGTTGTTAATTTTTGTGTAGCGAGGGCTTAATGCCATTTTATTTTGTGTTTTTCGTGCCTTAAGATTGAATTTTGAAGCTGTCCATTTCCATTGCAAATATGCCAAAGGCCTTGGACCCATTTTGGTAGTATGGGGAACCTGAAGATGGGACAAACCAACAACAATTGAATTGCAAATTGTGTGGCCAACATATGACAAGAGGGAGTTGCTAGCTGAAATACTATTTGGCCAAAATCCAGGGCATGATGTTGAGATTTGTAAGCAATATTCCACCCAGTTTCCGAGATGGGGAAACGAGGGAGCGGGGGTGCGTATATAAGCAACCCCAAAATTTAGGGAAATTTCAGGGAAACAGGGGGACGTCAGAGCCATAAAAATTATAAAACTATTAAAAATTTAATATATCAAAAAATAGAATCCCAACAATATGTTAATAACTAAATTAATAGATAGTAAATCTTATTAATTATGAAATGCACATCTAAATATTATCATCATTTCGTATTAGACTATTGTGAAGTAAAATTATCATTTGACATTTCTGCAATCATCAATGTAAATCTAAAAATAAATTACTAAATTGAATCTATTATTTGACATTATGCAATGTTCCATCTAAATTCATCATTTGGCAATGGGCATTAATATAATGCAAGGTACATCTAAATTAAATTCATCATTTGACAATTGAAATTATGCAATGCACATCAAAAATTAAATTCATCATATGACAATGACATTTGAGTCTAAAACAACCATAGAAACTAAAAATAAACATAGAAAGCAATGAAATACACAAATTGTTTTTGTTTGTTTGTTTGTTTGTTGTTGTTATTACTGAAAAAATTCGGGGGACGTGTCCCTCTTGCATCCCCTCGTCCCCCCCACAAGAGAGACGCATTTCGTCACCAGAAAAACGCCCCCCTAGAGTTTCCCCAAGTTTTCCAAAAAAGAGAACATGGGGAAAGTTTCCCCAGGAGTTTCCTCGTCTCAGGAGCGTGGGGGAGCGGGGAAGCGTGTCCCCCACCCTGGGGGACGCGTCCCTGTGGAACATTGTTTGTAAGTCATTAGTTCAGAGGTTGTGAGAGCCGCACATGATGCAATTTATGAAAAGGATAGAAAGAAAGAAGAGGTAGTTGCAAACAATCCTGAACATGCAAGTAGATCTTCGGGGTTATCTACCTTTGAGGCTGAGGGTAGTGGGAGGGCCTCCATGACTTCACCTACTGAGAGGTCATGATTTTTTGTTTCACGAAATGGAGTTGGAGCACAACCTTCAATCAAGTTAGTGATAAAATAAGGGAGAAGCAAGAAGAAGATAAGATTATGGGGAGGTGTCTTTTTTGAAGTGACTCACCTCTTAACATAACCAAAAGCAATCCATTTTGGTAGCCAATATGTGATGCTATTGCTGTTGTGGGCCCAAGGTATAGAAGTGCTACATATTAGGAGTTGTGGGGGCCAATCCTTTAATCAGAAAAGGACATCAACTCTAGATTGGTTGAGTTGAAGCAATCATGGGAGGTCTCTAGATGCACAATGATGTTTGATGGTTGGACAAATAGGAAGGGTAGGACCTTTCTAAATTTCTCGATACATTTTCCTAGAGGTACCATGTTTTTTAAATCAGTGGATGTATCAGTGCATGTAAAAGATGCAACATTGATATGTGAGTTGTTAGATGGGTTCTTTTCGAAGATTGGTTTGCATAACGTGGTGCAAATCATAATAGAAAATGCAACTAATTATGTGGCTACTAGTAGGATGCTTATGGACAAACACTGCTCATTATTTTGGACTCCTTGCACTACACATTGCATCAATTTGATGTTTGAGGATATGTGGAAACTTTCCTTCATCAAGGAGGTGATTGATATGGCTAGGAGCATTCCCAAGTTCATATATAACCATGCTTTTGTTCTTAGCCTCATCAGGGGATGCATCGAAAACAGGGAGTTGCGACATCCTGCAATCACACGTTTTGCCACCAACTTTATTACTCTTCAATCATTGCTTCAATGCTAGTTTGAGTTGAAGCAAATGTTTGTTCGTGACGAGTGGTGCAATTGTAAATATAGTAGGAAAGAGGATGGAAGAGCCATCGCTAAATTGGTGTACATTGGCTTCTTTTGGCAAGGAGTAGAAGAATTGTGCTCAATTAGTGAACCTTTAGTAAAGGTTTATTGGTAGATAGTGATAAGCTTGCAATGGCTTATTTGTATGAGGCCATGGATATGACCAAAGGGACTATTTGGGTTCATTATGTAGAGAAAGGGTACTCTTGGATTTAATAAACATAAGAGGTAATGGGATGTGATTGCTATTTGGTGGATAGGGATGCTCCATCGACCCATTCATGCAGTAACACTTTTCCTCAACTTTGCATTTTCCTACAAATTTATCTTTGATTTTGATGGCGAGGTTATGGAAGGGCTTCATACTTGTCTTCATAGGATGGTACTTGATCTTGAGACTCACATCACAATCAATTGCAAGATAGAGGTACCGAGATGGTACTGGACTATTTGGCTTTGATGATGCTATTTGTGAAAGACCACCTTGATGCCATGTAAGCGACAAGTCATGACTCATTGGAATTTAGAACTCTAGATTTTTTAAATTTAATTATGTTTTATTTGAAAGTTTAGTTATGTTTTCTTTATTTTGCTGTAGATTTTTGGTGGTGAAACTATGGTGCAAGGGCACCAAATTTATAGAAATTTGCCATCAGAATCCTTAGTCAAACTTGTAGCGCTTTGGGATGTGAACGCAATTGGAGTGTATTTCAGAAAATACACTCAAAGAAGCGCAATAGGTTATAACTTTGAACTTCTACTTTTAGCAATTACATTTATCGTAATTTATGACCCTCAAGAGTCGAGGCTTATTAATTTTTTTGACACTCTTACAGGTTGGACTTTTCATGTCTTACTAACTTGGTGTATGTCCATTACAATCTCTGACTATGGATGAAGCAAATGGAGAGAACACCGGGATGTGGATGCTATTTCCTTGGACAAGGGAGAGGGTAGTGATATTAGATAGCTAGGTGCTAGTTTCGTTTTTTTACCATTGTACATATAACTTGTGATGATGAGATACATTTATATATGTGATACTATTTTGTATTGCTTCTCCACATTTGAGTCCTTGATTGGAGAAATATTAGGGTTCAATAGGATTTAGTGTCTCTCCTTCGATGTATCATTTTTATTTGGTCTCCACTACATCATATATATATGTGTGTGTGTGTGCCAATGTGTTTATCTGATGTTGTTGCTTTATATGTTTAAAATTATGAAAAAATTGAATATATTTTGCATTTTTTTTATGTTTGTCGTAGTTGTTTGATTTTTGTCGATTTTTTCACTGATGTTTTTGAAAAGATGTTTTCTGGACCCTTGCTGATTTTTTTCCGATGCTGATTTTTTCAACATTGATGACTATATCTCCTTTTATATTGCTACATAGATTTTTCAGTTGGTTAAAGTTGTCAGTGATGTCAATATGAGATGGAAAATATTATTGTGATAACCCTTTCGTGTTGTTGCCCTAACCTCATGCAAACCCTAGCAGAAAACCCTAAGCATGAGGTGATACAAATTACCTAACTATATATCCCTATAATGACAATTCCCTAATCTAATGATGCGTGATCTAATGAAGCCCTAGATGCCCATGATCTAATGATGCATGATGATGAATCCCTTACCATGAAACCCTTCTACTCATTGATGAAAGCCCTTGTCCTTATATGATGCATGAATAAATGCTGATTGGAAAATAGGATGCCGTAAGCCCTAAATATCTTGTTAAATGATGATTCCCTAAAGATGCCCTTATCCTAAAAGCTTAAGGCCTAAGTCCATGAGGAAGGAGCTAGACATAAAATCCTAATGGCTGCCATGAATAAAATAATGACATTTTCACAAATATAATTTTTTTGGCAGTAAAATGAACTCATTTTAGGAAGGACTTGGCATAAGCTCATAGAAGACATTTTCCTCTTTCCAACGAGCTATTGTATGCCCTCTAACTCATAGGTTGAGAGAAAATGAATTTACAAGTTAGAATAATTCATTTTTTAGGCTAGCCAACCTAAGCCTACTTGTGCAAGTTGACCTTACCTCCAAGAGACGTGTCCTTTCACTATGAGTCAAAACCAGTATTAATATAGATTCGAACACCTCATTTCCATCATCAATTTCGGCGAAAAATACAGTCAAAAGGAACATAAGAGTAAAGGAGGTTCGATGAGGAATACTTCTGTGTTTGGTGCAGATTCCTTGAGCAATAAGGTCGCAGGTCTGAGGTAGCCTACGGGGAATGTAGAGAACATGTCTTGGACGGAATTAATTGCAGATTCCTTGTAGACCTAGACCACTGGTTTGAGAGGCAAGTTGGTGTAAATTTTGTGCTTGTTTGGCGTTGGTTTATCTTTGTTCATAGAGTTGCAGGGAGGTGCTACAACAACGTCTTGAACATTCATTCTTTCAAGCTCAGATTGTATTGATACCTCAGTGTCCCGGAATTTGAAACAACAAACTCGGTGCTTGAAGGGCAGTCAAAAGTAGTCCTTGGATTTACTGCAGTCCACAACCTGTGTTAGAAGGAGAGATTAGACCTCGGTTGAAGGCTTAAGGACTGTGGGTTAGTCACTGTGGAGGCTTAGTTTTGACTTGGTGCAGACTTTAGGATGTGAACAATCCTATTTAAGGTGATCAGGATCTGTGTTAGTGAAACTCGATTAGTGACCAACATTATAAACTTGTTGAAAGATTGTTGTATTTGTGATACACCTAAATTCAGGCTTGTGTAAAGGGTCAGGTTTACCACAGAATTTTGGACCTCTTTTAGGTTTAGATTGTTGTCCTTATTGGAGATAGCTCGGTGCTACAGCAAGGATTGTCTCCTACAAGAGCTCGGAGTTGTTGTCTCCTGTGAAGGGTTCGGAATAAAGATCAATCACCAGTGCAGACTTAGTCTTGGCCCTGTGGACAAAGGTTGGCCTTGTTACAGGCTTGCAACCTAGCCAAAGATCTTGGAATGTTGGGCTTGAATTGCAAATCCTAGACTTTCTTGAAACAGATTTTGGCCTCACCTTGGAGTTGTTTTTAAAGGCAAATCTAGATACCTCCTTGAAACAAATTTCGTCCAGACCTTGGTTGGAAGATTGAAAGCATAGTACTGGGATTATCTAGCAGACTTAGAAAGGATCTTGAAGGCCCTTGAAGTGAGTTTTTTGAAGCAACCATTGAAGAATCCTTTGAGCAGTTCTTGATGAGATCCTTGGAGTAGTTTGTAGAGAAATTTATGATTGAAGACATTTGGATGATGGTGTGAAGTAAGTCTTAGAAGCCTATTGAAGACACTCTTGGAGAAGCCTATTGAAGACATTCTTGAAGACCCATGATAAAGCCCTCATAAGGTGACCTTAGAGATTTTGTTTAGGTGCCATGAAGAGCTGTGGAGACACCTTCATGAAAAGGGAAGGTTGTCATTGATGTGCTAAGTGCCTAGGAGATCATTTAAGGACAGTGCTGAAGGTGAAGAGATTGACAGGGCTCGTTGTCGAAGATATTGGGAGCTGTGAAGAACTATTGATCTTATCTTAAATTGAAGCATAGGGTTGGAGCCCTAGAGGCTAGGAGTCCTCAAAGACTAGGTTGGAGCCTATACAAGAGATAGGGTTGGAGCCTCAGAGTGACAAGGTTGGAGTCTCGTGAAGTCCAAGTCGGTGCTTCGCAACGTATAGGTTGGATCCTGGGAGATTGAATATTGGTGTCTTCATCAAGGGTTGGGGCCCTAAACTATTATTGTACTTGATTCATTTTAAAGAAGAGGATTGAAGTCCTTGTTATATCTGATTAATAAAATCCTTTATTCTATATTTGTTCATTTTGTGCTCTAATTATAAGTGATCTTAACTAGTAAAAATAATAATTGAAAGGAAATATTTATTCACCCCCCTCTCAGTATCTTCAACATTTTCATGACCATTCATTGAAATCATTGAATCTACATTGTAACAAAAAAACAACACTTCACTCTCTAAGAGAAGGTTATGAAATTTGCAATAGAGAGGCCTTTTTGTACCCTATAGATGAAAAATCTGCTTTGATACATTATGTAATGTGTTTGGTTGCAAATTGACACATTAATATTGCAAATGCAACTTTGAATTGCGGTAGCAGGAGGACAATGTTACACCAAGACTCTGGTGCATAGGGGGGATGTGTGGGAGTACCCTCAAATTTTAGGGAAATTTCAGGGATGCAGTGGGATGTCCAGGTATATATATATATATATATATAAAAAATTCAAGTTCATATTCAATAATGAAAGCATAAATATACCAATAGTAATAATGACGTAATTGACCTATCCTCTTCCATTCATATGACATACTCATCATTCATCAATACCATGAGATTCAATAATAAAATTCAATAAGGAAATATTCAAATACGTTGATCCATATCATTCATCATTCATCATTCTATAATCTACATTGATTTACAAATTAAATTCATCATTCATCATTCATCATTCTAGAAGAGCTCGATGACAGGCAAGAGAGCAGAGCTCAACGACAAGAGAGCACAATTCAATGGTGGCAAGAGAGCAGACGACCAAGAGAATTTGGGAAATGAATAGGTAAGTTAACCTATGTAAGTTCTAACTTTTTAATTTTTAGTTTAGTTTAGTTTTTTTTTAAAGTTTAGTTTTTATTTATTTATTTTTAAGTTTTTAATACGTGAAGTTTCAATTTTTTTATATCAAGTGTTATTAGACAAATTCTACTGGGGACGCATTAGGGGGGACGTCCAAAAGCATCCCTTTTGGGGAGTCTCGTCCCCCACACTGGGGAAACACAACCCCCAACGTCTCCCCATGACTTCCCAAAAGGGGTGCGTGGTGAAATGCATCCACAGATGTCCTCCTGTCCCGAGTTCGTGGGGTGCGAGGGTTGTGTGCACCCGAACCTGGGGGACGCATCCCTTGAACATTGGAGTGAAGCACAAATGATAAAGCAAGGGACATCGATTTAAGTAGTGGAGGCAACTACATAAGAGTGGATTGCATATGCAAATGTAGATAATGGAGGAAGACTTCTCCAAAATGTACTTGAAGTAATATCATTTGATTGATAAATAGATAGGATTGATTACATAAGGGGTGAAACTCCTATTTATTAAAATGATATACCAAAGCCTTGACTTGTGGTCAAAGGTATGTGTATGGGGTCATTAGGTTCTTATTTAGATAATTAATCCCAAACGAACTAGTTATCTATTTGAGGCCTCATTAAATATAAGTGGCCTGATACAAAATTTCAAAAGATCGAAGACACAAGCTATTACAAAATTGTTATCTTACACACAAAATTGTTCATATGCATAAATTTATTTATGTAACATACCCAATCCCCACTGTACCTTACTAAGGGTATGGGGTACAAAATTTCATCTTCGTTAGCTTGACAATTAACTCTGATACCACTTTGTAACAACTATCCAATATAACCTTGTAACAACTATCCAATATAACCAGTCTATCATTCAACATCGACTTTTCAATTTACAAATAAACTTTCCTTCTTCATTGCAAATGTTGCAGATGATTTTCCATTGTCCCATTGTGAGTCAAATTATTATTAAAATATATAATGACAAATTTGCTTTCGTATATATTGAATATGTGATTCATGCTCTTCATAAACATATCTTGGACTTTGGAAGTCTTGAATGCATCATAAGCCATTCATACAAACCATACTTGGTCTTAAGTTAGTTCTTGCACTTATTATCTTCACAAATTTAGATTTAGTGATATGCATTCCATATCATTGTTAGAACATACTTTCATACTAAACAAACACTCTAAACATATTGTGTGTTAGGGCAATTGATGATGGTATGCCACTGTAATCTTATTTCAAAGCTCTAAAGTCAATGCACATTCGTCAGTTACCTCCTTTCTTGCGCTGCTAGAAAGCTAGTTCCTCACAAGGATTGTGTTGGGGTTGCCACTTGTAGAGGTGATAACTCCATCTTTGTTGTTCTTGACAAGTTTCTGAAGGCTGATTTTATTCCACATAAAAAGAGTGACAATGCTAGTAGGAGTCGTAGGACATATGATCTATTGTTCAAGTAAGTTGTGCACTTATAGTGTGCCTAAAACAGTTACATGTAACAAACAATTTGGTTTCTCAGTTATTTTTGGCATTGGTGTTGGTGGAAGTTGAACGAAAAGCTATAGTACATCTCTGCTTTTTATTTACAAATCGTTGAGCAGACAAAGGTGGTGAATTGAAGCCTTAGAAACATGCTACAGAGCATTATTGGAAAGCACTTGACACAATGGGATTTGTCTTTGCTGCAAGTGGAGTTCACCTACAACTATGGAACAATGTCCTTCTATATCTTTCCTGAAATGAAATAGAAAGTAGTTGTGGGTCTAGGGGAATTACTGACTGATGTGCAGGTCAATATAGATATCAAAGATTTTGCAGAACATATGCATTATCCACTAGGTGAAGTTGATTATCCAGGAGACAGCTGAAAAATATAAGGTGTAGGCATACTTTGATAGTAAGAAAAAAAATCTTTTAGGTTAGAGAGGAGGTGGTGGCGTGCCTGAGAAAGAATTACTCTTTTGTAGTTTTTAGGTTTTTCATGTCTTGAAGATGGACCCTGCTGGTGGTTCTGAAATGTCGACTGAAATCTTTAAATCTGTGGATCTTCCTCCATTGATCAATTTTTTTTTTCAAGGTATGTTTAACAAGTTAAAGTTGAAAATGATAGTGCCATTTATAATTGAAAACTATATTTTTTTTTTGGCTTCATAAAATTGCTACTAAATTTCTGTTAATGTTACAATATGTACATATAGATTTTTACAAGAAAACAGGGTTGTAACCTGCAGTTAACGTTGCCACTTGCCACCACATAGTCATAAATAGATGTTTAAAACATGCCCCTTGAAAAACTAAAATTTCAAAATCCAAGGAGGGGCATAAATACAAAAGCTGTGACCTTTAAACTAGAAGCTACTTGATCAATGCCCAAGGCCATACATTAGATACATAAGATGCAAGTCTGTTGTGAAGGGTGCACAATGAATCATTTGAGGTGATTTTGAGCTCGTAGACAACTGTGGGCTCCCAAGCGTTGTATTCTTCCTTTGGCTGCTTGGCTCTGTCATGAATAGCCAAGCGAATACGAGGCACCTTATTATCCAACAATGTTCATGGCACACCTCTATGTTGGTCAAGTGGCCAAATCTCTCTATGCTTCTTGTGCTCATGAACCTGCATGTTTCGTTTGTGTGAGGATTTTTGTTGGCTTGAGCTGTGATGAGACATCTGGGATGACATTGAAGACTTGGTGAGTTAATCAATTTGACTTGTGAATCTCTCGATTGAAACCACTAAATTTCGGGGTCAGAAGTCAACTAGCTCACTAAGGCTCATGAGTTTGTGGTTGGCTCATGAGTCACTTGACAGATTTGTTGAGTCACACCTATTCAAACAAGGATGCTTATACCAAAAAAATTTGCAGATAGAAATCCCATAATGTGGAAAAAGGTTATATATACTACTTCTAACCTTGAGAGTTACCTGTTACTCCATCTGATTGTGCCTATTACTCATTTTCTTCATTGTAGCTTGCTGAAAAAATTATTTTGGAGAAAACGAGATTTGAGAGAGGTTAGAATACTACTTCTAACCTTGAGAGTTACCTGTTACTCCATCTGATTGTGCCTATTACTCATTTTCTTCATTGTAGCTTGCTGAAAAAATTATTTTGGAGAAAACGAGATTTGAGAGAGGTTAGAATTCACTCTGGACAATGTGGTAGTGCAGTGAAAAGGCTTTCACCGCTGAAAGAACAACTCTGGATGATTTGGTAGAGTTGTAGTGGTTTAAGAGGTAGAATATTTTGGGAAAAGAATTGCAAAGGAATTTCAAAAATTTCTTATGAAGTTCTTTTGGTTTTCCAACCATCTCCTTTCGATGCCTTAGGTGACAGGTTTAGATAGAGAGATGTTGCCTGGAACCATTGTGATGATACTGGTAGGGGCAAAGTGAAGTGTAATTATTGTCAAGAGGGAATATATGGAGGCATCATGCTACGAACACAGTTCATATACACAGCAGAATATTCAAAATATCTGAAATATAAGAATGCCCATCATGAGACTAATAATATATATATATATATATATATATATATAATAATGTTTGAAATTTGAATACATGTAAGATATGAGATGATGGAATTGTTACAAATGAGGGCCCACTTATATACCTAGGCAGGTGCCCTTTCACGAATGCTCATGTCCTTAGAGACACACCACTTCTAATTAATTATTATTTAACTAATTATTGCCAATGGTTCTTGGCTTTAGCGGTTGGGATTGTGGCTTGCCATCCCACCCACCTAGGTTCAATTCTCCGAAGGCATGCTTTAGCCTGTATTGATTAGGTTCAAGGAGTAGGCGGCCACAGGGAGTTTCCACTCCGTTTGTGGTCAATACGGGACGTCTCGGCTCTTGCTTAGTCATTGGGTCATTACTGTTAAAAAAATTATTATTTAACTTAGTATTATTTCGTTATATTATTTTTATATATTTTATTCATAACACATCAACTGCATAAAATATTACATTGTAGACATAGCCAGGAAGAATGTTACTATTTGCATGTGTTCTTCCTATCCCTGGGGACCAAATGAAAGACGTCCTAGATGAGATAAAAGAAACAGTGGCAAATGAAAAAAATGGCACTCATAGTTGCGATCTGTTCTAGACCACTTCTGCACCTTCTACTTCCAGTGCCAATATTGATCCAACTGCAACGTCCTCGCTTTCCACTCCGTGGATCACTCTTGGAACCCAAATAACCCTTGATAGCTTTTGGAAGTAGAGGGTGTAAAAGGAGGTCGATATAGCTATTGTAGATTTGGTACCATGTCAACCTTTCATTTGAGCTTGCAAACTCCTATTACCAAACCATGATTGATGCTGCTGTTGCAACCAGTCCTGGGTGCAAAGGCCCGATCTTCTACTCTCCTATGGACAAAGATTCAAATGGGTAGTTTGATTGGAGAAGTAGTTGAAGCATATACATCAGGACAATTCCTTGGCCGATTCAACTTGACTGATCTGACTCACCTTGATGCCATAGAATTGATAGCTTGGTAGGTGAGACATCGGACATTTGACACTTGATGGCTCAATCAAGATGGTTAACCGACTTAGAGTTTTGACACTTGATTGGGAAGGCAGAATAGCATCTATTACCACTAGAGCCACACTTGATACCTGACAGTGAGAGAATGTGATTGGTGTAAATGTCTCGGTTTTCATTATTTAGACATTGTAATTACACTGCAGTTACTACTTCGTTCAACTCACTTTTACTTACACTACTTTCTGCACTAACTTTGATGGTCACACAAGTTCTCACTAGTTTCTTTTCTCAAAGATGCTTTTCTCATGTGATTTTTTTATATTATCCCTCCTCACAGGTTGGACAATACCCAACTAGACTATGTGTTGATTTTTTGGAGATACACAACCATAAACATAAGAGAAACAAATATACAAAGGATGTGTTTATTACTGGATGAGTCGTTGCATAAATCACTTCAAGGTTTTCTATACTTAAGTTAGTTAACTACCCTCTCAACTTAATGTGGGCCTTTACATTTATCATGGCCCTGAGTGTTAGGACTCCTGACAATAATTTATCGAGTGTACCACTCAACACTCTCCTTCAACACAACTTTCAAAATGTTACTTCTTATTTTATTCTCCTTAATTCAAAAGCTAAATGTTAAATTTGTTGACAAGGTGATTCAAAAAAGAAGTTTGCAAAAGCTTAATGATTACAAAATTTTGATTGTTAGCTACTGTTTTCCTCCACAGATCTGAAGTCCCACAGGTGCTAATCAGGTTGTCATTACCCTCATAAAGTTAGTATTCTACCAAAGCCACCAAATTCCACTAGGCAACTGTCCATGGCGAGCAATCTTGCTATAATTTCCCTTGTATGGTGATCAACTTAAGCAAACACATCCATACAAAATTGGAAAATCATTGACTTTTCTTAACATCAGTGGTATCCTCATCCTCCTCGCCAGTGGTATTATCAATGACGATACTATACCTTTCTTTCTATTCTTTAACCTTCTTTTCAGAAGATAAGCTGCTTTGGCTTTACAACTGCAGGCTTTATGGCGTGGTTTTCCAGTGTACCTCTCTTTTGTCGCCGACTTTGCTCTTAACTCTTTTTTTTGCTTGCTTTGCTTTTAGCAAGAAGGGAAATTTTCTTGAGTATTCCTCTCTGCTCTCACTTTCTTTTCGACTGCAATAAGGACTGATATAATGGTGTTAAGGATTGTGAAGGCAATTGAGTGGAAATGTCACATTGCTATAATTTCGGAGTAAACTGTTTAGTAATAGCACTTTAGCACCTTCTTCAAAATGTGACATATTGTGCTTTCTCTTCTCTCGTTCACTTTTCTTCTGCAATGGGTGCTGATATCATGGTGTCTAAGGGTTGTGAAGGCAATTGACTAAGGGTGAATGCAACATTGCTATAATTTATGGATAATCTGTTAAGTAATTGCCATTGACCCGTTAGCTCCCTCTTCAAATTTACTCCTACAAATACCAGCTGTTCATGTGACTTAACATAGCTACACCATTAGTCATTTGAGTCTAAAAAACTGTTGTTTCAAAGAGAACTTAGCATTCAACCCGTTTGATCCAAAGAGTCCATTCAGCTTGTCGCGAATTTGGTTTTGTTGTTCCTATTATGTTATTCTTTAGTTTCATCTTGCTGTGAAGGTTTCGGTTCAGTCAAACTGATTATAATTTATCCCTTGAATGTACTTCTGCATTAAATGCAATTGAGTCCAGGTGTGGAAAGTATGACCATTAAATTGTTAAGGAGAGGTTTCCATTTTAACAAAATTAAAAATAGATAATGCCTTCAGGTTGTCAGCTAAATCTCTCAAACTTGAATAACTTAAAACATACTTGTCTGTATCTGTCACATTTGGCACTCGACATGTTTTCTGGAAATGCTTCTGAACTGGACCTGCAAACTACTATAATGTGCATCTATGCATCTGCGATTCTGCCCTAACGCAAGTCTGAAGAGGAAAACTTGCTCTGCATGTTTGTATTTTCATGCATAAACAGAAGTCCTCAATCCTGGTTGTCCTCTTTTTAAATTTTCTTGTGCCTTGACATGGATCAATGGTGTCTTTTTATTTTTATTTATTTTATTAAATTAACTATAACTGGGAGATTTTGTATTAATCAAAAAAGGCTGCAGCAGAGCTGCAGGGCAAATACATTCAGATATTCATACAATAACAAAATGCTGAATTGTCTATCAGTCTATAACAGAGCCTAACTATATCGATTGGCAAAATTTTCCAGTATTTCTGAGTTGGATATATTTTATAAAATAAACTTAAAATACTAATGACTTTATAAAACATTTAACTTAGCAAGATGCATGTCGATTGGCTGCTTCTGCCATTGCTGCATTGACTGAGGCCGAGACTGGGTTGGCAATTTCCATGTCCTGAGCAAGTTGATGCACTATATCTTCTTTCTTTGGTTCCACGCAATTTTGAATTTAGTATTGCACCTGATTTGATTATCCAGATTGATCTCCCGTTTTCATATTAATAACCATGTTTTGAAGCGTATTGCATCCGGCCTCGAAAACAGCTATTTGACGTTTTTATTGGACACTTGTGTTCATGATTGGTGCTACCTGTAACCTGAGTGACAATATCCTGTTCATTTTCATGAAATTTTGTTGTGGCTGTTAAAATTGAGGTTCTATGGGGTCTGAATGGACTCTTTATGATTTCTTAACACATGCCTGATCTCTCTCAATTCCCAATAATTCATGATGACTTGTTGATAATGAAAATTCCAAACCACCTGTAAGTACTTGGTTCTGCCCTTTGCCATGGTGCTAATCTCCACTTGTAGGCTCTTTTTACGGAGTGCCCAATGAGGGATCAAATTGGGTTGAAATTCACCAAACAAGAAAGACGTAAGCAAATTTTTAGAGAATTCAAATAGAGAGAGAGCCTCTGCTAGAAGAAGGAATGGAGATGCAAACAGAATTCCCAAAACCTGTAATGTGTGCTGAGCTTAACACCTTCCAACCCCGGACAACCCCAAGAGTGCTGGTTTCACTCACTAAACAAGTAATTTTGCTTTCTCACAACAATAATTTTTCGTATTTCACAAAAAAAGGATAGAGAAACTAACAGGGCCTCGAAATAAAACAGAGACACCAACGTGGTTCCTGTTACCCCTTGTGTCAACAGGGGTACACATACCATTGCAGCATTTTTTCACACCATTGTAAACCCAAGGTCAGAAGTTTTAGCGCCTTGTAATAACCATGTGAGGCCCTGTATTAGGTGTCATAGACCTTATTTTGGTTGGACTTTGGCCGGTCCCTTTGAGTTCATCTTTGGGAACTTTCGACTTGGAGAGGATTGGAGGACCTTGGATGGGGCTTGTTTGAAGATTCGTTTTCAAAAGAGCGTGCTTTTGTAGGGGTGATCACTACTGTAGGGACTAGTCCAGCCCATGTTGGGTGCACCTATGTCTTATTGCAATGTTATAAGTCTATTGAGTTTGTATGTGGCCTTCGCTTTGGTTTAGTGTCTCTCAAATGGTCTTTAACATTGTAGTCTCACAATTATCAATTTTTCATGTTTACCAATGCAAGGTGGTCCCAGAAGTACAAAGTCAACTTGGTCCTATATTGTTTAGCTTGATGAAAGTATAACATGCCACATGGAATTTTTCCAAACAATGAAGGCATTGCCAAGATATGGCTGGTCAAAGTTGGTCAATAGGTACTATAAGTTTCTTGGTAGTAGAATAGGGGAATGTTGGTTAGCTTTTGACATTCATTACATCAAAAGTAGTCTACAAATAGGAGGATGAAAACCCATGTATCGGATTTTGCAAATCCTCAAGGGCTTTAGAGATATACCATTTGGGCATGATGAGGTGATGTGGCAGTGCAATGGACCTTTGGAGCAAATCAATGTTGATGTTTTGGTTAGCATTGAGAGTATTCTCACGCGTGGGGCAAGTGAACTAAGTGATGGGGATTTTTGCACCAATAGACCCACGATATTCTGATGACCAATGGTATTCTTATTGCCCATGGTATTGCACCCTTTGGAAAAGTATAAGTACAACGATGAGTGATTCATTCTTGTTGTTGGCAAGAGAGCATCTTTTGGAGGAGAACGCTGAGCAAGCCTCAAACTTATGGAGGGTTGACAGGGCTTATGGAAAGTAGGCCTTAGGCAAGGCCAAGTAAGGTTGTTGAGTATGTTGTTGCTGTGACAACAAAAGGGAGAGGTCGAGTAGGCTAAAAGAAGGCCGAGTTTGCCCCTGTTCGGATAACAAAGGACTAAATTTGCCCCTATTTGGACAACAGAGAAGGGCTAAGTTTGCCCTTGGCTTCTAGTGATTGGACAACTACAACCGCAAACAACAGTGAGCAATCTGTGGCAAGTATAGTGAGCAGATTGTGGCATAGAGATTGAGGAAGGTTTTAGCAGTAAGGACAAGGGTTTTTTTGTGTAAATTTTCCCTTGTATTTGGCATTTTACTGAGCGTTGTAAAAGGGCCACTTTCCTTGGTATGGGAGCCCTAGATTCTTGTGGAAAGGACTAATAAGAATTGTGTTTTGGGGCTGAATTTTTGTGCCTGATCTAATTAATGGTTTTAAAGTTTCTGCTGTTTAAAAGTTAGACACATTAGCGTGCTTCAATTACTAGCTCAGTAAACTTAAGTGGAAGCTATTACCGGATCTATTGTGTGTGTGTGTGAACTAAGTCTAGTGTCCAAAATCTAACAATCAAGGTTATAATAAGTTACATCAAGGTGAATAATACCTAAAACAGGTGGAACACTTGGCTCGTCCATCAAGGCATTGAAGATGTGACAAAGGTTGCAAGGTAGAGTTATTATCCATGAGAAAGTCAGTCAACTAGTCGTTGGAGAAGTCTTTGTTGGAGAGTCAAGTGGAACATTGGGTATCTTTAACCAAGAAGATTAGTTTGTGGACATGATACTAGCCGTTGCAAGTCAATGAAAGATCATCTTCAACCAAGTTGAGTTCTAGGAGGTCCAAGTCGAACTACTATCTATGATCTGTAAATTGTTGTGGATATTTCACCGGACAATTTGTCACAATAGATTTGATAAATTATATTTAAAATCTAAAGGTCTACACTACAATTTTATTTCTTTTAGATTTATGGATCTGTAGATAACTGTTAATAGTGCATGTGGTCCAACGACTAGGTGGGGAGGTTTGGTCCCCACAGGTCTCGTGGTCCAATCTTGGGCAAGACTATGTATGCTTGAGAGCTGCTCCAAGTGCGATTTCTTCATTTGAAAAAAATATAATTGTTAATAGTGCATGCATGCGAATTAAACATTATGCAAAAAATAGGGAACGTCAAAATAAATGCTTACAAATACATTTGACACATGATATGAACTAGGAACCCTTTCGGGAGAAATACCTAGTGTTAACACTCCAAATATTTCCAAAGGGTGGTTATGTTTTGTTTAAAGGAATATCAGTGGTAACTATCAACTTACTTTTGAGATCAGGGTCTAGCCTTATTAATACTCAGAGAGGGCTCTCTCTTAATGATTTAACTTGTTTTTTTAATTGATTTTATGCTAGTTATGTATGCTTGATTTGGTGGTGGAATAACTGATTTAGATGGATAAATGATTGTCTATTTTTCCATTGGGCTATGGAGTCAATATATAAAGAAAACATGGCAGATCCAAGTTCCAAAGGAAGTGTTCACAGGGCAAGGTAGCTGAGCAAAATCAAATCTTTAAAGGTCGAGTGGTGAAATGGTTTTCGATCGGGATCAAGGAGCAGTTAAGAATTCCTTAAACCGGATAATGAAGAAGGTGAGGGAGGTCAATCGAAACTAGGGAGCAATGAAGAATTCCCTAATCTGGATATCATAAGAAAACATGAAAATGTATAATAGTTCAGAGCAAAGTGTACTTAAACAAGTTTTGCAATAATATTCCAATTATAACATTTAGATTTAGAAAAACATGCAAGTTTATGGAATACTTAAGAAAATAACAATGAACAATTGAAATTACTTCACTGAAGTAGCTCAACACATGATTCTTGTAATGCAATGCCTTTATTACTTGTCTTCTCTGTTGGCTTGAAAATGGTACAATAAACCCTCAGGTTTTAGATCAATTACAACTATAGAAATGTTCAGGAATCCACACTCAATACTTAGAATTATGAAGTATTTATACAAAATGTAATACAAAATATCCTAAAACTGATTTAGGAATTATTCAAGGAAAATAAAATATCTTTATGCAAAAAGATAGAGACACCTATGTAACTAATGCAAGCTGTCTCTCTTTTATTGATTTGCTGTTTGCTTCTTTGATCTTTTGCTGCTTTATCTCTTCGACTGTTGCTTCCACGCTCGCTGACCTTTTCTTTTAACTTTGTTTTTGATCTTTAAACTCCGTCTTTCATCTGTATTCACTTTAACCTGCATGCTCTGTTACTCTTTAACCTGCATGCTCTGTTTTCACTTTAACCTTGACTCTCTATTACTTGCTTTACTTTTACTTTTCACATCAAATCATATAATTTATCCCAAGCCTCTTCATCTGGAATTTTGATCTTTACCATTCTCATGTAAATCTCATCTGCCTTAGTATACTTGGCAAATGTAGGCTTGTTCACAAATAAATGATTTACCTCATGGTAGAGGTAAAAGAGATTTTCAGAAGTCTGATAGAGTACCTTGCTTGTAGGAATTCCTTTCATAGAGGAATTGTTGGACTGTTCTTTAGCCACTTCTCTGATTTTCTTGTCATAATCTTCATACCTCATTAGTCTATCATTGATTACTAATGGATTTGGTAGACCTTTCTACCTTAGAACATCAATTTTGACCATGAACCTGTTTATTGTTAGCTCCATGGTTTGACACTTGTCTTCAAGTCGTGTCATCAGGTTCCTCTTAGAAATTACCTTTTTTACCTCAGATTTTTTTCTGTTTTGTCACTTATCCCAATTTCTTCTAACTCTTGCTTGTTCTTAGAATTGAGAAACTTAATTATTTTTCAGTGGCCTCTTCTGGTTTCTTATCAAGTTCTTTTTTGACTTTCTGAATAGCTTCATTAGCTTTTTTTATCAGTTCTTTTTGTTCAAATATAACTTGGATAGATGGCCAAATATCATTAACAGAGTTAATGATATTGGCCCATAGTTGTTGCTTTGCTTGGGCAAGTAGCTCTTTTACTGTCAATTCCTTTTCTAACTTTTGGACTGTGTCATTCAACCTGTTGGATTTTTGTGCTTCATATTTGTACATGATTTGAGCCAACTTCTTTTTATCTTCAAGACTTTTTACTTGTTTTTTAAGTCTATTAATCTCATTTGTTTGGATTGACATGTCTTGCATAACTTTGATCAATTTACCTGCTTCATCATTGGGATGGGCTGCTGTTGTTGAATCTGTTGCTGGTGTAGTAGCTGGTGTTGCTGTAGTCACTGATACTGATGTAGGCAATGGAGCTGATGAAGTAGATGGAATTGTTGTTGTAGCTATAAGAATGGCAGCAACAAAAATTGCTTCCATGTTGGCTTTCTTATCCTGCACTTATTTGTCCATTTCATTCTCCATCTCTTTCAATTGAGTTGTCAACTGAATGATGAGATTCATCATTTTATCTTTTTGAGTTTAATTCTCCAAAACTTCTTTAGTTTGTGGATGTTCAGTGGGAGGTAATTTCAGCTGCTTCTTTGATGTAGCAATGTCTGCATTTTTCTTCTTGATAAGCTCTTCAACTGCTTTGATGTTCTTTGGATCATATCCAACCTCCATGACCAATTATTCAAGTGATTTAATTCTGTTATTCTTAGCTTGTGAAGATGCCTTCTCTAGTTTTAACTGTGCTCTGCTATTTTCTAGAGAATTTTGTAGTTTCTGTACACTCATTGCTTTGTTGGTCATAGTGGAGTAAATCATTTCTCCAACTTGCTTATGAAATTAAATATGATCTATAGGATGAACATCTTTAGACATAACTTCAAATGTTGTTTTCTTGTAGTTCGCTGATGACTTTGGATTCTGCACTGTTGGCTGCAAAAAGGTCATTTACATCTTTTTAGTCTTGTATTCAAATGTTGAAAGTAATCTGTTTTCGCTGTCAGGAGTTTGCTTCATGTAGTGAATATATTTCAGCTTTTAATTCTCCATTTCTGGGCTTAATATCTTTGTATCTCTCTTTGATGTCTTTTTCTTTATCCACTGGTTTATTTGATGAAGAAACCTCCACACTTTTATGTTTCTGGATGATCTGAGCACTAGAGATAGATGGCAGCTGTGTTTCCTCTGAAACTATGGGAGGTGCATTATCTTTAACCATTATATCTGTATCAATAATTTCAACTGTCTCAATTGTCTCTTCTTGTTCAATTACTGGATTCAACTTGGGCTTCTTCCTGTACATTAACTTGAATTTGGTGTCAGAAGTAGTTTCAACAGAATATGAACCTTCTTCTCTTGACCTTGTAGGAATTTACATGGTAAGTTCTGTAGATCAAAAACCAAAGGTCACCGCTCACAAACAAATCAAAAATCAATACACTAGTAATATCACGTGGTTAAAACCCTTGAAGGGGGAAACAGTCCACGACTTGAGTCAACACAGCGACTTCAGGAAATTTATTATATAAAAAGAAAAGTTACATATGTTTATCTCATAAACGGTTACCAGACAAATGACTCTTCATGCTCTTTAAATAGAGATCATGGACCAATTAGGTGTTAAGCCACGGATCAAGTGTCGTTAATACCAATGATAGAGTGAACCGTCGGATAACTACAAATCGTGACCGTCAGATTATAAGTTACAAATGTACGTAGTAAAAAAACACACTTTACCTAACTCTACACTAGACTAAGTTATTCTTAACTATTTCCTATGTGTTGGAATATCCTAACATCTCCCCTTAAGAACAACTTGGGATATGATTGAAGGATTTACAAAGGTGACACAAAAAGAGCCTATTTCCTATGTGTCAAAATATCCTAACATCCCCTCTTAAGAACAAATTGGGATAGGATTGAAGGATTTACAAAGGTGACACAATAGGAGAAGGAAGGAGGAGGCATTAGAGCCTATTGCCCCCTTAATGACAACTTTTCTGAACTCCAACCATGGATCGAAGTTTACCAAACTTTGCTTCTATGAGAGCCTTTGTAAAGATATTGACTACTTGATCATTGGTTGGACAATATTGCCCTTCAAAAACACGATCAAGAATGAGTTTTCTGATGAAGTGTATGTGGAGTTCAATGTGTTTCATACGCTGATGCTAAACTGGATCTTTACATAGCTGAATGACAGTTTGATTATCACACCAAAGTGTAGTTGGATGATGTTGATGAAGACCAAATTCAGACAGAATCTGATGAAGCCACATGGCTTCCTTGTTGGCTTCTACTGCACCACGATACTCTGCTTCTGCTGAAGAAAGAGAGATGGCACTTTGTTTCTTACAAGACCAGGTAATAGGTCCTGAACCAAGAGTGAATACATATCCTGCAGTAGACTTTCGATCATTAGGGTCACCAGCCCAATTAGAATCAATGAAACCAATCAACAATGGAGATGCTCTTGCATTGTAATGAATCCCGAACTGAACTGTACCTTGAATATATCGAAGTATTCTTTTAGCTTCTTTCCAGTGACTTTTATGAGGTTGGTGCATAAACCGAGTGACAAGACCAACGACAAAGGAAAGGTCAGGACGGGTATGGGTTAGATATAAAAGTTTACCAACAAGTTGATAGTATAAGGTAGCATCAACTTCAGGGGTAGTATGAGTGACTGAAAGCTTGACTCCAAACTGAAAGGGAGAAGGGGCTGGCTTATAGTCTTCCATGTGAAAGTGGTGTAGAAGATCACAGGGATACTTGGACTGAGAGAGGGTAATGCCTTCCTTGGATTGCAAGACTTGAAGACCAAGGAAATAATGCAAGTGTCCTAAGTCTGTCATTTCAAACTTCTATTTGAGACTAGACTTCACATGGTTTATATGGTTTGGATCACTACTAGTAAGGATAAGATCATCAACATAAAGAACAAGGATGGTGAAGGACTTACCCACTTTCTTGGTGTAGACAATGTTGTTAGAATGACACCTAGAAAAACCATTATCTAATAGAAATCTATCCATTTTGACATACCAAGCCCGAGGAGCTTGTTTGAGACCATAGAGAGACTTCCTAAGGCTATAAACAAGGCTAGAGTCGTTTTGGATAAAGTCAGGGGGTTGTTCCATGTATATTTCTTCATGCAAATATCCATGTAAGAAGGCGGATTTAATATCCATCTGATGGACTTCCCATTTAAAGGAGGCAACAAGGGAAAGAACAAGGCAGATAGAATTCATTTTGGCAACAGGGGAGAAGGTTTCAGTATAGTCAATGCCTTCAACTTGTGAAAATCCTTTAGTGACAAGATGAGCTTTATGTCTATCCACTTTTCCATCTGGTCCAAACTTTGTTTTGTAAACCGATCTGCATCTGACAAGTTTTCTTCCTTTTGGAAGAGGAACAAGATCCCAAGAATTGTTTGCCAATAAGGAACGATATTTTTCATTCATAGCTTCATCCCAATCTGGATGACTGGAAGCTTCTTCAAAGGTTTCTGGATCAGGATTTACTGAAACTTGAGCCAATAAGGAAGAGGCTCTTTCGAACTGAGAACGTGTATGTCGTCGGTATGTAGGGTCACTTGCAAGAGAACCTGCTGCATCCCGAGTAGAGTGGACCCATCTCGAAAGCGGTGGAGTAAAAGGAATAATTTCAAGAGGTGGAGGATTGTCATCCTCGCTGTCATCATCTGAACTAGAAGGAATGCTATTAAAAATAGAAGAGAGAGAGAGAGAGAGGTGGCACATATGCCGAATTAGGCTCGCAGGCCAAAGGTGGCACACCTGCTGAATTAGGCTCGCAGGCCGATATATTTTCATCAAATTTTACCTCTCTTTTAATGATTATATTTTTGGATTTTGGTTGAAGAAGTCTATATCCTTTGACATCTTCAGAATATCCAACAAAAATGTATTTTTCACTCTTAGGTTCCAAGGCTTTATGTTTCACATCTGGAATATGGGCCCAAGCATCACTTCCAAAAATACGAAAGTGACTTACATCTGGTTTGATTGAGCTCCAAGCTTCTTCTGGAGTTATATTCTTTAAAACCTTAGTAGGAGTGCGATTTACTATGTAATTTGCACAATTAATTGCTTTTGCCCAAAAATTGAGATAAGTCCTTTAGATTGAAGCATACAATTAGCCATTTCTTTTAAGGTGCGATTCTTCCTTTCAGCTACACCATTTTGTTGTGGCGTATATGGAACGATATGTTGTAATTGAATGCCATGCTCAGTGCAAAAGTTGATAAATTTGTTGTTAACATATTCTCCTCCATTGTCTGATTTTAACTTAAGAATTGGATGTCCAGATTGTTTTTCAACAAAGGCCTTAAAGGCCAAGAACATGTTAAAAACTCCACTCTTGAGCTTTAAGAAGTATACCCAAGTGCGTCTGGAAAAATCATCAGTGAAAGTTAAGAAGTACTTGCAAACAGAGAAAGAAACAACAGGAAGTGGACCACATGAATCATTGTGCACAGGCTGCAAAGGTGCTGAAGCGTGCCAAGAGGCATGTTTTTCAAAACTATCTTGATGATGTTTTTTGAGTACAAATCCGGAGCAAACACCATCTCAGCAAGATACCATAGGAAGACCCATCACCATATTTTCCTAACATAGAGTTTGAAGGGAGCGATAGTTTATGTGACCAAATTGCTCATGCCAGGGTTTGCTCACTTCATCATTGTGAGCAACAAAAACGGAGGGAAGACATGATGATCCAAAGTTGTTAAACTTATACAACCTTATGGAATCATTAGCAATGCCAGTAGCTAAAATATGTCTAGGATCTTTGAGATCCTTGATTACAACATCATGAGCTGAGAATTCTACTATTTTCCCTTCTCCTGAATGAGTTATCTGATAAACAGATAGAAGGTTGCATGACATGGTAGGGACACATAATACATCATTAAATTGACCATTATCTAGATGAATGGTTCCAGATCCTACAACACTAAGAGATCTATCATCACCAACATAGATATGTTTGATGTTACAATCATTTAAAGAAGAAAACATGGCTTTATTTTTGGCCATGTGGTAAGAAGCTCTAGAATCAATGAGCCATTCATGAGAATGAGAAGAAGAAGATACATTTAATGCATAACCAGATCTTGATGCTTGACAACCACAAACAAAAAGTGCCATTCCTGAAGATGAAGGTGAAGAGTGTTCCAAATTGATGTTGTGCTTCTTCATTGCTGCTTCTAAGGCTTCCATCTTCTTAAAACATTTGGACTCTATATGGCCATCACGATTGCAAAAGTTGCAATGTCTATCTGTTTTCTTCCACTTGTTTTTATTTGCCTTATCATTTTGGTGAGTTGCTTTTTCAGTTTGCGGCTGAAATTGCTTAGGACCCTTGTTTGGTTTTAGACCATATTTTTTAGGATACGACTTCTTGGGATTCTTTGGATATGGTTGCTGTTGGGCTGCTAAGGATTTCTTAGAAACATTTCCAGAAGTGATAAGACCAAGGTGTAAGAGTTTTTCTTGTTCTCTTATCAAAGAGTTGCAAAAGACATCAAAAGAGGGGTTCTTGTAGGCGGTTCTTGAAGAAATGATGGCTTCTCTAGTGGAATGGAAGGCGAAAACAAATACAGAGTATGCAGGGCCAAACTTAGCAAGCATGGAATAGATGAGGCTGCCATCTTCTTTTTTGACCTTACAACCTTCTAAAAGAAGTCTAAGGGTCTTGAATTTGGACAAAAAATCTTCAATAGAGGAGAAATTATTGGGGTGCAAAGTAAGCAACTCATTTTCAAGCTGGTGGGCCCTGATTTGATTTTGAATGCCAAAAATAGTTTTTAGCTTTTCCAAGGCTTTATTAGGGGTGTCAATGTCAAGGATATGAAAGCGAAGATTTTGAGCAATGGACATTTTTATCAACCCTCGTGCTTGATTTTGTTTATTTTCCCATTTAATGACTTTATCATCATCGAAAGGTTTAGTTTCTTGTCTTATGGCTATTCTATAAAGTTCTTTACTTCTAAGTATATATACCATGTGAGGTAGCCATTGGAAATAATTGGTGTTGTTAAGAATAACTGGGCATGAACTTTCCATTTAAAAAAAAAAACTGAAGCTGAAAAGCACTGAAACTAATTGATGCAATGGAAAGATCTCGAAAAAATAGACCGATTAAAAAAAAGGCTCGAAAAACGACTTCCGGATGAAGAAGTTATGCCTTTTAAAAAAAATTTAAGTTGTAGATGCCAAATAGTTACGAGAACGGTTTGAAATTTGAGGATAAAGTTCAACTTTAAAAAAAAAAAAATCCCCCCTCTTTAACAAAAACTTTTTACAAAATAAGTTTGAGAAAGATATTTGAATCCAAGACTTCTATTGTCATAAACTAACTTCTCACCAAGTGAGATAGTAAAAGGATTTTGTTATTGTTTGAAACGAAGAAGGTTTTTATTATTATTATTATTAATTTTTAAATTTTATTTATTTATTTTTTTGTTTTGTTTTGTTAATTAGTCTTCGGTGTGCGTGCTTTTTCCTGCACAAAAAAACACAAAAATCCGAGCAAAAAAAAAGAAATGCAACCTTACGGCATAACGTTATATTTTCGATAAGCCTTACTGACAACTATCAATTTTTTCATTATTTCTGATTTCTCGAGATCACACAAAAACGAGGTGAAAGAGCATACGTAGCAAAAAAAATTTCTTCTTCTTGTTTCTGATTTGCCGAGATCGCACACAGTGCAAAGAAAAGAGCATACACAGAGAAGAGGGTATAGATCCGGCAAATAAATAAAACCTAAAAATCGAAATAAACAGAGGGAACCAAAATAAGCAAATCTATTAACAAATATAAGTGCAAAACATATATTTTATACTTCCGGATTTAAACTGACATAACCTGGGCAACCAGAAACCTTTTCGCATGAAACGAAAGGCGTTCTTCACTGTAACAGACGCTCCTGACACAACATAGCAGTTATCTAGGCCCAAAAATGTTCATAAATAGTAGACATACAAAATGACAGTTGCATGCAGTGAAACCGGCTTCAGATTTGGATCAACAATGGATGCGACCGTCAAAATAGCTCTGATACCATATAGGAATTTGCAGGGTAAGTTCCGTAGATCAAAAACCAAAGGTCACCGCTCACAAACAGATCACAAATCAGTACACCAATATTATCACGTGGTTAAAACCCTCGAAGAGGGAAACAGTCCACGGCCTGAGCCAACGCAGCCACTTTAGGAATTTATTAATAAAAAGAAAAGTTACATATCTTTCTCTCATAAATGTTACCGGACAAACGACCCTTCATGCTCTTTAATTAGAGATCATGGACCAATCGGGTGTTAAGCCACGGATCAAGTGTCGTTAATACCGAGGAGAGAGTGAACTGTCGGATTACTACAAATCGTGACCGTCGTATTATAAGTTACAAATGTACCTAATAAAGAAACACACTTTACCTAACTCTACACTAGACTAAGTTATTCTTAACTATTTCCTATGTGTCGGAATATCATAACAGACCTCTTTGAGTTCTTGTCTTGTGGCGCTGGAGTATGCAAAATGGAACTAGTATCATTTGCTTCTCTACCTATTGCAAAATTTTCTAAACACTCTGATTTGTTGGAATATTTTTCAATCTCTGGTTTAGACTCATGGATAAAATGAGTCAATTTGAATTTGACTCTTAGTTCATTGATGACTCCCAGAGGATCATACTGCCATTTGAAACTATTACTGAACTTGAAGTCCTGTAAACACTTATATGCTTGATGACCAACATTCCTATTATTGCAAATGAAAGGACCAAGTTGGTTCTTAATTTTAAACAGAGTTTTTTTCTTTGCTGACAGAAAATTAATCTCATCTGAGTTTAAGTCTGCCTAATGTATTCTAATGCAAATAACCTCATTGGGAGGTATTTGGGCATTTTATATGGAGTAAGCTGGCATCCATACACCCTAATTTCAGTGTGGTTCTTGTATAAATACCAGTCTCTTGTTCTACTTTTTTCAGATAATTGCAATACTTTCTTTATTTTTTCACTGATCCTAGGTTGACTGCTACTGCTCAGCATGTTGACCACTGGATGAACAAATGAATCAATGAAGTCCTCGTAGGTGAATTCTGTGGAATCCTTTCTAATTAAGGAAGTCCAGAAGACTATAGATTGAGGGTTACCTTCTGTGTCCAGTTTTTGAAGGCTAACTGCAAACCTTTCTAATTGGAAATACGTGAATAAATGAAACAAAAATGATGAATATTTAAACACTCATTCCTCTAGTAATTTAACTAATTGCTCATGAATGGCATTTGATAAGTATTGAGAAAAGTTAAATGTAGGAGTTGGAGGCTGTCATGGGTAGAAAATGGACAGAAAACCTAAGATAGAAGCATCTACATATTCATATGTGAAGTACCGTAGAATGCAAGACAATATTGTGACACTCTGTTTGGTTCTCTCTGAAAAAATTGAAGCTGAATAAGGAGGGTTATTCTTTGGAGTTTCCATTGATGAAGGAAGAAAGGTTTGAAAGATTTGAAACCTTTTGGGAAAGTCCAGTTTTAAATATAACTCAGTGAGGATCTCAATGGATAATGGGATTTGATCAGGTTTAGTTTGGATCTGCAGCATTTGATTTATAGATTCTGCAGTGATTGTGAACAAAATCTCTTTGCCAGGGGTTACTAGGGCTCTTTCATTAGGCAAATAACTGGTTTGACAGAGTCTGATAATCTCTGGAAACTGGCAGGTCTGTGGGAAAATATATTTAGGCAAATTCGATTCCCAAAGTTAAATATTATCAGCCTAGTCTATGGATTTATCATGGCTCCAGTAGTGGATGTCCAAGAGGTTAAAATCAGTGACTATCACTGATTTTGAAGTTTTTGTCCGCAAGGGGAGTGTGTTCAACATCAATTACAAACGGTTGCAGAGGGTTAACAGTCACAATGCCCTGGAAAGCCATAGATTTATTTATTTTAATCAATTTATTACTTTCTTGTGCTGAAGTAATGGCTTTTGGTGATCAGGATTACTTGGAAAAGGTTTGAAATCAGTCTTTGGAAAGGTTTTTGGCCACAGTAGGGGCTTCAATTGGTCTACAAAGCTTTCACTTTGAGTCGGCACATGCTGTGGTAACAATATGTTTCAATCTTAGTCTGAAATGGTTTCAAAATAGATCAACACTGGTCTGAATGGCTTCAAAAGAGGTTTGCAAGGCTTCTCTTGGCTTCTTCACCGCAATTCTCAATAGAAATAGATAACTTAACAGTAAAGAGTAGGTTTAATACTTTTAACCAACTGTAGTTAAAATTATTGGCGCAAGGTTATTTTCAAACAGTAGGGTGGTTTCATCGCAAATGAGCGGATGGTTCGACGGTTTATCGCATTGCAAAAAGTGGTTAAGTGGTTTTAGTTTGAGGGATGCGATACAATCTGGCGCTGGCACGTGGCAAATGGAAGGGGGTGCGAAACCACCCATTTCGCAACCTCGATTGGTTTTCAACGTTAGGCATTTGAAAGTGCGAAAGGGTTTGGGCTTGGTCGGATCTTAGTAGTGCCAATCGAATGGTTGGATGATGTGGGATGCTTTGATAGGTGGGGTCGAGAAATATTTAAAGTGGAAGGATTTATGCAATATATGTGGGTCATATTATTATATAGTGGGATAAGATATATAATCAATGAGGTTTAAATAAAAAGTGGGACCCGAGATCCTTTTAAAGTAAAAGGGGTTAAAATGAATGGGGGGTTAATGAAATATGTATGCGGGAATCAATATAATATGGGATAAATGTACAAAACAAGGATTTAATATAATAATGTGGATACGTTAAAACGATAGTGGGAAGGTAAAAAAATATGTTAGGAATATGTGTTAAAAAGATACCGGGAAGAGATTTACAGTGGGGCTTGATATTTTCCAAACATTTTAAAACTTAGGATCATGGAAAATTTTAGGGGCTAATATTCGCAGGTGGGCAAATTTTCCATGGTTTTTCCAAAAAAAGGTTTCGCCAATTTCCATTTTTTTGTAAAAGTGATTCGCCCAAATTTTACAATATAAAATTATTTTACCTTAAAAATCGCCAACATTATATAGACAATATATATAATATCATTATAAATTTGAAGAATTTTACAGATACATCAATAAATTTTTTATATTTTTCATATTAGGGACTGGTGAGATTCGCCAATTTTTTAAACTTCAAAATAATTTTCCATCCTTAAAAGTTTCCTTGCTTAGGATATGTGGGTTTTCATGTTTTAAATAGGAAAAAGGGAATTAATAAAAATGGGGAGATACATTTCAAAGAAAAATGTGTTTTAACTAGGGAAAAGGATTTTAGGAAGGGAACAAAAGGAAAGTGATTTTTTTGCAAGGGAAAATGCCTTCTAAGATTGGCAAATAGGATTTTAAGCACGGGTAAGAGATTTTGGGGGGATATTAGTGATATGAAATGACCAATTGATGCTTTCTATGACTTGTAAAAGTGCTTTTACCTACCCTTAATTTACCCAAACTTTTTTTTTTCATTTATTGGGTGCATTTGAGCTTGCTGACCCCTTTTTTTTTTATAAGCAAACTAATATACTTTAAACCTTATAACTTCCAATGACTCAGATTAAACTGATGAGCTCATATTATTCTCTACCTAACTATTGCTCTGCCAAGATTGAATGGTTTGGCTAGATTTTTATTCTCTAACTATCTTTACATGAAATTTAAAAGCATGAATGAACCAAGATTAAATTGTTTGATCCTCATGAATTGTGGCAGTTTGGACAAGCTGCACACAATTTTATTTGCAAATGTAAAGTAAAAAGTAGTGGCATTTGAATGTGCATAACTTTCAGGATCTATTTTTATCTCTTTTTTGTGGGGTTCATATTTTATATTCTTTTTTGATATTTTTCTTTTAGTCTTTTTATTTTTCTTTTAGGACTTACCCTCTTTTAATTTTTTTAATATGGAAAAACATTTGCAAAAAGAAAAGTATGTACAATATTACAGAACTTTACATAGTCAATTCAAAATTATGATCCTCATTATTATAAGACCCTAACAGTGGCTCCTCTTGGGGATGGCATTTCCTGGTAAGATGTCAAGAACTTGTTGATCAGTGGCCTTAAAACTTTGACTTTGCTTGCCTTGGAATTGCTTTCTGAGCTATTCTTTATTCAATCATATGATGTTATACTTTCCAAAGCTTAGGGCCTTCTCTTTTGGCTTCAACTTCAGAAGATAGTCATCCAATTCAATCTAAACTTTGCAATGGTATTTACAATGAGCAAAGTAAACAAAGTAAAATGAACTAATGGTTAATCTGGAGAAAAGTAGTGCTTCAACATTCTACCATCGACTGGTCCACTTGGTAGATTTGTTCCATCTAACTCTTTCAAGAAAAATGCATTATTACCTCTGTAACCATGAATGATGTATGGACCTTTCCAAAGAAAATCAAATTTTCCATGTTTTTTTTCTTTCTTCTCTTCTAGAATCCCATTTGAGTACTTTATCACCTATGTAGAAATCATCTTCGTTGGTTTTCTTATCAAATATTTTTTTGATTGTCTTGGATCACTTGTGATTTGATGTAAACTTTTTCCCTGGTTTGCTGCAAATGTATTATCTGATTTATCCTCCTTTGGATATCATTTGGTTCTACTTGTAGTTTTTGGATCATTTTCATGACTAGTACTCCCAAAGAGGATGGAAAAACAACATCCATCCCATATACTAGTTGATAGGGGGAGGTACCAATGGATTTATTTGTAGTTAGTCTGTCTGCCCATAAGGCATTAATCAACTTCTTGTTCCAGGTTTTCTTGTTGTCTTCTAAGAATTTCTTGATGATATTAACCAGGCTTTTGTTTGAGGATTTTGCAAGTCCATTATCTTGAGGGTAATAGGTAGTGAAATGGCCAAGTTTGATATGGTATTTGTTACAAAAGTCAATCATTTTCTTGGATTTGAAGACAACTGCATTATCAGTGATAGGCTTTTGTGGGCATCCAAATCTAGAACGGATATTGTTTTCAGGGAATTAGATAATGACATAGTTAGTGGTTTGTCTAGAAGGGATGACTTCTATCCACTTGGTAAAATAATCAGTCGCTGTCAAGATCCATTTATGCTGGGCAGAGGAGGGTGGGTGAATCACCAATGAAGTCTAAACCCCATTGTTGAAATGGAATTCCTGTTGAGATAGGCTTTAGGGGTAATGGTAGTAGTTTCTTTTTCCCTTCAAATATCTGGCATTTGTGACAGGAGGTAACATACTCTTTTACATCTGCAAAAAGAGTGGGCCAGTAAAAACCTACCTTCAAGATTTTATCAGCAGTTGTCTTTCAGTAAAGGTGTCCTCCACAGTCACCTGCATGAAATTCTTGCATAACTTTATCAACTTCAACTTTCAATAAACAATTTAATAGAATGCCACCACGATCTTTCCAAAATAAAGCATTGTCTATGATACAAAATTTCATTGATTTTAATTTTAAAAATCTACCTTTAGTTCTAGATAAACCAGGAGGAGCTTGTAAATTAAGTAAAACAAATATAATATCTGCATGCCATGGTGAATTTAAAAAAGCTTCACTGATTTGTGGAGTCGCCATCTCTTCTTGATCATCTATTGTTGCAATGAAATTTATATCTAAGGTTCGACAGTTTGATTCAGCCATGAGTTTGGCTAAGCCTTGGCTTTTAATCAATTTATTAGGCTTTATTTCAATATAGTGGCAATCCATTTGCCTCTCTTTCCATTAGGCCCATTCTGAGTTAGAATGTGCTTTATTATAGAGTTTGGAACATATGCAATTATATGAGAGTATAAAATATACACTCTGAAATCTTTAATAGCTTTCACTAAAGCAAGTGCTTGTTTTTCCATAATATTGTACTTTAGTGTTGCATCCCTTAAGGATTTGTTGAAAAAAGCAATGGGTTGTTCATAACCCTCATCATTATTTTGCAACAAGACTGCTGCAATGGTGTGTTCTGAAGCAAAAGAAAAAAAATATAAAATCTTTTTTGAAATCATGACTTATAAGGACAGGGGTTTTAATAAGAGTTTGTTTGATTGCTTCAAAAGACTGTTTAGCTTCCACTGTCCATTTAAGTGCTGAATCCTTTTTCAACATGTTATTCAATTCTCTGATTGGTTTTGCTAAATTAGAAATGAATCTTCTAAGAAAGTTTATTTTACCTAAGAATCCCTGTAATTCTTTGATATTTCTAGGATGACTGATGTTTAAAATTGCTTCTATCCTAGCTGGATCTATTCTAATTCTCTCTTTTGAAATTATATGTCTTAGGAGTTTACCTTCTTCTAATCCAAAGACTGTTTTTTTAGGGTTCAAGGCAATGCCAAATTTTATGCATTTAATAAAAACTCTTCTCAAATCATCTAGATGTTCATTATCTGTTTTGGAAAATACTGTGATATCATCTAGATAAATGATTAGAAAATCATGAATTTCTTTGGAAAAAGCTATGTCTATATCTCTTTGGAATGTAGCTCCAACATTCATCAATCCAGAGGGCATTTCAAATACATGAAAGTTTCCCATGGAGTGGTAAATGTAGTTTTTGCTTGATTCTCTGGTTGGACTAGAATTTGATTATATCCAAAGAATCCATCAAGCAATGAGATTCTGGATGAGCCAACTACCCTCTGTAGAATGTGATCCATTTTAGGAAGATGATAGTTATCTTTTAGTGACACTTTGTTTATTTTCAAAAATCAACACAGAGTCTGATTTTCCCTGTTTTCTACCTCGTGGGAACTAAGTTTGAGATCCAATCAGAATATCTAATTGGTGCTATGATTTGTGCCTCATACATCCTTTTTACTTCTTTTTCTATCAATGGCATAAGAACAAGATTTATTCTCCTAAGCTTTTGTCTAAAGGGTTTCTGATTTTCCTTGATGGGTATTTTATGTTGGATGATGGTGGTGCATAAGACTTGAGGTCTTCATAACTCCAGGCAAAGACATCTTGAAATTCTTTAAACAAAGCTTTTCTTTTGAAGGTAATGCTTTGGATAACTTGATAAGCTTAGGTTTTTCTTCTGTTCCTATGTTACATTCTTATAACTCTGATCTTAAGGGTTCCATTTTTGGTTTTGTAGCTACATCATTGGAATAAAAAAGATCTTCTAATGGCGCTAATCCCTTAGGCAAAAAGTTATCTTTAAGGTTTAAAATCTCTAATTAATTATTCGTCAATTATTCTATTTCTACTGTTTCTAATTTATCTATTTCTACTTTAGTAAATCTAGTTGATTCTATTTTATTTACATTATTTATATCTAACTCGTTATTCATGGAAATATCTACTGTACAATCAATATCTATATTACTATTATGAAATTCTCCTTCACAATTCATAAAATTATAAATTTGAGAGTCTTGTGAAAATATCAGCGAATACTTTAGATTATCAGGTATAGTTTGCCTATGTGTTACCTCTGCAGTATACTGATGATTTGGCTGAAAAGGTAATCTACAGGTGCTAGCAAAAGTAGCCAAACTATGTGCCTGCATATTCTGCTTTTTTGGAATAACAAAAAAGTCAGTTTCAAGAAAACATTGTATCAGGTCTAAAATGGTTTCTCTATATTGGCTAAGTCTATGATTATTCACAAGATACTCTCCCTTGATTTTTTTTATGATAAGTTCTGAATCTCCTAAGATGGAAACTCTCTTGGTTCCAAGTTTTTTTACAATTTGTAGTCCTAACACTAAAGCTTCATACTTTACCATGTTGTTTGTGCACTTAAAATTTGACCTAAATGCATGACTTTCAGAATGATCATTTTCTAAGTTATAAATCCATACTCTTGCTATTGCTCCTAGTCTATTTACAAAACCATCGAAATCTAAATGCCACATAGATTTATGAGTTATGTTGTCACTGTCAATTTCTTTATGTTTTTATTCGAGTGCTGTGTTTTTATCTTTTCCAGTGTTTGAATTACATAGAATGAAAGAATTCATATCATAATGTATAGAGTAGATAGGATAATTCTCTGGTTTGTCTGAACTACTGACCATGTATTTCATTAAAGTTTCTCTATAAAGCTTTTTGGGCTGACCAAATACATAAATTGTGGCATATGACATGTCTAACTATAGTGATCTTTGTAATTTTTCTCCCCATTAGCGAGATAATAAAATTCCATACTTTGGAGGGATATCAACAACTACAATATCCATGAAAATACTTTTAGCTGGGTATTGAGCTAAAGTGACACAAATCTTTTATCAGGCCTAGACATTTGATTTTACTAGAATCAAAGGAAAACAAACCTTTGTATGGTCTAGTGATGCCTAAGTTTAGTTTTTCCATGATTTCCTTAGGCATTAAGTTGTGGGATGCTCCCGAATCTAACATAACATTGTGTAAAATTTTATCATGAATGCTCAAGCTAATGTAGAATGAAGGGACACTACCTTCTCGATGTTTTCCATTTACCTCAGGGCCAAATATTAGCTCTAGTTGGTCATCATTCAGGTTAACATAATCTTCTCCTTCTGCTATGTATATTGTTTAGTGATTTGAGCTTTGTATGAATCATTTTTTACCAGTTCTGTTAAAGGAACTGGTATCTTCAATTTGGCTATCTCTATTTGAATTTTGAATGGGATTAGAGCTTTGCTTAATTGAAGGGTTTCTTCTTTACCAATTGCAGTTTGTATATTTTTATCTTTTTTCTTAGCATTTGGTAAATCAGTCTGTGTATCTACTGTTTTATTTTTTAGAACACTTTGAGTATCTTTTGAAGTTTTAGCAGTAGTTGATGTTTGAGTAGCAGATGGTGTTATGTCTACAATTTTTGGACTGGATTCACCACATTCTAACTGAGATTGTTCCAACATGTATAATTCCTGTTCTTCTTGGGTAAGAAAAATAGTATTTTCATCATTTATCTCCATTAAATTTATCTGGGTATCCTCATCTTCATGTTTTGTTGAGAACTTTCAGTAGTTTTTTTGGAAAGGTGGTCTAATCAATTGATCGGGTGCAGTTTCTCTAGATTACCAGTACTAGTATTTTTCCTAAAGTTGGGATTTCTGATTTGTGGAATTTGTTGATTCTCCCACTGGGGTTTTTTTTCCATATTTTCTAATCTAACGATTATTCTTTCCACACTTTTTTCTAAACTATCATTTTACTATTTGATGTGGATGATTCTTCCTTAGTTACTCTTCTTTCATTTCTCATCCTAGCTCTTTTAGTTAACAAGTTAGCTTCTACACTAACTGCGTTACTTTGCATTTGCTCTAAAGTTTCACGATTCCTTTCTCTTAGTTGGTAAGACATATAAGTGTCAAAGCCATCAGGGAATTTAAGTAATGCCAAGTCCGGTGGAGGTTTTATATTTGCTGGAATGACATTATAAACACTGTTAAACCTAGTACAATAGTCCTGAACTGATTCATTAGGAGATCTTCTAATGTTGTCATATTCAAATAATATTTGTAAAGGGTTTTTATTCCTTTCCCATCTATTGATAAATAGTCTATGAAAAGCAGCTAAATCAACAATATGACCAGCGGGTAAGGCTTTAAACCATTTTTTTACATTTCCTACTAGTGTTTGAGCAAATAATCTTTGTTGTACATCTTCTTCATCAATTTCATGCAATTCAAAAATGTCATTCATTTTATCTACATGTTTTTTGTAGTATATTGACCAGTACCATCAAAATGAAATATATTACTTTGATAATTTTGAGGCATAACATGTAAAGGGGCCTATAGGGCCAAAGGAGCATCTTTGTCTGCCATGGCTAAGATTCTAGTTTGACTAGGAGGTGTAGTACTGGTGCTTGGAGATGGACTTGTACTCAAAGATGGACCTGAACTTAAAGTGCTTGGTGATGATTGTAGATGAACTTGGAATGTTAGAAGATGGGAATACAATTCTAGGTTGAAGAGGAAGCCTGGGGGTGAATGGTTCTGTGGAATGGAATGCATTGAATATAATAGATGAAGTCGTACTAAATAAAGCTGAATTTACATTTTGTGAAGGAATGGTAGAACGCTCAGGGGTAGCAGCAATTAGGGCAGCTAATTGAACATACTGTTGAAAGTAGGCCTCATCTATATTTTTAATCAAATTTGCAACTAAAACATCAAGTTTGTCAAGAGAATTTATAAACTGTTGATCTATATCAGGCTGTATAGTTTCCTTCTTTTGTTCAATGAATTGAATAAAATCAGGATCTATTACAGTATCAAAAATTGAATTCTCAGTTTTAGTGCGAAATATGTTCAAATGAAAGATCAAATTGAATATCTTGTATACTTCATAAATTTTTGGGAAGTGAATTTGATTTAATTATTTGACTACTGCTTCCTAAACTTTCTTCTTTTTTATGTTTCCTTAAAATTCTGTCAGGATCATCAACAATTGTAGCAGGGTTTGGATCAGGATGAGCCCTGGTATAGTATGTTCTTTTAGAAGCAAGAATTTTAATTTTTTAATGATAATTTCTAACAACCCTTTCAAATATTAATGCAAAAAAAAGATAAGAATTGTTTTCTAATGATTTGTTTATAAACTACGGACTGGTTATTCCCCAGTATGGTCGCCACTATGTTAACACTCCGAATATTTCCAAAGGGTAGTTATGTTTTGTTTAAAGGAATATTAGAGGTAACTATCAACCTACTTTTGAGATCAGGATCTAGCCTTTCTAAAACTCAAAGAGGGCTCTCTCTTAATGATTTAACTTTGTTGTTTTAATTGATTTAGGCTAGTTATGTATGCTTGATTTGGTGGTGGAATTACTGATTTAGATGGATAGATGACTGTCTATTTTTCCATTGGGCTATGGAGTCAATATATCAAGAAAATATGACAAATCCAAGTTCTAAAGGAAGTGTTCACAGGGCAAGGTAGTTGAGCAAAATCAAATTTTTAAACACTGAGTGGTGAAATGGTTTTCAATTGGGATCAAGGAGCAGTTAAGGATTCCTTAAAACGGATAATGAAGAAGCCGAGAGAGGTCAATCGAAACTAGGGAGCAATGAAGAATTCCCTAATCTGGATATCATAAGAAAACATGAAAATGTATAATAGTTCAGAGCAGAGTGAACTTAAACAAGTTCTGCAATAATATTCCAATTATAACATTTAGATTTAGAAAAACATGCAAGTTTATGGAATACTTAAGAAAATAAAAATGAAAAATTGAAAGTACTTCACTGAAGTAGCTCAACACGTGAATCCTGTAATGCAATGCTTTTATTACTTGTCTTGTCTGTTGAATTGAAAATCGTACAATAAACTCTCAGGTTTTAAATCAATTACAACTATAGAAATGTTCTGGAATCCACACTCAATACTTCGAATTATGAAGTATTTATACAAAATGTAATACAAAATATCCTAAAACTGATTTAGGAATTATTCAAGGAAAATAAAATGTCTTCATGCAAGAAGATAGAGACACCTATGTAACTAATGCAAGCTGTCCTTCTTTTATTGATTTGTTGTTTGCTTCTTTGATCTTTTGCTGCTTTATCTCTCTGACTGTTGCTTTCACACTGGCTACATATTTACATTGGCTGACCTTTTCTTTTAACTATGTTTTTGATCTTTAAACTCTGTCTTTCATTTGTATTCACTTTATCTTCACTGCTCTATTACTCTTTAACCTGCATGCTCTGTTTTCACTTTAACCTTGATTCTCTATTACCTGCTTTACTTTTACTTTTCACAGTAAATCATATAATTTATCCCAAGCCTCTTCATCTGGAATTTTGATCTTTACCATTCTCCTGTAAATCTCATCTGCCTCAGTATACTTGGAAAATGTAGGTTTGTTCACAAATAAATGATTTACCTCATGCTGGAGGTAAAAGAGATTTTAAAAGTCTGATAGAGTACCTTGTCTGTAGGAATTCCTTTCATAGAGGAATTGTTGGATTATTCTTTAGCCACTTCTTTGATTTTATTGTCCTAATCTTCATGCCTCATTAGTCTGTCATTGATTACTAATGGATTTGGTAGACCTTTCTGCCTTAGAACATCAAATTTGACCATGAATCTGTTTATTGCTAGCTCCATGGTTTGACACTTGTTTTCAAGTTATGTCATCAAGTTCCTCTTGGAAATTACCTTTTTTACCTCTAAGATTGTTTCTGTTCTGTCACTTATCCCAATTTCTTCTAACTCTTGCTTGTTCTTAGAATTGAGAAACTTAATTATTTCAGTGGCCTCTTTTTTTTTTCCTAAAGTCTTCTTTGACTTTCTGAATAACTTCATTAGCTTCCTTTATCAATTATTTTTGTTCAAATATAACTTGGATAGATGGCCAAATATCATTAATAGAGTTAATGATATTGGCCCATAGTTGTTGCTTTGCTTGGGCAGGCGACTCTTTTAGTGTCAATTCCTTTTCTATCTTTTGGACTGTGTCATTCAACCTGTTGGATTTTTGTGTTTCAGATTTGTACATGATTTGAGCCAACTTCTTTTCATCTTCAAGGCTTTTTACTTGTTTTTTAGGTCTATTATCTCATTTTTTTGGATTGACATGTATTGCATAGCTTTGATCAATTTACCTGCTTCATCATTGGGATGAGCTGCTGCTGTTGATCCTGTTGCTGGTGTAGTAGCTGGTGTTGCTATAGTAACTGATACTGCTATAGGCAATGGAGCTGATGAAGTAGATGGAACTGCTGTTGTTGCTATAGGAATGGAAAAAACATGAATTGCTTCCATGATGGCCTTCTTCCTGCACTAATTTGTCCATTTCATTCTCCATCTCTTTCAGTTGAGTTGTCAACTGAATGATGAGATTCATCATTTCATCCTTCTGAGTTTGATTCTCCAAAACTTCTTTAGTTTGTGGATGTTCAGTGGGAGGTAATTTCAGCTGTTTCTTTAATGCAGCGATGTGTGCATTTTTCTTCTTGATAATCTCTTCAGCTGCGTTGATGTTTTTTGGATCATATCAAACGTCCATGATCAATTTTTCAAGTGATTTAATTCTGTTATCATTAGCTTGTGAAGATGCCTTCTCTAGTTTTAACTGTCCTCTGATATTTTCTAGAGAATTTTTTAGTTTTTGTACACATAGCTTTGTTGGTCATAGTGGAGTAAATCATTTCTCCAGCTTGCTTATGAAATTAAATATGATCTATAGGATGAACATCTTTAGACATAACTTCAAATGTTGTTTTCCTGTAGTCTGCTGATGATTTTCGATTCTACACTGTTGGCTGCAAAAAGGTCATTTGCATCTTTTTAGTCTTGTAATCAAATGCTGAAAGTAATCTATCTTGGCTGCCAGGAGTCTGCTTCAGGTACTGTGAATATATTTCAGCTTTTAATTCTTCATTTCTGGTCTTAATATATTTGTATCTCTCTTTGATGTCTTTTTCTTTATCCACTGGTTTATTTGATGAAGAAACCTCCACACTTTTCTATTTCTAGATGATCTGAGCTCTAGAGGTAGATGGCGGTTGTGTTTCCTCTGAAACTGTGGGAGGCGCATTATCTCTAACCATTATATCTGTATCAATAATTTCAACTGTCTCAATTATCTCTTCTTGTTCAATTATTGGATTCAGCTTGCACTTCTTCTTGTACATTAACTTGAATTTGGTGTCAGAAGTGGTTTCAACAAAATATGAACCTTCTTCTCTTGACCTCTTTGAGTTCCTGTCTTGTGGGGTTGGAGTATGAAAAATGGAACTAGTATCACCTTGCTTCTCTAAGGTGAGGCTATTGGGATTCATCTCCCAATGACTCTTGGCCTTCCTTATTTCCTAATATTAAATAATATACAAAAATACATATGCACACCCATCCATAGGATTAGGTGTCAACATTCCCCCTTTAATCCGAAGGGATGTTGGTGAGTCCAAGCATCGATCTGAACTTTTCAAACTTTTCTCTTCCAAGTGCTTTGGTGAAGATGTCAGCAGTTTGCTCATTTGTGGAACAATGATGTAGATGAATGGTTTTGGCCTGAACATGATGTCGAATTAGATGGTACTTTGTATTGATGTGCTTTGTTCAATCATGGAACTTTGGGTTCTTGGCCAACTTTATTGCGGAAGTGTTGTCAATCATGAGTGGTGTGGAGTACATGTGTTTCATCTGCAAATCTTCCAGGATTTTCCGGAGCCACACAATTTCCTTTGTTGCTTCAGCTGCTGCCACATATTCTGCCTCGGTCGTGGAATCTGCTGGAACTGACTGTTTGCGTGATCTCCATGAGACAGCTCCCGATCCAAGACTCATGGTGTAACCTATAGTAGACACCCCTGTTTCTTTGTCGCCATCAAAGTCTGAATCAGAGTATCCGATCAAGCTAAAGTCGCCTACCTGTGTATATTTGAGTCCAAAGTCTTGAGTCCCCTTCAAGTACCTTAGCACTCTTTTTGCAGCAGACCAATGTCCTTCACAAGGTTTTTGCATGAACCTTGAGAGGATTCCAACAACAAATGAGATGTCAGGTCTGGTGGTGGTTAGATAGATAAGACTTCCTACAAGCTGTCTATACTTAGTTGCATCCTCAAATTCCTTTCCTTCAATAGATGTGAGCTTCAAGTTTTGTTCCATTGGAGTGCTTAAGGGTTTACAATCATCCATGCCAAATTTGTTCAAGAGATCTCCAATGTACTTCTTTTGAGAAAGAAATATGAATTTAGGATGTTGAATTACTTCAATACCCAAATTGTAATGAACATGACCCAAATCAGTCATTTCAAAACCTTTCTTCAACTCTTTCTTCATGGATGCAATATAGTTCTCATTGTTTCCTGTTATCAAAAGATCATCTACATATACCACAAGATATACAACTGTTTTTCCAACTTTCTTAACAAACAAATTTGCATCATCAAGATCAAAATGTTTGAAGTCAAGTTTCAGAAGATGCTCGGTTAATTTCTCATACCAGGCTCGTGGTGCTTGCTTAAGGCCATACAAGGATTTTACAAGTTTGCAAACTTTGTGTTCTTGACCCTTTATCACAAATCCTTCTGGCTGGGACATATAAAATTTCTCCTTTAGATCTCCATTCAAGAAGGTTTTTTTTACATCCATCTGTTGGACTTTCCATCCATTCTGAGCTGCTAAGGCAAAGAGAGTCCGGATGGTGGTCCATTTTGCCGTGGGAGCAAAAGTTTCTTCATAATCGACTCCTTATTTTTGTGCGAATCCTTTTGCCACAAGCCCGGCCTTGTGCTTGTCAAGCGAGCCGTCTGCTTTGTACTTGTTCTTGTAGACCCACTTACAGCCAATTGGTTTCGTTCCCAAAGGCGGATCAACCAGCTTCCAAGTGCCATTCTTTATCAAGGCATCATACTCCTTCTGCATCGCTTCTTTCCATTCATCATGAGAAGCGGCTTCTTTCAAGGAAGTTGGTTCATGATCTGTAGACAAACTCAATTCACAGTTATAAGCAATATCCATATCAACAGGGGAATCAGAATTATCTACATCACCTTCGATTTCTTGAGTGGAACTTCTTGTTCCTGTTTTTCCAACCTCATCAGAATGAACATCCTCCAGTGTCTTTGTCAGCCATTTGGGGGGACCTTTCTGAGATGGCTCTACTGTCAATGATCTGTTGACTTGACCAAGATTCAATCTCCCACTCGTCAATCACATCATCCAATGTGTCATCCATGGTTGTTTCTTCATGTGGGGGAGAGAGTAGCCAGATATGTTTCCTACGCTTTGATTCAATATTTTATAACATTGACAACGTGATATATAAGCGGTATAGCAACGTGGAGGGCGTTGTATATAAAACTGGAGTCGACTGTAAAAACATGGAATTGAAAACAGCGTATTACATGTGAACAGTATTTAAATATGTAATGGACAGCGCATCATATGAATATATCAATGCCGCTGTAATGGGAGGGCCAGGCGTTGTATGTCAATAAACCAGCATAAAAACTTGCGTAGCTGTCAGTGCGTGGTATTCAGTGGACTGTAATGTATGCTTCTGGAATGGAGGGCGTTATGAAATATGACAGCGCTGGATTATGTAGCGGTATATAAACGAAAAAGTGGTGTTAGATAAACGCAGGTGGACAGAGCGGTCTCATAAACACGTGGAGGTGTATTGATATGTGGGAGGCGGATTAAAAGTTGGGCGCTGGTGTATGGAGAGTATGGGAATGCAGAACAGTGAGAGAGAGGGCGCAGAGTAGTGAGGGAGAGGGATGTATGCAGAGTGAGGCGATGGAGATGGTGAGTCGATAGAGGAGGCCCAAAAGGCCGTTACAACAAAAATTTGAAATGGAATCTTGCAGAATGACAGAGCCTGCAATTTGCAGATTGACATAGGAGCTCAGCTTCGGCTCAAGCATGGGATGAGCCTCAAATGTCGACTATATTTAAAAAAATGCAGATTAATGTTTCAGTAATTAATGAGCAGCAAAAACTATTAATAAAATTAATCGAGCAAAGGAGAGGGAGTTACACCACAAAAAGGCGTAAAATGCCAATATGGGCCGGCTCGATACCATGTCAAACAAGGAGGTAACTCCTCAAATCGAATGTGTATTAACTCGAAGAATGTACATGCTTTTATAGATGGGAGGAGGCTATTGAGATTCATCTCCCCAATGACTCTTGGCCTTCCTTATTTCCTAATATTAAATAATATACAAAAATACATATGCATACCCATCCAGGATTAGGTGTGTTGTCAACACTTCTTCTTGACCTCTTTGAGTTCCTGTCTTGTGGGGTTGGAGTATGAAAAATGGAACTAGTATCACCTTGCTTCTCTACCTCTTGCAAAGTATTTTCCAACCACTCTGACTGGTTGGAATACTTTTCAATCTCTGGTTTAGACTTATGGACAAAAGGAGTCAATTTGAATTTGACTTTTAGTTTACTGATGAATCCAGGAGGATCATACTACCATTTGAAACTATTATTGAACTTGAAGTCCTGTAAACACTTATCTTATTGTTGACCAACATTACTATTATTGCAAATGAAATGACCAGGTTGGTTCTTAATTTTAAACTTTGTTTTATTCTTTGCCGACTGGAAATTAACCTCATATGAGTTTAAGATCTGCTTGATGTATTCTAATGCAATAACCTCATTGGGAGGTATTTGAGCATTTTATATGGAGTAAGATGGCATCCATAGACCCTAATTTCAGTGTGGTTCTGGTATAAATACCAGTCTCTTGTTATACTTTGTTCAGATAATTGCAATACTTTCTTTTTTCTTCATTGATCCTAGGTTGGCTGCTACTGCTTAGCACGTTGACAACTAGATGAACAAATGAATCAATGAAGTCCTTGTAGGTGAATTCTGTGGAATCCTTTTTGATTAAGGAAGTCCAGAGGACTACAGATTGCGGGTTACCCTCTCGGTCCAATTTTTGAAGGCTAATTGCAAACCTTTCTAATTGGAAATACATGAATAAATGAAACAAAAATGATGAACATTTGAACACTCCCTCCTATGGTAATTTAACTAGTTTCTCATGGATGTCATCTGATAAGTATTGAGAAAATTTAAATGTAGATGCTGGAGGCTGTCCTGGGTAGAAAATGGATAGAAAACCTAAGATAGAAGCATCTACATATTCATATGTGAATTACCCTAGAATGCAAGACAACAATGTGATAATTTGTCTGGTTCTCTCTGAAAAAATTGAAGCTGAATAAGGAGGGTTACTCTTTGGGGTTTCCAATGATGAAGGAAGAAATGTTTGGAAGATTTGAAACCTCTTGGGAAATTCCAGTTTTAAATATAATTCAGTGGGGATCTCAATAGATAATGGGACTTGATCAGGTTTAGGTTGGATCTGCAACATTTGATTTTTAGATTCTGCATCTGAATATTTAAACACTCATTCCTCTGGTAATTTAACTAATTTTTCATGGATGGCATCTGATAAGTATTGAGAAAAGTTAAATGTAGAAGCTGGAGGCTGTCTTGGGCAAAAAACCTAAGATAGAAGCATCTACATATTCATCTGTGAAGTACCCTAGAATGAAAGACAACATTGTGACAATCTATCTGGTTCTCTCTGAAAAAATTGAAGCTGAATAAGGAGGGTTACTCTTTGGGGTTTCCACTGATGAAGGAAGAAAGGTTTGGAAGATTTGAAACCTCTTGGGAAAGTCTAGTTTTAAATATAATTCAGTGAGGATCTCAATGGATAATTGTTAAAATTGGACAACTAGGTCCAAACTCCATGTTGTGATGCTCAGATGAAGATACCAATATTTTTATTGGGTTTCTCTTTCGGAGAGGTGTAAGATCGATATAAAATTGATCTTAATCTGATGAGCGGAACATTTATTTTGAATTTATTTTTAATAATTTCAAATATGTGCAGGTCGGCCTTAAGGTTTTACATTCCTAGTAGATGTGTCACACACCTCAATGATGGATATATATACAATCAACATTGGAGATCATTTCACTCACTCTCATCACACACATCTTCTCTTCTGATTTAGTATGAGCTCCTTGGAGGCAAATTCGGTTCACACGTGGGAAAGAGGACGATTTACTGCAGCAAGGGTTGACAGAAATTTACTGTAACTCACCGCAGCTAGGGTTTCCATGCTAGTTTGACCAGCGTTGACTTTGGTTAACACATGGTCCAAAAGGGCTGAAATTTGGTGGAGAGTTCGATTTTGGAAGGCCGTACTCATTGGCACAAAAATCGAGGTCAAAAGGTTGACCGAATATTGAGATGCGTTGACTTTATTGCTGTTGCCTTGCGTTGAATTTTCTAGACAACGTTGACTTTTCTGAGGTTGACTTTGAGTTGACCAGGTGACTGATTTGAGGGTTGTTGTGACACAAGATGGGTTGGCCGACCAAGAAGTCTTTGCTGGTTGAAGCATCTTGCTGATCGCTGTAACGCACCAACACATTCTTCTATTTCTGGTTTATCTTCTATAGATCCACTGGTATGTTCTATCAGCGTTTTACTTGACTGTTTATGTGATTGCTGTAATAAAAGGCAAAGTTGCATCAAGCATAGAAAATTTACATAAATTTACATGGTATCAGAGCTGAGGTGAAGACAAGCCCTATTTGTAGCAATCATCGGAGAGGATAATGGGTTCCACAAGCTATATCTTCAAGGAGGAAGACAAATTGACTGGGAAGGATGAATTCCATGCTTGGAAAATGATATTGGAATTCAAATTGGAAGACCAAGATGTCATGGACTATGTACAAGGTAAAATCCAAGAACCTCCATCCATTGCGACTGCTGCTGCCAAAAAAAAGTACAAGAAGGGGGAGATCAAAGCAAAGCTGATGATCAGGGAATCCATTCATAAAAGCCTGGTGGCCTACATCTCTGAGTTGGGCACATCCAAAGAGATGTATGATAAATTGATCCTCATGTTCAAGGCCAACAATGCGAATCAAGTACTATTCTTCAAGAATCAATTGAAGAGTATGAAGAAAGGCAGGGATGAGTCTGCACAATCATACTTTCTAAAGCTGACTAAAATCAGGAACAATTTGCTAGCTATTGGGGAGATAATCGCTGATCGAGAGATAGTACTCACCGCACTTGGAGGGTTCTCATCTGAATGGCATGTGTTCAACACTAACATTCTAAATAATAATGTGATACCTGAATTTGACGAAGTATTGTCAAGATGCGTTCAAGAATAATCAAGAATGAAGGAGTATGGAAATGGAGGAAATGCTGCATACGCTGCTCATTCTAGAAAGAAGATCTTTGGTGGTCCAAAGAATAAGGGAAAAGCAGGGGCCCAAGGAAAGAAGGGAAAGTGTTTCAGTTGTCATAGGCCTAGTCACTATGCTAGAGAATGTCCTTTCAAGAAGGATTCTCCCAATGGTGATGACAAAAACAACAAGCAGAGAAATGACAATCAAAGGAACAACATGTTCAAAGGAAAAAGGAAGGCTTCCTCCGGCGGAAATGATCAACCTTTCAAAAGGTCAAGAAACTCCAGGTATGAGGAATCACATGTTGTTGATAAAAGAAATGAATACATTCTTGTATCTACCCTCTCTGTTACATCCCCACCCGATACTATGGATGTATGGTTGATAGATAGTGGTGCCTCAAAGCATATCACTGGGTTCAAGGAAGCACTTTCTGATATGATTGAGAAAGATACTAATCTAGAAATTATCCTTGGAGATAATGCCACATATTCCGTGAAAGGGACATGGAATGTGACCCTCCACTTGTCTCAAGGTCAAGTCCTTCACTTGCAAGATGTACTCTATGTACCAAATTTGAAGAAGAACCTTGTGTCAATATCGGCCATGGAAGACAAAGGTTTCAATGTGGAATTCACTGATGGAAAGGTGCTCATGTGGAAGAAGAGCTTCAAGGAAGCTATCTCGATAGGGTTTAGAGTTGATACACTCTACCAGGTTGGAGGAAGTCCGCTGGGAGCAATGACATGTGATACTATTCGACAAACTGAACTATGGCACCGAAGGTTTGAACACCTTCACTACAAAACCCTTCTCGAAGCAAGGAAGGTGGTGACAGGGATGCCCGAGTTTTCAAATAATCATGAAGGTGTATGTAAGGGTTGTGTCGAAGGAAAGCATACAAGGGGACCTTTCCCCTATAGTGTCACAAAGACATCCTTGTATTGGAATTGATCCATTTTGATCTATCTGTTATGCTGCCCGTGACATCCTTGGGAGGATGTTCATATTATATGACATTCATAGATGACTTCTCTTGAAAAACCTGGATATACTTCTTAAAGAAGAAGGATGAGGCTTTCATGTGGTTTCGTACATTCAAAGCCTTGGTGGAAAATATGACAGGGAAAAAGATCAAGATTTTGAGGACTGATAATGGCACTGAATATGAGACAAATGAGTTCAAGGACTTTTGCAGAGAAGCTGTCATTAAGAGGGAGACCAAAACTCTCTATACTCCCAAGCAAAATGGCGTTGCTAAACGAAAGAATTGAATCGTTGTGGAAGCTGCTCGTGCCATGCTATGTGACCAAGGTCTACCGAAGTTTCTATGGGGAGAAGCTGCGAACACTGCCGTGTACATACAAAATCGATGCTCGCATTTCGCTCTAGAATCCAAAACTCATGAAGAGGTTTTCTCTGGTAAGAAACTTGATGTCTCACATTTTAGAGTTTTTGGATGTACCGTCTACTTTCATGTGCCGAAAGAAAAGAGGAGCAAGTTGGATGCTTCTGGGAAGAAAGGAATGTTTGTGGGCTATAGTGAAACTTTGAAGGCCTATAGAGTCTATGTGCCTGGTCAAAAGGAAGTGGAGATATGCCATGATGTCACCTTTGATGAAGATACTTCCCTGAGGAAAGTAGGCAATCTTCTGAGATCTGAGGAAGATAATGAAGCAAGGCCTGGAAATCAAGAGGAACTGAAGGATGAAACAATGCCTGATGTTGAAGGACCGATGGACCCGATTGATCCACCTCCTTCACTAGGAAAGAGACCATCATGGCTCAGGGACACTCTCGAGGATGCTGAGGGACATGTTGCCCGAAGGGGGACATTCCGTGAAAGCAAGAAGCCGAGTAGATACCAAGGGTATCTAGTAGCCATGAGTACTATTGTACAATCCAAGCCTGGATCCTTTGAGGAAGCTGTAAAGCATCAAGTCTAGAAGGATGCTATGCACGAAGAGTATGAGTTCATTATGAAGAATGATGTCTGGGATGTAGTTCCAAGACCAAAAGACAAAGCAGTTGTCACCTCGAAGTGGCTTTACAAGATCAAGCATGGAATTGATGAAAGTGCTGAAAAATTCAAGGCAAGGTTCATTGCCTGTGGCTTCTCTCAAAAGGAAGGCATAGATTATGATGACATATTTGCACCTGTGGCCCGATACACCACCATTCGATCTATTATAGCCCTTGCTGCTACACAAGGATGGAGTCTTCATCAAATGGATGTGAAGACTGCATTTCTGCATGGTGCGATAAAGGAAGAGGTATATGTGGAGCAACCTCTGGGGTTCAAAGTCCAGGATCGGGACACCCATGTCTACAGGTTGAAGAAGGCCCTCTATGGGCTGAAATAAGCACCCAGAGCTTGGTACGAAAGGATAGATGGCTACTTGATGAAGATGGGATTCACTCGAAGTAATGCTGATCCGAACCTTTACTTCAAGGTTTTCAAGGGAAAACCTCTCATCCTAGTGCTGTATGTGGATGACCTCTTCCTGACAGGTGCTGACTCTCTCATTCATCAGTGCAAGAGGGAGCTCATTGCTGAGTTCGAGATGAAGGACCTAGGACTGATGCACTACTTCCTAGTCCTGGAGGTCTGACAAAGACCTGGCGAGATTTTCCTTTTTCAAGGAAAATACATTGTGAAGCTTCTGGAAAGATTTGGTATGGTGGACTGCAAGTCTGTGTCAACACCAATGGAACTCAACTTCAAGAAGTTGAGTGGCAGCGCTGCTGGGCCTATATTATCAAATCCTACTGAGTATCGTCAACTCGTAGGGGCCTTGATGTTCCTAGTGAACACCTGTCTAGATATATGTTTTGCAGTGAACACTTTGAGTCAACGTATGGTTGAGCCTCATCACTTTCACTGGGTTGGTGCCAGGAATCTTCTGAGATACCTTCGGGGCACGATAAACCATGGGCTGAGATACACTGCCGGGAGCGTGACACTCCTTGGATATATTGATGTCGATTGGGCTGGTAGTGTGGTGGATCGTAAGAGCACATCGGGATGCTGCTTCAATCTTGGTTCTGCTTCGATCTCATGGATGAGCAGGAAGCAAAAGTCGGTGGCTTTGAGCACCGTCGAGGCCGAATACATTGCAGCAAGTATGGCCTGTTGTGAAGCAGTTTGGTTGCGAAAGCTCTTTAGTGAGCTGTTCAAACATGTGCTAGATACCACTGTAATACTCTATGATAACCAGAGTGGGATTTGCTTGTCCAAGAATCCAGTGTTCCACAATCGATCCAAGCATATTGATATCAGGTACCACTATATTCGGGATATGGTACAGCGAGGCGCCGTAAGGCTCAATCATATAGGAACTGATGAGCATGTTGCGGATATTCTCACAAAGCCCCTGGGGAAGGTCAAGTTCCTAACCTTTCATGAGAATCTTGGTATCGTGGACCGACCCTATGATCATGGACCGACTATATTTCAAATATGTGCAGGTCGGCCTTAAGGTTTTACACAGCCAGCAGATGTGTCACACACCTCAATGATGGATATATATACAGTCAACGTTGGAGATAATTTCACTCACTCTCATCACACACATCTTCTCTTCTGATTTAGTACGAGCTCCTTGGAGGAAAATTCGGTTCACACATGGGAAAGAAGACGATTTACTGTAGCAAGGGTTGACCTAAATTTACTGCAGCTCACCACTGTTGGCCGGATAAATCGATCTTGCGGACAAGACTGATCTCCTTAGTATCAGAAGATAGTCTAGCAACAAACAGACAATTAAATATTTCTCTAGATATATCACGATTTATAAGTAAATGCTACAAAGGTGTTACGATCCTACCTTGATCCAATGCTTGCTTGTAGTAGTTGTCCTTCAGTCGCCCGAAAGAGTTATCTTCGAAGACCTGCATTCACAAATAGACAAACATCAAATAACACTTGCATAACATATATTCATAAATCATATCTATTATGGTGATCAAGGAATCCACAAAATAAACAATCAGTTGACAGCTTATTGAGAAAAACAAACTCATTTGTATTAACTTTGAAATAGTAGAACCTTACAACCTTTTCAGCCTTGATATTGAACAGGTCTTCCTGGGGTCCGACGCAGGAATTTCCTTTACTCCGACAAGCCTTTCACTCTTCCAATCGAGATACATACAGGTATGTAATCTTTCCTCATAAAATCTCATCTAAAGGAGTCTAAGTTCCAACAAAACTTTACCTCAAATAATACTAAAGCTTGAACTCCCTTTGAGGCTGCCCAAGGCCTCTTTTTATAGTGAAAAAGAGGAGGTTTCAATTCCAACTATGAAGGGATAGAATCCTCCTTCAAAGGGATAAGTTCCTCACATCAAGGGGTTAACTCCTTAAGGTATGGGATACATGAACCTCAAAAGAGCGGACTTGTCACCGTAAGATTTCTTCCAGAAGCTTCTAGAAATGACTGAAAGTGAGCTTTTGAGTTTACTTTGCGCCTTTTTAATCTTTTACAGGGGTCTGCACCCTTAACACATAGAAAGTGTGTTCATGTACGCAGGAGTCATGAACATTAGGTGTGAGACCGCAGGTAAGACAAAGAGAAAGTGCGATACCAGAGTTTTAGAGACTTTTGAGAGTTTTTCTCTTATTTTCAAGGCTTGACATGAAGAATTGATGTTTTAGAATTGCAAAGGAGGAAAGTATGAGTGATAATGAGTTCATACAGATAGCAGAATGTCAAGATGACAATTTTCAGTGCAACAGATTGCCCCCTAAAGTGCGAAGTCTGTAATAGATGAAGATAGAGTCTGTCATGTATGAAGAGTGAAGTACTTTGTCATTTCAGGGATCATCCTGTGGACACCCCAGTCGGAACTGATACAAACATTCAATGCAAGCTATATATATGTAGACATATCATCACTGAGGTAGGCATTCCCATACTTAGATCAAAACTAACTAGAAAACTGACTTAAACTATTCTAATACAGGAATGATTTTCAATACATCAACAGTATAGACATGTGTAGACATAGTATGGACGCAACCATCTGTTTATGAATAGTCCACTGTATAAATGAATAACAAAATTCCTCGCAGCCTGAATGGTAGAAACTAGATCCAGGATCTTGATTTCCGCTTCGCGAACTAGTACGATTCTATCCATGTGAATGAATGTGTCGAAGTTGAACATGGTAGAAACCATTTGATTACCAGTCAATAATGTAAACTATTAACAAATGTGAGAGTAACCATCAGTAATGTCAATGGCCCTCAAAGTACTCAGTACAATCCATGAAATGTGAATGAATGAGCTGAAGTCGAACATGTCACGGAATCATTCGATCAAAGGTCAATGATGCAATCTGTCGTCAAAGGTGAGAAACTTGCCATTGAGGCATGCAGATTTCAAGTTACTGATGATTTCTAGATCAACTTCCTAGATAATGAGCTGTTGTCGATAGAAAGTGATCCGTCGTAGGAAAGCCCACAACACGAAATCATAGATCAAGTTTTGAAGAAATATATTGGCAAGGACTGACTCAAGGATGGTCAAAATAGAAGACAAATATTTCGCAAATGAATGGTTTGTTTGAACTGTCCTCTTGAACACATAACAACACTGCAGATGGTTTGGTGACAATTGACCCAAAGCTAATACCTAGAAACCGGCTGAAGACTTTCAATATGGTTTGACTAACTATTAGGAAAATGATTTTCCCAACCCAGGTGAACAAAAGTGTCGTGTTCAAGAGTGGTTAATGTTTTTCTGAATAGTCAAAATGTAACAAACAGGTTCGTTTTTCTCTCTTTTCCCCCACCATTTCTGGCAAGTACCTCTTTATTTTTGACAAGGAGGATAAAATTTGCTTGTTTATAAGCTCATCCTTTGGATGAGTCCAACTTAGTTTAAAATTCGAACCCTAAGAAGGAGTGGTTCGTTCCTGCTTAAAATTGAACAGGTCTTTTACTATTAAATTTTAACGAGTCCAGTATAGGAGAAACTCGATGTTTTTCAATTTTAGGGAGTCAGAAGAAAAAAATTAAGAAAAATCCATGGGTGTACTTTTTTGTAAATTTAGTCTCTCGAGCCCGAAAAATGATAAAATAATGCGGGAGAGAACTCTATTGACCGTAATTAGTCAGTGTATACCTTTTTTGTAAATAGTCCATTCCAGTTCGTAAAAGGGGTAAACTTACACTGAAGGGACGATCATTCATTTATTTTAACGAGTTTGAATAATCAAGTGCTCAGTGGCTTAAAAGAGGACTCCAATGTTTCGATTTTTCGTAAATTTTTGAAAGAGTCTGAAAAAGTGATAAAAGTATGCTCTTCGTAAAAAATGATCAATTTTCCTGAAAAATCCAATTTTTTGCACAAAAAACTCGAAACATTACACATACTTGTTTAAGATAAATAAAAATGTTTTCAAATACTACCTTTTTAAAGTAAAAAATAAACAAATTAAAAATTCATTTATTCGGAAAAACTTATAAAAAGGGCTTTTTTAACTTCATTTTTACCATTTGAGTTCAGAGTGAAAAGTGAGAGCTTTTGGGTAAAAAAGTTCCTGTGAAGATTTTGGAAAATCCATCTGTCGGAATCAAGAACCATCAGCTCCAAGTAATCCACGTCCTCCTTAACTTGCATTTGATTCGTTTACATTTCGTTTTTAGGCTTTAAATTTCATTTTTAATGAAAAATAGGTTGAAAAAAATCGCTCGCGGGGGTTCGTAGGTGCAACACGTGGGCCTTGTGCACCCTAAATTTTTTCTACATAGAAAAAAGGTCTGTGTTCGTACCTATTGTACAGCGCCCGTGCTTATCTACGCACTGTGTATGAGCAAAGGGTACGGACCCCGCGCAATGAAATTTCAAACTTAAACTCTCAATTTCCGCCCAAAATGTTTCAAACAAGATTGTTTTAATATGTATTTTTATGTATTTTAGGACATTAAAAATGCTTACTTGGAGAGAACGTGAGCACGAGGATGTAGATGATGCCGCAATGAATCATTTGCCTACCATGTAGGCATTGAGAGCATGCGGTTTGTACAAGTTCTGGGCCATACAGGGCATGAAGGCTCAAGTAGACCTCCTGACATGGCTGGTAAACAAATGGGACACTCGAGACCAGTGTTTTGTTATTGGCGGCCACCGACTCCAAATTGAGCCAGAGGATATATATTTTTTAACTGGTTTTTCCAAAAGGGGCGAACAAATATCTCTGTTTGGGACTAGGCCAGGTGGCCAGTCTGTTGCTAGTCTTCGACTAGAGTTTTGCGATGATCGAGTAGACCCCAAGGATAAAAGGATTAATATTAAGACTATCATCTGACCTGAGCTTAAAGTTATTGCATTCACTGTTACTAGACTGTGCGGGAGTGCAGCATTGCATGTGGAAACTGGATCCCAGATGTGGATTGTAGTAGACTGTTTTCGAGGCACCATTTTCAACTGGTGCGAGGCTGTGTTGACAAATGTGAAAGGCCAACTAACCAGAGCAAAGGATGGAAAGATAAACTACTTTGGATATGGATCCATTTAGTCACCTTTTCTCTAGAGAGGATCCCCATGTTAGCCCCGCAGCACATTTCTGTTGATGCTGGTCGACCTCGAGAGCCTAGGATGGTTCGTTGGGTTGCTTTGATGGCCCGTCACGCTGAGGGCATAGAGGTTTGTTCGATTTCCTTCTACATATTTTCGTTGGCTGGAACGCCAAATTTTTGTTATAGAGGACTTTCCATACACTGGGATGGACTTCCACGGAGACCAAGACATGGCTCTCCCAGTAGGAGAACAGTGGGATGATTAAGGTAAAAACCATTTTCAACATTTTTTAAGTTCGAATTTTTTAATTTTGTATTTTAATCGTCCAAAACTAATAATCAAAAGTTTAAATGCAGATGTGGGCCCACGACGACCAGCCGCTCTCCAGCCTTATGAGAGGAGACACCCAGCTGCAGCAGCACTAGCCCCACAGGGCCAATCAGTAGATATCCTGACCGACTTGGAGCATCATCTAGAGCGCTTGACATTAGATATTCTAGAGACTGATATAGATGATATTCCACTTAGGTTACAGAGATATGTGATTGGTGTCCCAGGACCTTTTAGGAGGTTCCTGTGTAGGGTGGCCCGAGCAGTGGTTTCTTATCGTGATCATCACCAGGGATAAGATGATCGATTTGTAGACTCGTAACATTTTTGACTTTTTGTATTATTATTTTTGCCGATCATAAGGTGTTTTTCAACCTATGATCAAAGACGATGTATATTTTGAAACACACTTCTATGCTATGATATATCATTATTACCGGCTATCTTGTGTAACATGTTATCGAATGTTGTATAATTCACTGTTTTGATTATTGCAAATGTCTATTTATCATACTAGAAGCAACTGCATCTGATAAAGTATTTAAATGTCTTGGCATATGCTAATATTCAATGTAATCAAATTCACGTTCCAAGAGACGAACTCTTAAAAATAACCATAATAATACCAAATTTCTAATGGCATAAACCCTTTTAAGCTGTAATACAATGAGTTTAGAATCCAACCTAACAATCAAACTCCAAATTCCAAACGATATGGATTCAGATAATAACTCAATCAATACACTATACTCTGCAATGTTATTCGTTGTTTGACCGAGGCTTACCCCATGCATGAACACTAACTCATCAGAGGGTGAATAGATAACCTAAGCTGTGGAAGAAATGTTCCATGTACTACGACAAGCACCATCAGCAAAACCAATATATGTTTGAAGAAACGTCAACATCTACAATATCAAGAGTAAACCCAGATAAGCAGGAGTAGTGATAAGAAAACACTCTAAACTAGGCACTCTTTTCTAATCTAAGAGACACCAGCAGTAAATAAATTAATCTAACAAAAATCTCCACTCAGAAATTAAGCATAATATCTCTTCAGATAAAGCCCATTTTTGGGTTTATCCAAGGAGACCCCGTCAAAATCTATCAGTTCATAAGCCCCTTTTGCTAGCTTTCGCTTAACAATGTAAGGACCATGCCACATAGGTACAAATTTTCCAGCCCCTAGTTTATCGTTTGCTTGATCGTATACTAAAACTAGGTCTCCTTTTGAAAAGTTACGAGGTGTAACATTTCTGTCGTACTGAGCTTTTATTCGCTTTGCATGAGCCTCGTTTGCTAATGCAGCAGTGCGTCGATTCTCATCTAGCTGAGCTAAGTACAAAAAACGTTTCTCCTCTTCAAAAGTAGCTAGGAGTAATTCTATGGCTAATTTTAATGACGGAATTTCGCATTCAATAGGTAACACAGCTTCCAAACCGTAAACTATTTGAAAAGAAGTGAAACCAGTTGATGTTTTTACTGAGGTCCAATATGCCCAAAGTGCTGAAAATAACATGCAATGCTAATTCGACTTATGAATACCAATGATTCGTTTGATCATAGTGACTAAAACTTTATTAATAGCTTCAACTAGACCATTAGCCTGCGGGTCGAAAATGACTTCCATGATATGTAATGATAGCTTGAGGAACACCGAATCTAGCAATTATATGATTGAATACGAAAGTTGCAGCAGTCTTTCCGTCTACTGAAAATGTAGGCATCGCCTCGGCCCACTTAGTGAAATAATCTACCTCTAAGATAATATAAGCATGCCCCCCGACCGAGTGAGGGTTACATGTAATAAAGTCAATACCCCACTTTGCGAAATGACCGACAACAATTATAGGGTGAAGAGGAGCGGGTGGTACACGCATTTTACGATCAAAGATTTGACAATTGTGGCATTTTTGGACTACGTAGATACAATCTTTGAATAAGGACGGCTAGAAATAACCAGCGCGCAATATCTTTTGGGCTGTGGCATACCCAGACATATGACCGCCACATGCTACAGAATGGCAGTCATTTAGAACCTTCTTAGCTTCTTCATGAGTAAGACAACGCTGGAAAACAGAATCCGCTCCACGACGATAGAGTGTATCACCAATAATATTGTATTATTGGGATTGGAAACGTATTTTACATTGCTGAGATCATGAGATTTTAGGGCGAAAAGATTGGGTTTGGAGATAAACAATAATATCCCCATACCAAGGATCAAGAGTACTGATAAGAAACAAGGATTTTTCCGCAATGGGCTGCTCCGCCACAGTTTTAGTATCAGTACACGGGAAATCACACATCAATTCGGTGAAAACCAAAGATTTCTTTGCCTTGGATTTTTCAAATTCCAAGTCAAATTCCTGCAGGATAACTATCCATTTGGAATATTTGCCCCCTAGCAATTGTTTGGTCAAGATGTACATCATAGGGTTACAGTTAGAAATTACTGTGGTTTTGCGTAATAATATGTAGTGACGAAATCTTTGGACCACTTGAACAGCCGCCAAGGCCAATTTCTCCACGTGTGTATTTGATCTTAGTCGGATGCAGATTTCGACTAAGATAGTAAATGACATGTTCATTGTTGAATTCATCTTGCTGAACTAAAACCATCCCAATGGAGGAATGAGAAGCGACGAGGTACAAAAAATAATCCTGGTTGTAATTGGGAGGATGCAGTAACAGTGCATGGGTCAACGCGTGTCTGAGTGCATCAAAAGATCGATTAGCGATCTTATCCCAAAAGAATGGAACGTCTTGTTTTAACAACTTGGTAAAGCCCTTTGTTAACTTGGCGTAGTTAGGAATGAAACGACGTAAAAAGGTTGCTTTCCCTTGCAAACTTTGGAGTTGGAACAGAGTCGAAGGAGGAGGTAGATTGATAATAGCTTCAACCTTCGACAGATCAACACGAATTCCTGCTTTGAAAACGACAAATCTTAGTAAGTGACCAGATTCTACACAGAAAACACATTTGTGTGGATTCAACCTAATTTGATAATGTCTACATCTCATAACGATAGCTCGTAAATGAGTGAGATGATCGGCCCTACACGATGAATGGCCAGGTAAATCATCGAGATAAGGCTGCACAATGTGCTTGATGTCATGAAATGCGTAAGACATAGCCCTTTGAAAATTTGCCCCAATGTTCTTCAATCCAAAGGGTAGTTTTCAATAAGAAAATGTTCCCCACAGACAAATGAAAGTTGTTTTAGGTTGATCAGCAGGGAGTATGTTTATTTGATTGTAACCAGAAAAACCATCCATAAAGGAGAAAATTTCACTACCGGCACAATCATCAATAATTTGATCGATATAGGGGGTTGGGTAATTGTCTTTAGGACAAGCACGATTAATATCCCTATAGTCGATACATACTCTTATCATTCCTTGTTTTTTGTTGACAGGAACAATATTCGATACCCAATCGGTTAAAGGAATTGGATAAATGAAACCTGTGCGAAGTAATTTTTCAACTTCGGCTTTGATAGCAACAACTTTTCTTGGATGTATTTGACGTAGAAGGCGTTTAGTGAAAGTTTTCATTCCGGATTAAATTTTGGCAGAGTGGTTCATTAAATCATTATTACCCAAAATCACTGAAGATGTAGCTAAGGGAGGAGTTGTTACTGAGGAGCAAGTCATTGTTCAGGCTCAGTCCCTTGACCTCGTTTACACACAGTCAGGTACTTTACATGAAAGAATCCATGATCTTCCAAAACACGGTCAAATAACTGCAGCTCCTTCAGGGTCTCATGTCGCTGATGGTATGATTGGTTCAGTTAGTACTAAAAGCAAGAAGAAATCTTCAAAGAATTATTCTCCTATAATAACTTTACCTGATTCCCCGAAAGGAGATTCTTCCTCTGAAGTTTCTGCTGACATCCATGTCGTAGAGTCAACTACGACAAAATCTAAATATGGCAATAAAAATAAGGGGAAGAATAAAAACAAACAAAATTCAAAAGATAAAACAGATAAAAATGAATCTAATGATGAAAAATGCTAACCTCGCTATCCTTGTTTCATTTGCGACGAGGATAATTTTACTAAAGAATGCCCACATCGAGCAGAGGTTTCGAAATTCGTTAAAGGTTCTCAACAACTTGTTGTCTTGAAAGATCCTTTTCCTACTCAAGATAGTAAGATGATTGATTCTAGCTCGAACGCCTCAGAAGAACTTGTTATGATGATGTCTCATGTCAGGATTGTGACGCGATCGCAAGATTATGGTAGTAAAAATCCTGTTGGTGATAAAGAAGCAGAATCTTCTAATTCAAATACATCAACTACACCTCCTCCTGTTTCTGATCCGCTACAGATTGAGAAACCCAACTCAGACTTAGTAATCAAACCGCCTGCTAAAGGTGTACTTCGTAAATCAACTTTCAATCCACATGCGAGAGCTGCTCAGAATTACAACATTGTTGAGGACTTAGCGATTTTCCCTTCAGCAATGTCAGCTTTGGAAGTGCTACAATCATGTCCAACACAGTGTAAATTACTATTGTCTGCCATAGGAGCTATCGATATATAGGATTCAAACCTAATAATCTTCGATTTAGAGAATAGTACACCCCGCCTACCTCATCAAATGGCTTTCCAGATTTTAGTATTAGTAAAAAACAGACCCGTCTTTCGCACTATGATTAATGAAGGGGCTTCTACGTGTATTATGTCAATCCAGTGTTGGAAATCGCTTGGTTCTCGTACACTCAATCAGCCTCCGACAATTCTAAAGGCTTTTGATGGCCGACAGGTTGCTGGGTTGGACCAGAAACCAAAGGCTGTCCAAGTTGAGTAGGTAACTGCACATTAGGTTCTGTTCAGCAGCCTGGGCCTAGTACATCTTAGACTCCACCTCAAACTGTTGTAACTACTACAACTAGATATGGAGGAGTTCAAGCTTTAGTATTATTTGAGGTAAAGTGTTGTTGGAACTTAGACTCCTTTAACTGAGATTTTGTGAGGAAGGATTACATACCTCTATGTGTCTCAGTTGGAAGAGTGCAAGGCTTGTTAGAGTAAAGGAGATTCCTGCTTCGGACTCCGGGAAGGCCTGTTCAACATTAAAGTTGAAAAGGTTGTAAGGTTCTTCTACTATTCAAAGTTAATACAAATAAATTTGTTTTTCTCAATAAGCTGTTAATTAACTGTTTATTTTATGGATTCCTTGATCACCATGATAGGCATGATTTATAATATTTACTATGCAGGTGCTATTTAATGTTTGCTTGTTTGTGATTGCAGGTCTTCAAAGATAACTCTTTCAAGCGATTGGAGAACGACTACTACGAACAAACATTGGATCTAAGGCAAGACCTTAACACCTTTGTAGTATTTAATTATAAATCACATGTCTAGAGAAAGATAGGTTTGTTTGTCTGTTTGTTGCTAGACTATCTTCTGATACTAGGGAGATCGGTCTTGTCCGCAAGATTGATTTATCTGGCCAACAACCACAGCTAGGGTTTCCATGCTAGTTTGACCAGTGTTGACTTTAGTCAACGCATGGTCCAAAAGGGCTGAAATTTGGTGGAGAGTTCGATTTTGGAAGGCCGTATTCATTGGCACAAAAATTGAGGTCAAAAGGTTGACCGAAGACTGAGCTGCATTGAATTTATTGCTGCTACTATGCGTTGACTTTTCTTGACAACATTGACTTTTCTGAGGTTGACTTTGAGTTGATTGGGTGACTAATTTGAGGGTTGTTGTGACACAAGCTGGGTTGGTCGACCAAGAAGACATTGCTGGTTGAAGCGTCCTGTTGATCGTTGTAACGCACCAACACATTCTTTTGTTTCTGGTTTGTCTTCTATAGATCCACTGGTATGTTCTATCAGCATTTTACTTGACTGTTTATGTGATTGCTGTAATAAAAGGTAAAGTTGCATCAAGCATAGAACATCAACATAAATTTACAATAATGGGACTTGAACAGGTTTAGGTTGGATCTGCAACATTTGATTGTGAACAAAATCTCTTTGCCAGGGGTTACTAGGGCCCTTTCATTGGGCAAATAACTGGTTTGACAGAGTATGATAATCTCTGGGAACTGGTAGGTCTATGGGAAAATATATTTAGGCAAATCTGATTCCCAAAGGTAAATATCATCAGCTTGGTCTATGGATGTATCATGGCTCTAGCAGTGGATGTCCAAGAGGTTAAAATCAGTGACTATATCACTAATTTTGAAGTCTTTGTCCATAAGGGGAGTATGTTCAACATCAATTACAGGTGGTTACAAAGGGTTAACAGTCACAATGTCCTGGGAAGCCATAGATTTGTTTATTTTAATCAATTTTTTACTTTCTTGTGCTGAAGTAATGGCTTCTGGTGATTATGATTACCTGGAAAAGGTTTGAAATCAGTCTTTGGAAAGGTTTCTAGCCATAGTAGGGGCTTAAATTGGTCTACAAAGCTTTAAATCTGAGTCGGCACAGGCTTTGGTAACAATATGTTTCAATCCTAGTCTAAAATGGCTTCAAAATAGATCGACACCGGTCTGAATGGCTTCAAAAGAGGTTGGCAAGGCTTATTTTGGCTTCTTCATCGCAATTCTCAACAGAAATAGATAAATTAATGGTAAAGAGTGGGTATAATACTTTTAACCAACGGTAGTTAAAATTATTAGCGTGAGGTTAAATTCAAACAGAAGGGTGGTTTCATTACAAATGAGTAGATGGTTTGGCGGTTTATCGCGTCGAAAAAAGTGGTTAAGTGGTTTTAGTCCGAGGGTTGGGACTGCCGCGTGGCAAATGGGAGGGTGTGAGAAACAACCCATTTTGTACCCTTGATTGGTTTTAAACGTCGAACATTTGAAAGTGCGAAAGGGTTCGAGCATGGTCGGATCTTGGTAGCACCAATAAAATGGTTGGATGATGTGGGATGCTTTGATAGGTGGGGTCGGGAAATATTTAAAGTGGAAGGATTTATGTAATATATGTGGGTTGCGATTATTATATAGTGGGATAGGATATATAATCAACGAGGTTTAAATAAAAAGTGGGACCCGAGATCCTTTTAAAGTAAAAGGGGTTAAAATGAATGAGGGGTTAATGAAATATGTATGCGGGAATCAATATAATATGGGATAAATTTACAAAACAAGGATTTAATATAATAATGTGGATAAGTTAAAACGATAGCAGGAAGGTAAAAAAATATATTAGGAATATGTGTTAAAAAGATATTGGGAAGGGATTTACAGTGGGGCCTGATATTTTCCAAACATTTAAAACTTAGGATATGTGGGTTTTCATGTTTTAAATGGGAAAAAGGGAATTAATAAAAATGGTGAGTTATTTTTCGAAGAAAAATGTGTTTTAACTAGGGAAAAGGATTTTAGGAAGGGAACAAAAGGAAAGGGACTTTTTTGCAAGAGAAAATGTCTTCTAAGAATGGAAAATAGGATTTTAAGCACAGGGAAGGGATTTTGGGAGGATATTAGTGATATGAAATGACCAGTTGATGCTTTCCATGGCTTGTAAAAGTGGTTCTACCTACCCTTTATTTATCCTAACATTTTTTCTTCATTTATTGGGTGCATTTGAGCTCGCCAACCCTTTATTTTTCTTTTAATAAGCAAACTGATCTACTTCTAACCTTATAACTTCCAATGGCTCAGATTAAACTGATGAGCTCATATTATTCTCTACCTAACTACTGATCTGCCAAGATTGAATGGTTTGGCTAGATATTTATTCTCTAACTGTCTTTACATGAAATTTAGAAGCATGAATGAATCAAGATTAAACTGTTTGATCCGCATGAATTGTAGCATTTTGGACAAGTTTCACACAATTTTTATTTGAAAATGCGAAGTAAAAAGTAGTGGCATTGGAATGTGCATCACTTTCAGGATCTAATTTTATCTTTTTTTTGTGGGGTGTTGGGGTTCCCATGTTTTGGCCAGGTTGACAGAGACCAAAAGATGAGACAACATAGAACCACTTTGGGACCTTAGGATCTAGCCCTCCTAGGTCCAGAGAGGGATCTCTCTATGGTAGTCAAAGGTTATGTCTTTGAAGCTCGGGTGATATGATTTTAGGCTAGTTGTAGGCTCAAGGTTGTTTGTCTGATTGTTTGTGTTTGGTTGGAGGGAATCAGGAAAAGAAGGTCCAATATAAGACAAGGATGAGCAAAGAGGAAGCTTAGGCAGAGACAGATAACTCAAAGAGCATCAAAGCCATTGGGCTATGGAGTCAAGAAAGGATTTGCTTGTAGTCAATGTGCAAGCTTTCAATTGGGCTAGTCATCTAGAGCATTTGGATCTTAAAGGGTAGAAGATAGGATGGAACATTAAGGACTGAAAATGAAAGGGGGAGGACCATCCAACTCTGTCTATAGATCAGACCAGAGGTCATCTAACTCCAAGCCTGCTTGGACAGAATTAGAGGCAGTTACCAGGGAACTCAGAAAGACTAGCTGGTCGTGCAAAGATCCTAGTGGACAGGGCTAACACTAATCCCCAGTGTTCCCAAACCTTCCAGCTAAATCCTACCAAGAACATCCAAACATAGACTTCATCAATTCATACATCAGAGAGCGGGCAATATCATCCACTACACTGGCTAAATCAATTGAAATCAACATTCAGATACACATATAAGCAGAAAACATAAAGGCTGGGAGAGCAGCAACATAAGGTACCTATCAAGGGTAAATCTTATGCCAAACTTCTGATGCGAGCCTGAAGAAACATAATGAAATGAGAGCAAGTCAATTGCAAATACAGAGAATGGAAAACATCACCAACTGCTTTAGATCAGGATCCGAAGAAACATGCTTGTCATATTAAAAACAACACCAATCAGGTACATCATAGCCCATAGCTTGAACATTCAGTGTGAATACATCTAATCTCAGCCTATCTTACAATTTACACAGAGAACTTGTCTCAAGAGGAACAATGCTTGCACTTCACTGATTTCTCATCAACAACCATTACAATGATATCCTTCTGTGCTTTATAGAAGAAGAGATACAGAGGATTGACTGAGGAGGTAAGTGAATATTAAATGTTACATTTAAACCCAACAATTAAAGCAGGGCCGAGACCCATTCTGCTTGACATGCTGTATATTTAATCTTTGTCACCTTCCTGGTGAAAAAAAGATCTGCTCGGATATGATTTGACCTTTCGGCCGTAGTACTCCGGGTGATTTGAAAAAAATGAAAGAGACTGCTGAGAGGTCTACCTCATAGAAGTTAGATTGTTTTGAACTATAGCTAGGGTGGAAAACTCCTTCAGGGACATGGCGCATAATCAAGACTGTATGGGAGACCTGTCCTTTATGGGAAAACATCATGCTGATAAGTAAACCTTGATATTACCTCTTATTGATGTTCAGGATCTCCAGATCGATCCTCGGGGTCTTCAAAATGATGCTTTGCCTCTTTAAACCTCTGATTCAGAGCTCAAGATCTTCGTTGATGCGCCCTAATCCCCCTGCTCTGTACTAAAACTCCTTTATGCTTCATTACTGCCTCTGTTGAGTTAGCTCGATCTTTAAATGGCGCTGACAGGACATTCGGCGTTTGTACTCTACCTTCCTTTAATGTAAGTTCTGACAGCCCCATTCCTTGACTTTCCTGATGGTACTGGCTCATTAGATTTGATCTTGACTGCGCTGCTCACCATTGAGGTAGTACGCTGAACAGCGGCGGTTTTATTCCTCTAGAAACTCTGCAACAAAACGAACTCGTGAAGAAAACAGTGGACTGAGCAATGGATGTAGAGTGGACTAAATGGTAGTGCAGCGGTGGTGGAGCGATGGCCTTTTACTGTAATTGTAACAGAACGCAACGAAATGATGAAATCTTATGAATAATGGAGTTTGGTGGCAATATGCAGCGCGGACCGTTAGATCTTGGTTTGGGGATAAAGATCAACGACGGAGATTGATCCGTGGGAGGACTCATGGACACGGTGGCATTCATACGAAACATGCAATTTAAACGACACATATGAAACTTAAGACCTGGGTGGATATGCATGACAATGCAATGAAATACAACGAAACGGAGGAATGAAGTGGGACCCGAGGTGCGGAACGACACAACACAAAGTTTGCGATGCGACGGAGAAAATCCTTTGTAAAACCAAAATAATACACATTTTGAATAACACAGGGAAAGGCCACATAACACATGACTAGGCGGAAGAAGAAGTACGGTGGGCCCGGGGTCCAATTGCAATCGCAAGTCGGAGCGGGTGGCAATCGGAATGCGCATTTCAAAAGTTCCGATTGCGATTGGGAGAGATAGAGCGATTAAGCGATGGCCGTCGATCTGGGGAGGAATGAACGGCGGGGATGAAATCGGAAGGGCAGTGCGATCAGGGCGTCGGGGGAGGACTTGCGATCGGGAGCTGCGATGACCGTCGGATCTGCGGGAGGATGGACGACCAGGATGAAATCGGAAGATTGCAATCGGAGCTCGGAGAAGAAGGCGTGCGATTGAGTTGTGCGACTGCGATGGAGCGATTGGCGCAGGGCCGTTGGATCGGCGGGACAGATCAACAGTCGGGATATGATCGGAGGATCGCAATCGGTGCTTGGGCGGAAGAGCTTGCGATTGCGATTGGGCGGGGGCTGCGATTAGCCCCTGGCCGTCGGATCTCGTGATAGATCGACGACATAAAATGCATTGCGGGGCTTATGTGTTAATGCAATCGCACCAGAGCTTTTCGTTATTACAAAGGATTTTCGCACCTGCTCGGCTTCCGATTGCGATTAGCGCTTGGGACTTAAGCGCTTGGTCCCAGCGCCGGGTCACATGTGGGGAAGTGGTTTGAAAGGGGCTTGCGGTAAAGGGGCTAAGCCCTATAATAAGGTCGGAGGATGGGTTTTGGCCCGTTTAAATGGATTTTGAAGGTTGGGAAGGGTAACGATAGAGAGATAAAGGGGGAAGAAGGTCAACAAAGGCTAGGGGGGAAATTTAAAGGAGATTTTAGGGGGAAATGAAGGGTAAGAAGGGAAGTATAAGGGGAAGACAAGGGGGATGAAATAGAGGTTAATCAGGGGTGAAATAAGAGGGAAAAGGGGGCACTTTGGGCATTTCTTCACATAACAGAGAGGCTTTAAAAGGGGAATCAGCAGAGGGGATTTCATCAAAGGATAAAAGACACATAGAGGCTTCAAGGAGACTGTGTTTTCAGAGGAAATGCATTCCTTGAAGGCTCAAAAACAATTTAGCCCCCTATTTTCTTGTCAAAAATTTCATAGGGGGGCTAACATGGGGTTCATACTTTATATTCTTTTTTGTTCTTTTTCTTTTAGTCCTTTGATTTTTCTTTTAGGACTTACCCTCTTTTAATTTTTTTAATATGGGAAAACATTTTCAAAAAACAAAGTATGTGCAATATTACAAAACTTTACATAGTCAATTCAAAATTATGATCCCTATCATTATAGGACCCTAACACCTAGCTAGAAGGTGAGGCTGCTCCGCTCTCTTTTGTTGAATGGGAATATGGCTGCGAGTACAAAGAAGTATGGCCTGTGGCTTGTGGGCCTGTGGGCTACTAGAGTGCAAAAATCCACTGTGTGTGCTCTATCACTTGTCTCTCTTGATTATTTTTTATCAGCTTTGGAACAAATGCTCTCGAAAGAATGGAACCCCTTTTCCTCCTAGTGGCCCGGTTATAAAACAACACGATATCCTACTAGTGGTTAGGTTTGACTACCTCAACTCCGGAGTTACAAAATATAGACTCTTCTAGGGTTTTCATCATAATCACGTGACAAGCCCCTTCCATGTATTATGAGGGTTGACGTGACATCCTCTCAAATGATGGTGGTGAAAATAAGAAGGTCAACTTTGAGCAGTGTAACTTTCACATATAGACTCAGATTGAAGTGATGCTTGCATCGTTGGAAATGTATCTATGTGTATTAAAAGGAAAAAAATATGTTTTTCTAAAGGGACAATGTTTTACCCCAAAAAACATTGTTTGTGTTCATTTTTCCAGTACAATAAACACAAGTACTTTATTCTGAACTATGATAATTACTTCCAATGATATATATATATATATATATATATAGTTTATCACAACATATAAATCATTAAGTAATTATACTTCTAAAATTCAAGCAAATAGACAATAGAGATCACATTGCACAAGGAGACAAGAAGATACTTTTTTAGGAAAACCCACAATAGGGAAAAGCCCAACCAATCTTTTCCTTGGAGAATCAAAGGAACAAGAGACACATCAAAGTCAACTAATTGGCATGATGAGCAACCACTAGAACCTGTTAATCTAGGTTGTCATTGATGTCAATAGTTGATGTCAGCGTCCAGGATGGCAAATATTCTTGAAGATGCCAGAGGATGATTACAATGGAAGACTACCATATGACAACACATGATGAAGGACTAGAAGACATACACATGATGAAATGTCCTACCTCCAATGATCTTGGTGATAACACTACATGATTACATGTCCTACCTCCGATAATTTGCCAATAACATGAAAAATCTCCAATGATGTGAAGTTTGTTGTCTTTATGATGAAGACTACATAATGATGCTCCATTTGATTGATGAAATATGCCTGCACAATCTTAAGGACAGCGGAACTAGTGACCCTATATTGAAGAAGGAAATGACATGATGATGATGATCCTATCTTGAAGAATACTAGGACATGATTATGAAGACAATCAACGAAGAAATCAAACCATGAAGAAGCCCTACATCTAAGGCATTATGCTCTGCCTCCATTTCTGCACTCATAAATAATCAGTCACATTAAAAATAATTTTTGCTAACTTAGAGGAAAAATTCATTAATTAAACCTTCACCATCCTTAAGATCATAATTTTTCCTTTCCAAAGAGCTATTAATTAGCACGAAACTCCAAGCGGTTTGAAAGTTATTGATTTTTCAAGTTTAAAGTAAAATTCTGTCAGTGAGCCAACCTTACCTTAGTAAATTCATGTCGGCCCTTCTTGAAGACATGTCTATTCATTTATGGACAAGAATGTGTATATATATAAGAGGGTTTCGACCTTCTTTTAGAACAAAATTTCGAAGGAGATTAAGGAGAAAAACAACGAAGTAAATAACACATAAAAAACAGTGAGTTAAGGGTCATATTCCATTTATTTATTGTGGACTGTTGTGTAGTGTTTGGTAAAATTTTGGATTGTCCATGGGATAGAACAATGGAGAGGCAAACATATTCGAACCTGTGACATTTGATCTGTGGGAGTTGGTGCAATCTAAGGGTTTCAGTCTATGGAGAATATTTAAGCTTCAGACTTCCTACCTTTGTTGCTTTGGTGCCTTGCTGTAGCCTCAGATCTGTGGTTGGATTGCAAATTTATGTTGATCATAAGTCATACGTTGCGTGGGTTGCTCAGACCTATTCCCTCTCATTCTTGATGATGTTATAGGGTGGTTTTTCGGACTGAGAAGCAATCTTTCTTCGGACCTATTGGAGGAATTTGATATACTCTCTTTAGGCATGTTGTTGTGGGTATTGTGATTCAGATTTGTGTCTTCCTTTGTAGTAAGCTTTAGTGGTAGCGCTGGCTGGTTGGGTTACAGATTCATTGCAGAAGGTTTAGGATTGTTTTGGCACCAGATCTACGGACGTATGACATCCTTCCTTTGGTAGCACTTGAAGATTGGACTGATATGACCTCAAACCAGTGTTAATCAGATGTTTTGGAGAAGTGAAAAAGGCCTACTGTAGTATGGTGTAAATTCATTAGTGCAGTTGGTGTAATAGTCCTAGTGCAGCGTGGTGCAAGAATGTTGGTACAACAATGAATTTTTATGTAGGAGCCTTGGTGCAGATTAGGTGATGAAGATTAGTGCAGTAGAGAAGGCTTAGTGCAAAATAGTAAGGATACTCTTGAAGACTACTTTGGAACATTTATTAAAGGAGCGGGAATTTGGAGCACCTTTGATGTCAACTTGGAGAAGTCTTGAAGCAAAATTTGGATTAGATTTGAAGAAGATGCATAACTATTGAAGCCACATTTAGAGCTGGTGCAGAACTTAGTGCAGACACATTGGAGTGTTGTATTGAAAACAATGATGAAATGATGATGTCATGATGAGATAACTTGAAGAGATTGATTGGGTATGATGAAGAGCAGTGACGACACCTTCTATGTTGATAACGTTTTCATTGATGATGTAGCATGGAGACTACGTTGAAGTTGAAGATTGACAGGGCTCGGTGAAGATGATTTTGGGAGTCGTGAGTTACTACCAACATATCTTGACAAAGTTTTGCAGTGGGTTGGAGCCTCAAAAAGATAAGGTAGGTGCCTTGGAGGATAGGGTTAGAGCCCAAGAGGATCGGTGTCCTCAAGAGACCAGGTCGGAGCCTGTACCAGAGAGGTTGGTGCCTCAAAGTGACAATGTTGGTGCCTTGAGAAGATAGGGTTGGAGCCTTAGAGGTCAAAGCGTCGTGAAGTCCAAGTTGGTGCTTGGCAAAGTATAGGTTGGTGCTTGGAAGGATTGAAGATTAGTGTCTTCATCCAGGGTTGGAGACCTACACTATTGTATTGGATTTATTATAAAGAAGAGATTAATAAAAGTATTTATTCTTATTGTTCATTTTGTGTTCTACATATAAGTGATCTAACTGGTAAAAATAACAATTGAAAAGAGATACTGATTCACCCCCCCTCTAAGTATTTCCAACAATTGGTATCAGAGCCAATACCTTCACTCAAAGCCCAACAACTTGAAGGTTGATCATTAGAACACAAATGGAAAAGCCAAGGAAGAAAGTATCCAATCCTCCTAAATATGTGTTTTCCTCAACCATCGAAATTGAAGTCAATCAATTTGTGAAGGCTCCATTGTTCAATGGAAATTTTGATATATGGGAGGCAAGAATGAGGAATTTCTTGAAGACTCAAGGAATTGAAGTTTGGAAATCAGTGATTTCTAATGATATGATGGACGAAGAATCCAAGGAATACAATACAAGAGCAATGAAGGCAATTTTGAATGGGTTACCAAATTTTGTGAAGGCCAATTTTAAAAAATGTTCGTCGACAAAAGTCATATGGGACAAGCTTCATGATCTTCACTCAAAAGGAGCATTGACAATGATCTCTAGTCAAGAAGATGATGGAAAACAAGAAAGAAGTCCAGAATCCTATTGAATCTTTAATTAAACTGAGGGGGGGGGGGGGGGGGTGGGGAATCAGTTTAATACATACATAAGCCTTTTCAAAATTTCACCAAACTTATTTACAGCTTACTATGTGAACAGTCTTAAAATGTTGCAGCTAATATTAAATTAATGTGACACCATACTTATGTTGAGAGCAGCAAACAATTAAAACACTGTTACTGATGGCTCAGAAACCTCACCTCAAAACGGGAACTCTAGCCCAAAAAGACTCAACAAACATGAAAAAACACCCCAAAAACAAAAAGTGTGTATTCCGGGATGCACTTGGTTTTTTTTTAAGGTCAAATTTCAACATTTTATAAAATTATGCTAAAAACAAAATTGTTTCTTGAAAAAAAATTTGAAAAAATACCCTCAAAACAAAACCAGTTGATGCTGGAATAACAAAAAAAAAAATTGTGTCATATTTTTGACATTTTTAAAAATAGAAGTAACATTTTAAAATTTTTAAAATTCAAACATTAAAAAAACCTAAAATTTAAGAAAAATAAATAAATTTAAAAAACAAAAACATTTTAAAGCTTAAAATTTAAAAATATATAGAGATAAAAAAATAAAAAATAAAAACAAAATAAAAATTTTAATTTAAACATTAAAAAAAACTAAAATTGAAGAAAAAAAAATTTAAATTTAAAATTTAAAAATATATAGAAATAAAAAAATAAAAATAAAAACAAAATAAAAATATTAAAAAAAGAAAAAAGAAAAAAGAAGTTGAAAAAAGGAAATTATAAAAAATAAAATATAGAAATTAAATTTAAAAAAGAAGAAAAAAATGTTTATTGAATTAAAAACAAAAAAATTAAATTTTAAAATAAAAAATTAAATTTAAAGAAATATATTAAATTTAAAATATATATATATATATATATATATATATATATATATATATATATATATATATATAAATTAAAAGTAAAAAAATGAAAAATTAATAAAAAAAAAAGATGAAAAATAAAATACAATAAAATAATTAAATTTAAAAAAATATAAATTTAAAAAAAAATAAATTTTAAAAAATAAATTAAATTTAAATTATAAAAAATTATATATATATATGAACTTAAATTAAAAATATATATATATTAAATTTTATTAAATTAAAAAAAATGTTAATATTAAAATAACAAATTGAATTTAAAACAAAAATATTAAATTTTAATAAATAAATGAATAAATAAATAAATTTTGAAATAAAAAATAAATTTTAAATATAAAAAGGAAAAAAAATAAAAATAAATCCATTGTTAAAGTAAAAAGTTAAAAAACTTCAAAAATTAATTAAAAATGGAAAATTGAAAAATACAAATGAAAAAAATATTAAATAAAAATAAAAATTAAAATACAAATTAATTAAAAAATGAAGTTTAATTAAAAAAAAATCTAATTTTAAATACACAATTTTAATTGAACTAGTATTTTTATGTAATTAAAAAAATTAATAACAATTTTTTTTTTTTAAAAAAGATATTAAATTCAAATAAATTTAAAAAAAATTACAAAATTTATTAAATTTTATAAAATTAAATTAAAAATAAACATAAAATTTAATAATAAAGAAAAAATATGAAAAAATAAAAAAAAATAAAAATCAATTAAATAAAAAAAATACAAAATTTAATAAATTGATCAAACTAGACAATATACAACTTGATAAACTTCATTGGTATGGCCGCCCAGAAACACATACAAAATCATAAGTTATGGCTTTTTGGGGACTATTGCGGTTTGCTAGCTATATACAGATACAAAGTCTTCACATATTTGGACATTCGAAGACTCTTATAGATGGAATAAAAGGTTCTATATTTTTTTGTCTGTTCTGGAGGGTTGGATTAGACGCACAAAACTCCTCTTGGCTAGCATGCAAAACACTTCCATATAAGAAGTCTTTCAAGAGGTGAAATCGGTGGCGAATACCTTATCAAAGATGGTCTTACATGACACTTATGGTTTTATTTAGTATCGATATTATGAACACAACAAATGGATCGCTGCAAAGTCTTTCAGACTTCCATGAACAAATTTTCTCGATGCTTGGCGTGTTATCTTCAGATACGCTTTTCTTCAGATACACTTTTCTCGATGCTTGGCGTGTTATCTTCAGATACACTTTTCAGATACATGTTATTTTCCTTTAGTTTCGATTTGCAAGATACTTACTGTTATCTTAGATTATAATTGGAGACATGTCAATTTCTGATTATGGTTCATACACCTTATACACACAGGTGTAAGCATATCTCCATAGTTTTTGCACAACTTTTTTCGGCATATCACTAAACTTTTTGTAGATTTTCTTGTGAGAAATAATATATGTCTCTGTGCAGGATCTTGTTGGCGTGGAGATATTTGAGACCGTGCAGGACCTGCCGGGCCACCGCCGCGAGAAACAGTTCTGACATCCGACGCCCGAACTTGTGGAGCGGCCCTCCGTCCATGTATTCGAGCATGAACTGGATCTCCCCGACTCCATCGTAGACGCCATGGCACTTGACAATGTATGGGTTGTCTGTTCTTCGCAGGATCTCCATTTGGCGAATATCATGGTCACCTATCTTGTAAACTTTTCCACCGCTGCCTTAACCCAGATTGGTGGAAGATCCGATTCTAGGAATTGGCCTCCGGAGGCCGATTCCCGGAATTGGATCTTCCCTCAACAAACCATTATTTTGCATTTTAATATATATATATATATATATATATATATATATATATATATATATATATATATATATATATATATATATATATATATATATATATATATATATATATATATATATATATATATATTATTTTTTTTTAATTTGATTTTTTTTTAAAATTTCAAAATATTCAAAATTATTATTATTTTTTTTAACTCAAATTTTTTATTTTAAATTTAATTTGTTTTAATTTTTTAATTTCTTATTTAATTTTATTTTGTTTTGTTTTGTTTTTAAATTTTAGATTTTTATTTAATTTAATTTTGTTTTGTTTTGTTTTTAATTTTTTTTTTTTAAATTTTAATTTTTATAAATTTGAAATTTATTTATTAAATTTTTTAAATTTTAATTTAATTTAATATAATTTATGTATATTTGTTTTTTAAATATTTGCATGTGGTTGGTTTGTTGGTTTGTTTGTTTTGTTTTTTTTTTTTAAATGATAGTTTTTTTATTTTAATTTTCTTTTTCAATTTTTTTTTTTAAAATTTTTTTTTTTAAATTTTTTTTTTTTTTTTTGTTAATTTTAAAATTTGTATTTTTTTCTTATTATTATTATTATTATTTTTTAATTTAAAATTTAAAATTTATTATTATTATTATTTTTTGTATTTTAGTTTTTGTAATTAAATTTAAATTTTGTAATTTTAATTATTTTTAAAATTTTTTATTTTTTTTAAAATTATATGGTTTTTTTAATAACTTAGAAAAAAATGTTTTTGATGTTTTTTTTAAATTTTTTTGGTTCAATTTTTGTTTTTTTTTCTTTAAATTATGTTTTTTTCTTTAAATTATGTGTTTTTTTTTCAAATTTTCTCATTTCTTTTTATATAATTTTTGAATATTTTTGTTTTTTTTTGTTTTTTCTATTTATTTTTGTTTAAATTTTTTATTTTTACGAGCTATTTTTGTTTTTTTTTACATTTTTATTGGTTTTTTTTTAATTGTTTATATATATATATATATATATATTTTATCTAAGTTTTGTGTTTTATTACCAACATGAAAATCACCACTCTAAAAAAAAAAGGTTGATGCAGCATCAATACGTTTCAAAATTAGCATGAAAATCACCGCTCTAAAAAAAAAGTTGATGCTGCATCAATGCATTTCAAAATTAGCATGAAAATCACTAACATTTTAAAAGAAATATTTATACTTCATAAATAAAAATATTAGAGTGTCAAAAATGTGATTCTGCATCACCATTTTTCAAAATCGGGTGCTTTTTATGCTACCAAAAAAAAGTAGGTAACATAGCGGTTACCTATTTCATCGGTAACATTGTTTTAAGCAAATTGAAAGAATCACATCAACACATAAGAAACACACATAGTGACAGCAGATGTAAGTGGAAACCCATAAAGGGAGAAAACCACATCTTATTATTGTTGTGATGCAAAGGCAAGCTCCAACTCCCTCTCACCACTATTTTTCTGCAGGCACCAACCTATAGGAGGCTCCTACCTCAATTCTGCAAGCTACAACTTGCAAGGAAGCACCAACTCCCTTCCATTTTCTGTAGGCACCAACCTACAGGAGGCTCCAACCTCAGTCAGCTACAACTGACAGTATCAAGCTGCAACTTGATAGGGAAGCTCCAACTTCCTCAATTTATCAAACTGAATGTTTGCTGATTTACCTCAGATATCAACTCTGTTCTGTAGTTTCTCTTTCTGCTCTTATTTTCTTATTCTTTGCCTCACTCTTATGTACTCTGCCTTCTCTATATTTACTCTCTCTAACCTCACTTATGCATATCCAGTTAATATTATTTATAGAGTTTTTCACATGACTGTTTGTATTTCACAAAGAATTTGGAGTGAACAGTCATGACTCTTTGGCTTCTGTCTTCTCATTCCTTTTATCTGCTCATTCAATAAATATAAATGTAGGTGCTTATTTTAATATTATAGTGGGATATTTGCTCTCTTTCGGAGACTTGCCAATGCATCACAAACAATAAAAATCGATTAAAACATTTACATTCAAATTACAATGAGAATTCCAGCTCAACTCATTTAGTCTTTTGGCTCTCTGCGCGTTTGTCTTTTCTTTGACTGTGTCTGTCTTTTCTGTGACTGTGATTTATCTCTTTTCATCTCTGTTTGCTCTTCTGTCCTCTGTTGTGGTGTAACTGCTGCATACACGTAACTGAGCTTTTTATACCAGTTGACTGTAAATATGGACAAATTCCAACGCTCTGTACATAGTACGTGTCTTGTTGATGTGGCGAGTTCCGCAAGCAGAACATACGTTCATCACAATTGTTTTATATTAATAATCGCCCTCCCATTAAGCCGAGGCATATATATAACCCACGGACCACGCGGCACATTGCAACAACGTTATATATATATAATCCAACTTCAGCTCTTGGCATAAGTTTAACATACAAACTGCCCTTTTTGGTATGACTTAAATCAATTCTTGGCATATATAATAAAACCTGTTTAAACATATAAAAACTCATTTCGGGCCCACCTGACATGTTTTCCAATGCGATATGCTTCTCCTCCAGCGATTTTCGATTCCGATTGATCGCAATCGCAAACTTCTATTTGCATGTTCCGCTGCTTTGTTTAACTCCGATGCGATTGACCTGATGCGATGCGATTAATCGCAATCGCAAATTCTATGCTTATATATGTTTCCGACACATATCAATTACGGTTCATAAACCTGTCAGGTTCAGACTTCCAATCGCAATTGCAAACTTTTTGTTGCATGTTCCGATGCCCTACTTAAATCCGATGCGATTGGTCACTGTTCAATAAGATTTGCCGATGCGATTAGAACTGGAACTTAAGCTATATATGAGTTGTAGTTTATATACCCATCGGGTCCGGACTTCCAATCGCAATCGCAACTCTTATATTCTCCGATGCGATCATCACTGTTCACTGGAACTCACGGTATGTATGAGTTGTAGTTTATATACCCATCGGATCCGGACTTCCAATCGCAATCGCAACCCTTATATTCTCCGATGCGATCATCACTGTTCACCGGAACTCACAGTATGTATGAGTTGTAGTTTATATACCCATCGGATCCGGACTTCCAATCGCAATCGCAACCCTTATATTCTCCGATGCGATCATCACTGTTCACCGGAACTCACGATATGTATGAGTTGTAGTTTATATACCCATCGGATCCGGACTTCCAATCGCAATCGCAACTCTTATTTTAACCTGTTCCGCTGCCCTTATAATCTCCGATGCGATTGGGAAGGGTCCCATCTTATATTACTACATTTCTTTGGATATTGCGCTGCATATGGCTATACATACATACATATATATATGTTTTGGTCCTTTGAATATAAAGCGCAATACTTTGCCGCTGGAGTATAAGATTCCTGGAATGAAATTTATATTAACTATGCATTACATTGCCGTTTGGGTTATGATTCCTGGAATTATATTTATGTTATGTGCAACGCCCGAATGGGTAAAGATTCTCGGAATTGTATACGTATATCCTTCGGCTGAGGTAGCGATTCTCGGAATTTAGTTATATATATATATATATATATATATATATATATATATATATATATATATATATATATATATATATTCACCAGGTGGGAACATCGATTCTCGGAATTTAGTTATATATATATATATATATATATATATTCACCAGGTGGGAACAACGATTCTCGGAATAATAGCTGTTTCTCTGCAATAATAGCTGTGTCTCTACCTCTACTGCTTTTGTCGCTCTGCCTCTGCCTTTACTGCTGTGATAACGGCTCTGCTTCTAATAACGGTTCTGCCTCTATTATATTCGCTTCCTTTGCCTCTGCCTGTCTCCTTTACTTCCTTCATTTGCTTCTTTGCTGCCTCCATTGCCATGATAACAACTCTGTCTTTGTATTCGCTGCTTCCTTTGCCTGTCTCTCTCTTTGCTGCCTCCTTTGCCATGATAACAACTCTGTCTCTGTATTCACTGCTTCCTTTTTCTGTCTTTCTCTTTGCTGCCTCCTTTGCCATGATAACAACTCTGTCTCTGTATTCACTGCTTCCTTTGCCTATCTCTCTCTTTGCTGCCTCCTTTTCCATCAATGAAAACATTTCCAACAAATCCATCAAGGAAGCTGAAGATAAGAGAGATGACAACAAGGCTAAAGAAGACCTAGAAGATGAAGAGAACAAAGAAGACTTTGAAGAAGATCTCCTGAATAAACTTATGGCTTCCATGGAAGAGATTAACAGTTTGAAAAAGGAAAATGAGGAACTTAAGAAGAAAGTGCAAGATGGTAACCAAGACAAGACAAGGAAGGAAGTTGACTTTGTCAAGCTTCAGGTACAAGAAAGAGATGAGGAGCTTGCCAAAATTAAAGAGGAATTTCATCAAAAAAAAGAAAGCATCATGAAGAAGTCATATCTATGACAAATCGATTAAATAAGGCAAAGAAAAGGGAAGAAACTTTGTTAAGCCACCTTGAACAAAGACTTAAGAGCTTGAAAAATCTTGAAGCCGAGAATGGTCAATACAAGGAAGAGGTATCCTCTCTTCGATCTTAACTACAAGAAGCAAGGAAACAAGCTCAAGGAGCTGAGAAGGTGATGGAAAATTTTTCATTCATAGAAGGAAAAGTTTATGAAGCAGAAAAGGAGAGAAACACCATGATTTGCCAACTAGAAGAAAAGGATGAAGAAATCTTCAAACTAAAATCAGACATCAATCTTCTCAAGGATGAAACATGTGAAGCTACAAGAATAAAAGAATAAATGGAGAGTGTTCTAGCAAAGGAGAATGAACAAATCTTCATAATGAAATTAAATATCATCTCCCTTAAAATCGAAGCACGCAAAGCAACAAGGATGATGGAAGAAATGAAGAAGCAACTAGTCATGGAAGATGAAGATTGTGAAAAATTGAAAAGAGAAATTGTCACTCTTAAAAAATAAGTTTTCTCGTTGAATAAGAACTTGAAAAGCTCTCAAACACTAGATGACATCCTAAGTCATCAAAGATCTCCTCTTGATAAATCAGGTCTTGGTTATGCAGGTGGACCCTTAAGCAAGAATGATGGAAACCCTAATGCTTCAAACAATAGGGATATGGTGAAGCTAGGAAGACATATTGATGCCCCCAGTGCCATCAAAGGCATGGAGAAGAGTCAAGATGACATTGGTAGACACCCTAATCCAAGAAGATATGATGATGTCAAGGATGCAAGAGGCAATAAATTTCATTAAAGAATCCCAAGGGAAATTTTTTTAAGAAGTACATCAAGGCAATCTCCATCTCCCAGGTACCAAGGTATATTTATTGGTTATTTCTATTCTTGTACAAACTTTGGGAACATGGAAAAATATTGTAGGGCATATCAAAAAGAAAAATATAATGGTCCCTATCAATCTTCTAGAAACGATTTTGCAAGAAGAAGGCATGATTTCTTATTCATGAACAATATAGAGTGCTTCAATTGGCATAACATTGGACATATGGCACATGATTGCAACTTGAATTGGGTTCCTAAACAAGTTAAAACCATGACAACCAAGCCAGAGAAGAAAGTTACACAAGTATGGAGAAGGAAGCAAGTTGAATCCTTAAGTCGCTTGAACACTCAAGTCATCAACTCATGTTGTTGATTTGATGAAGACATCTTTGGAAAATGTGATATTCCAATTATTCGATGACGAGACTCTGCCAAAAATGAGACCATGCATATTTTCAGGGGGAACATGTGATTCTTGTCCAATCTTGCAGAAGCTATCCAAGAAATTCCCTATGAAACCCTTGATAAATCACACATGGAAAATATTGATAGATCATCTCTTGGGAGTAACTTGGCATTGAAGAAAATCATGAAAATTGTGAAGAATTCTTCCACTTGATCATAAGGCAAGAAATATTACTTGAGCTAGAGGAGTTCATGTCGGCAAGGGGAGTTGGTTGATTACATGAAGAAATTCAAACCCTCTATTATGGACCACATTGCTAAGAGGAAGAGCACCTTGGCAAGGGGAGCAACATATCTATCATGAAGAACTATCATTGTTGAATAAAATATGATGGGAGAAACATATCAAGAAGCAACCTGATAGGGGGAGTACTTGGGCACCCCATTTGCCATTGATGTCAAAGGGGGAGAGGATGTTGAAAGTGCAAGAATATTTCCATCAATGAAAAAGGGGGAGATTGTTAATATAGGTTTTCATTGATGTCAATAGTTGATGTCAGTGTCCAGGATGGAAAATATTCTTGAAGATGCCAGAGGATGATTACAATGGAAGACTACCATATGACTGCACATGATGAAGGAATAGAAGACATACACATGATGACATGTCCTACCTCTAATGATCTTGGTGATAACACTACATGATTACATGTCCTACCTCCGATAATTTGCTGATGACATGACAAATCTCCAATGATGTGAAGTTTGCTGTCCTTATGATGAAGACTACATAATGATGCTCCATTTGATTGATGAAATATCTCTGTAAAATCTTAAGGACAACTAACCTAGTGACCCTATATTGAAGAAGGCAAGGACATGATGATGGTGATCCTATGTTGAAGAAGACTAGGACATGATTATGAAGACAATCAATGAAGAAATCAAACCAAGAAGAAGCCCTACACTCAAAGGCATTATGCTATGCCTCCATTTCTACACTCATAAATAATTAGTCACATTAAATTTTTTTTTTTCTACCTTAGAGGAAAAATTCCTTAATTAAACCTACACCATATTTAAGAGCATAATTTTTCCTTTCCAACGAGCTATTACTCAGCCCGATACTCTAAGCGGTTTGAAAGTTATTGATTTTTCAAGTTTAAAGTAAAATTCTGTCAGTGAGCTGACCTTACCTTAGTAAATTCATGTCGGCCCTTCTTGAAGACATGTCTATTCATTTATGGACAAGAATGTGTATATATATAAGAGGGTTTCGACCTTCTTTTAGAACATAATTTTTGAGGAGATTAAGAAGAAAAACAACGAAGTAAATAACACAGAAAAAACAGTGAGTTAAGGGTCATATCACATTTATTTATTGTGGAATGTTGGGTATTGTTTGGTAAAATTTCAGACTATCCATGGGCTAGAAAAATGGAGAGGAAAACATATTCGAACTTGTGACTATTGATTTGTGGGAGCTGTTGCAATCTAAGGGTTTCGGTCTATGGAGAATATTTAAGCTTCAAAATTCCTACCTTTGTTGCTTTGGTGCCTTGTTGTAGCCTTAGATCTATGGTTGGAATGCAAATTTCTGTTGATCATAAGTCGTACGTTGTTGTGGGTTGCTCGGACCTATTCCCTCTCATTCTTGATGATGTTATAGGGTGGTTTTCGGACTGAGAAGCAGTCTTTCTTCGTACTTGTTGGAGGAATTTGATCTACTCTCTTTAGGCATGTTGCAGTGGGTATTGTGATTCGGATTTGTGTCTTCATTTGTAGTAAGATTAAATGGTAGAGCTGACTGGTTGGGTTACAGATTCATTGCAGAAGGTTTAGGATTGTTTTGGAACCAGATCTACGGACCTGTGAATCCTTCCTTTGGTAGCACTTGAAGATTGGACTGATATGACCTCAGACCAGTGTTAATCGGATGTTTTGGAGAAGTGCAAAATTCCTAGTGCAGTATGGTGTAAATTCTTTAGTGTAGTTGGTGTAATAGTCCTAAGGTAGCGTGGTGCAAGAATGTTGGTACAACAGTGAAGTTTTATGTAGGAGCCTTGGTGCAGATTGGGTGATGAAGAGTAGTGTAGTAGAGCAGGCTTAGTGCAGAATAGTAAGGATACTCTTGAAGACTACCTTGGAACATTTATTAAAGGAGCGGGAATTTGGAGCACCTTTGACGTCAACTTGGAGAAGTCTTGAAGAAAACCTTGGATCAGATTTGAAGAAGGTGCAGAACTATTGAAGCCACATTTAGAGCTGGTGTAGAACTTAGTGTAGACACATTGGAGTGTTGTATTGAAAAAATGATGCAATGATGATGTCATGATGAGATAACTTGAAGATATTGATTGGGTACGATGAAGAACAATGATGACACCTTCTATGTTGATAAGGTTGTCATTGATGATGTAGCATGGAGACTACGTTGAAGTTAAAGATTGACAGGGCTCGGTGAAGATGATTTTGGGAGTCGTGAGTTACTACCAACATACCTTGACAAAGTTTTGCAGTGGATTGGAGCCTAAAAAAGACAAGGTAGGTGCCTTGGAGGATAGGGTTGGAGCCCAAGAGGATTGGTGTCCTCAAGTGACCAAGTCAGAGCCTATACTAGAGAGGTTGGTGCCTCAAAGCGATAAGGTTGGTGCCTTGAGAAGATAGGGTTGGAGCCCTAGAGGTCAAAGCCTCGTGAAGTCCAAGTTGGTGCTTGGAAAAGTACAGGTTGGTGCCTGGAAGGATTGAAGATTGGTGTCTTCATCCAAGGTTGGAGCCCTACACTATTGTATTGGATTTATTATAAATAAGAGATTAATAAAATTATTTATTCTTATTGTTCATTTTGTGTTCTAAATATAAGTGATCTAACTGGTAAAAATAACAATTGAAAAGAAATATTGATTCACCCCCCCTCTTAGTATTTCCAACAAAACCAAGTCAACCCTCGAATTTTGTCCACACAAGCTATGCAATAAGATCAAGAAACATCCTCCAAGTTTTCCTTAGAACTGACACTATGTCACAAAGATATATAATAGAAATAAAAACTCTAAGGGGGCCAAAAACATGTCCTTTATCTTGGCCTTGGGATTTAGATGATACCACAGAATATGTGTCTTGGGTCCACATACTGAAACCATTAATCCTTTGCACTATACCATATAATAATGTCACAAATTTTGTGCCTTAGAATCACACAATACACCACAAAAATTTTATACAAAACTGCAAAATAATGTCACAAATGTTGTGCCTCAGACTTGCACAATATGCCACAAAAATTTCGCTTTGAACCATAAAGAGATATATGTCACGAAAACATCCAAAACTCTACTTTCTTTGATCACTTGAGTGAGGGCTATAAGATGATCTTTCTCCTCCTATTTTTTGTTTCTTCAAATACTTCTTGATACTTAGCTTGAACAAAGATAGATGAGATATTTGAGTCTAGATTTGGAGGAGAGCGAATAGGCTCATTTTATAGTGTTTTGTCCATGCAAAAGGTGTGGCTCATGGGAAGGCCGACTTGACACTTGGAGGGCTGACTTAGTCACTTGTGGTGGAAAAACACAAATTTAAAATTTCATTTTTTTTCCCGCTCTTTAATGAGGCCGATAATATTTTCTTTTTGAATACAAAATAAATATTTTTCTTTTTCTTGCAAGCATGAAGAACGTGCTTCAAATAAATTTTATTTTTACAAATACAAACGAAAATATGAAGACCAAATATAGCTACAAAATTCAATGCTGCTTCTTAGCTAGGGAGGTATTCATAATGACTATCTAGATGTTCTCTATATACATGATCTCTCTAAGAAAATGTTTAATTCATCGATAACATCATCATCTAGGTCAAAACCCTTGACCTACATTAACATCATCATCAATATGTATCACAACCCAACTTAACTCTCCTAACCAATGGTACTTACTAGTCACCATGATCCAGTGGGCGCCTCACCTCATGGTATTTTGACTAGTTCAGGGTTGCCATATCTCATGGTCAAACCCTAGAGGAACTCATGTCCCAAATCCAAAGGCCTCACTATAGGCCATGATGCTAAAGAGGTACCCACTCCATGAGTGTCAGGGTCTCAAAAACCATTCTCTCTAGAATGTCCATCCCTCATGCTATCACATCAATGCTCCCTTTCTGATAGAGGGCTTAAGGAAAGATCAAGATTAAGATAAGCATCATCATCAATATGATAATCACCAACATCAACATAATCACAGTTAACCATAAAAAAAAATATAGACATATTATAGGTGAAACACTAGAGGTGTCATCAATGATAAATAAGCTCACTCTAGAAAGAGATCCGAGCATGATGCTGGGAGGCTCTTGCTCCCTCTAGGGTTTCTTCTTTCAACAAAAATATTGAATTAGGTATGAATTTTAGGGTTTTATCCACAAAACCTAGAGCTTTCTTATCAAGAATTCCAAATTTCCAGGTTCTACTAAACAGTTCTAAGAAGGGATCTATATAACTTCTAATTTAATGTGAGAGACCCCTTAAACTCCTTGTTGCTCCTAGCCTACTTGCATTTATTCTAATAAAAGAACTTATCATCAACTAGTAAAAGTTTTGAAGTATCATTCTTGGATTTTTTTTGATGAGGATTCTCATCATCATCATCATGGCTCTTTGTCTTCTTATTGTTTGATGCTTCAGGACAATTATTTCTATAGTGTCCAAATTTGTAACATCCAAAACATTGGACTTTTGATAAATCTCTCTTTCTGTGCGAATTGGATCTTTTATCTGCATTTTTATTTTGAGTGCGAAACTTCTTTTCATTCTTCTTCTTCTTGAACCAAGTTGCAAATTCTTGAGCTACTTCTTTTCTGTCTCTTGATATAATCCTAGATTCTTCTGGAGTACAAGAGGCCCACAATTCTTCAAACGAGGGAGTTTCCTTCCTGCTACTTATACTTGCTGCAAATGCATCCTATGAACTAGGTAGACCATTGAGTGTTGTAGTCACAAGCTCTTGATCATAAAAAAATTCTCCATTTTCTTGAATTTTATCTCTTATTTGTGAAATTATTACGAAGTATGAAGCCACGGTGTCATCATTTGTCATCCTTACATCACGAAGCTCATTCTTTTAGCTTATGGCTTGACCAACGTTCTTGATAGTAAATATATTAGTTAGGGCATAATTTCTTGGAGGTGTCGAGCTTTGAAATATAAGGAATTAGATTATCTCTAATGGAGTCTACAATAAGAGTTATGGTAGTGATGTCATCATCTTTGAACTTCTCTTCCCTGCAATATCCACTGGTTCTACAATCTTCCCTATCACAGTATCTAAAACTTTTTTCTTTGCAAGAATAAGATCAATTCTAACTTTCCATGCTCTAAAATTTGAGGCTCCCTCTAGCTTGTTTTTTGATTTCATCGAAGAAGCCATAGATGCAACTTGATTTGTAGATCTAGGGTTTCTTTAACTTGATCTCAAAGTAGGGTTTCTTGATGAGTGATCTATGTGCTCTTTCCTTTACCAAAGCTTTGATACCATGCTGATTTTCCAGTACAATAAATGCAAGTACTTTATTTATAAACTATGATAGTTTAGTGCAACAAAGAAATCATTAAATAATTATAATTTAAAAATTCAACCAAATAGACAATAGAGAAATATAGATCACAATGCATAAGGAGACAATAATATTTTATCTCCGGAAAACCCACAATGGTGAAAAACCCAACCAAACTATTCCTCAGAGAATCAATGTAACAAGCGATACATCAAAGTCAACTAACCATTATGATGATCAACCACCAAGGACCAAGTCAACCCTCCTTGAATTCTGTCCACACAAACTTTGCAACAAGATCAAGAAATGTTCTCCAAGTTTGCCTCAAGATTCACACTATGGCACAAAGATATATCACAAAAATGGAGGGTCGAAAACACGTCCTTTATCTCATCCTTGGGATTCAAATGATACGACATAATATGTGCCTCATATGCATACTTAAACCACAAAACCTTTGCACTATACCACAAAATAATTTCACAAATGTTGTGCCTCAAACTTGTGTAATATGCCACAGAATTTTCACATTTAACCATAGAATAATGTCACATTTTTTGTGCCTTATATTTGTCCAATATGCCAGAATCATGCAAAAATCGACCTTCTTTGATCACTAGAGCGAGGGCTATAAGATGTTTCTCCTATTTTTCATCCTTAAAATACTCCTTGCTACATTTCTTGAACGTAGATAAATGAGGGATCCGAGTCTACCTATGGAGGAGAGCGAATAGGCTCAATTTACAGTGTTTTGTCCATCCAGAAGGGTGTGTCTTATGGGCAGGCCAACCTGACACTTGGAGAGTTGACATGGTCACTTGTGGTGGCAAAATAAAAAGTCAAAATTTCATTTTTTCTCGCTCTTTAGTGAGCCTTGTAATATTTTTTTTTTTAATACAAAATATATATTTTTCTTTTTATTGCAAGCATGAAGAGCATGTCTCAAATAAATTTTATTTTTCAAATACAAATGAAAATATTATGAAGATCGACCATAGCTACAAATTCAATAGCTTGATGCCTCAATACGCTCCTGAAATGTTTCAAACTGCAATTTTCAAACTGGGTCCCATTGGTAAAAAGGGTCCTATGAGCCGATTCTTAAACCTTTTCCACTCTGAAAGCATCGATATGGATGAAAAACAATATAATGATCTAATACGAATCACACTTGCCCAATTTGGGAGGATTTTGGTCTCCAAAAGTGTCTACTGAATAAGGTGAGGAAAAATTTCCTCCACCTTCTCTCCAGTGTACCATTTAGCTTTGCTTGGAAGTTGTCCTTTCAACCCACTCTACCAACTGTCATACTGCCTCTGTCTTGTAGTTATGGACCTATTTGGTAAAACTATATCTTCTATCAACTCTACGTGAGCATTTGGGTACATTTAAGGTGTTAAACACGCATGGTAAATACACATGACAATAAACACACATAGACAGAACTGAAGGATAAGCGTGAGATGCTTTACTATTAACCATAGATGTGCTTTTATAGTACATTAGGTGTGACCCTTGGATTCCGCATTCCAAGGTCACTTTGAATCCATTTGTGACTATTCGCCTTCCACACCTACCCATAGAGGATTAGGTGTCCAACATTCCCCCTTTAATCCAAAGGGGTATGCGTGAGTCCAAGAAGAGAGTTGTAATATAAATTTACAAAGTATGCATGGCAGCACTTAGGCTGAATTAGCTCTTTGAAATGTTGGCATAAAGAGGTGGTTTAAGGATGACCACCAACACTGGAATGCAACACTTATTGCAGTTCCCGAAACTCTTTCAAAACTGGTAAGAAGCTGAGAGCTTCTGCTAGAGGAAGTATCCCTCATCTTTGAAGAGGGAGACCTTCAACCTAGAAGAAGGGAGGTCTACAACCTGTGATGGTTTAAGGATGACCACCAACATTGGAATGCTAATGCATTTCCTGGAACTCTACCAAAGCTGGCAAGAAGCTGAAGTCTTCTGCTAGAGGAAGTGCTTCCAATTATTTGAAGAGGAAGAATATCAACCTCACATGGATGGTTTGAGGTTGTCCACCAACCAAAGACATGCTCATGGGCATCTGTGTCTCTGGCTACAACTCTGAATCTGGAATGAGAGATTGTGGCTCAGGCTCGCTTGTTGTGGCTTTGAAGCTTGTAGATGACCACCATTTCCCCCTGTCAGGTATAAGGTGAGATGATGGCGAAAACTCAACTGCAAGTTTGTTCAATATTCTAGAAAAAGTTCTGACATGTGACTTAAACATCTTCTTGGTTGTTGATGCCCATTGCCAAAAAGCGATCTATCCAAGATGAACCTTTGTTCTTGCAGGAGGCTTGTTATTGAAGCATCTGTGTGAAGAATGGGTGTGTCGACCATAGTGCTTGCATGGGTGAAGATTGAAACAATGATCTTTCATATGGCCAACTCGATCACAGTGTTGGCATTTTTCAATTTGTTGTTGTCGCCGTGGAAGAGGAGCAGGTTTTGGAACAGCTGAAGGTGAACTGTCATGAAGAAATCCGACACTCTGAAATGTGATTGGCTTGGAGTACTCCGGAATATGAAAGGACAACTCCTTGTCATATCCAAGCCCTGTTCTGTGCTTGTTGTGGGCAAGCTCTTCCCAAGGTCTGATGATGGGCTTGGGAAGTGCAGATTGAGCTGCTGCATCTGCATATAAATATGCTCTTGTACAAGGAACTGAATGTGAATCGACTGCAACATTACTGAATTTCCGTTTATGGGAGTCTCTTTCAATTTTCTGAACAGAAACAAGTTCAAAAAGAGGACTCCGCTACTGTAATTATTCTTGCTGAAGCTGAGATTCAAGTTGCAGAAATCAATATTTTCATGTGCATTTTGTAAACAAGTTTGAATTTTTGAGAGAGAGTCTTTGTTGATTCGGATTGTGTCATCAACAGTACATTGTATAAGGGTTTTGAGGAACTCTAATACTTCATGAAATTTGGCCATTTTCTGATCACAACTATGATGAAGATGCTCAATAATCCTAATGGAGGTTATAATAAAAACCCAGAAATTTGAGAAATTTTACCCTCTTTCTCAATAGTTTGAAATTTAAGTCTTATGAAATTTGGAACTCTTTGGAAAAGAAATTGCTTTTGATTTTTGGTTTTTAAACTCCCGTGGTGATCATTTTGTAAGAAGCTTTCCAGATTATCCACAGTATTGAGGAACATGTGTCGACGTTTCGAATCCCAACTGGGATCCATCATCAAGACTTTTTAGAATGAAGAAATTTAGAGAAGGGTTTCAGACCATTAATAGAGATCAATTTCTTGAAAAGAGCTGACTAAGTTTTATTTATTTATTTATTTCAATATTTCTATTAATTTTTTATTTTAATAATTACATTTCTAATTTAATAAATTTATTATTATTAATTTTAATATTTCTAATTTTATTTTCATTCTAATTTTGTTTATGGTGGTTTTAATTTTTAAGTTTATTATTTATTATATTATAAAGTAACAAATTGGTTAATCTAGTTAATGAACAATTTTTTGGGTAGGTTTTAAAAATATAATATATAAATTCATTATTTAGTTTTTAGTTTTTTAATTTATGAAAATTATTAATTATTAATATTTATAATAATTAATTATAAGATTTTTTATAAATTTTTTTAATAATTAATTAATTAATTAAAGTTTATAATTAATTAATTGGAAAAATGATTGATTAATGGTTAATTTTTGATTAATTTTAAAAAGATATAATTAGACATAATTAATATCTTAATTAATTATAAATATAATTAATTATTTGTTTAATTAATTATATTTATAATTAATTAATTAATTGTTTTAATTAATTATATTAATGATTTAATAAATTATTAATAATTTTTATAGGAATATAAAAGAAATTACTAACAATTATTGTTTAATTAATTAATTTTTATTTTAACCAAAATAAAAATCAATTAATAGGAATAATTATTAGAATTTTAATTTTTATACCAAATTAGAATTCAAAAGAGGGGGAACATACCTAAGATTGTTATACCTGAAAAAACTATGCCTCGGTGGATGTTGATTTGGAGGAGCAAATTTGCCGAAGAAGAGGTCTCCAAGTGTCACTGATTTCAAATCCCCCGTCCCTATTAAGATTATCTGGATGCTTTATAATCTCAAGGAGTTGTTCAGGGTTTATGCCATCCTTAACTTAGTCGGCTCTTTTCAAGAAATTGATCTCTATTAATGGTATGAAACCCTTCTCTAAATTTCTTCATTCTAAAAATTCTTGATGATGGATCCCAGTTGGGATTCGAAACGTCGACACATGTTCCTCAATACTGTGGATAATCCGGAAAACTTCTTGCTTTTGATTTGTTTGTAGAAAGAGGCCTCATACATTTCTTTCACACCGACATTTAAATATGTGTGCAAAAACTTTGACAAAACTTCAAATACCATTATACATACACCATTTCTATAAAACACATTTATTATCTTCCTCTAGGCTCTGAAAATGAGAGGAACTATAATATGCAACATCCTGAGAGAGTAAAGATCAATGCACATGGACAAACATACTCACGGGAGAAGATCGCCTATGTATATAGTAACTTCAATGCAAGATTAAACTGCTCTACTCTAATCCATTTCCAGGCACGCCTCTCCCAGGCCAATTTCCTTTGTTGATTCTTCTCACGCTGTCAGTTGTCAAAAAAATATATTAATGTTGTTATGCAGGCCTCAAAGGGATGGTGGAGAGTCACTAGGCCACGTTATTCGAATGCTGATGGCTACCATGGCTTGACTGCTGCACTTCGGTGGTTGCAGGCTTACATGCTCCGGCTCTCCTTTAGCTCCAGGATTGCACGCTAGCACGAATTAAAAAATTTCCACATCCTCCATGAAAGGCTCACCAAAATTCTGCCCACAAAAAGATCATGAATTGATCAATGGTGGAATGAGAAATCTGGAGCTTTGAAGGTGACTGTTCGACTCCCCTCACGGTCTTATCACGCTCCCACAACACCGACTATTCCAATGCCCTTAGACCCATCATTATCATTTTGAAACCAAGGATAAATGCTGCAAAGCCCACATGTTTTATTTCTTTTGAAATGCCAAAGGATTGTATGGACTGATGACCAGTGTTGTGCAGTTTCGAATTCAAAAGGAGGGAGCCCAACGTATCCACCAAAAATCGAATTCGTGCATCTATGGTATTCGGTTAGTACTTGATCGAAGCATGAGTCAGTGACAGCTAAGAATGATCTGATAGCAGGACTAGAGGGATCTATTCAAAGCATCGCTATCCCTCATAGAAAAACCTGCACAGCCTCAGCTTCAAACTGATATAAAACATGATATTATGACAGATAAACGAGATAAACCGCAACTCTCAAAAGACTAAAAAAACAACGCTATGAGCCTGTTTGAAAAGTATACCATAGCAGCTCCATATGCGCAACACCAACAACAGAGGGAAGCATTTTTGGTTCATCAACAGTCCTTGATAATGGCTGCTGCAACAACATCTGGTGGTAGCCCAGCAGCTTTATTCCAAAGACTGATGCTTGCTAACAATCATGGAACTATACTGGGTTTAAATAATTTTGGAGGAAGCAAGCCACGGAGGAGGTAGGGAGTTCGGGATACAGTGAAGAGGCTGGTTGAGGGAGCCGTAGTGGACGTCGAGGTAGCGTGGTCTAGAGGTTGCATATGAGTCGACCAACCTGTTGCGTAGGCCGAGAGGCGTGATGTCTTGGAACGGAGGCGGTCTTGCTCAAGCTGGAAAGGTAGAAAGGCGGTCTTGCTCCTATCTTTCTCAAGTGCAAGTGGACTACAAACTGCGAAATTTCCCACCCACCTTTACCACTCTCTTCGCTTAGTGTTAAAACTCAGAAATGTGGAAATTCTTAGGGTTGTAGAGAGGCTCGACTACAAGTGTGACTGCCTTTCCCACCCACCTTTACCACTCTCTCCTACCATGGGTGATGTGAAGTGACGCTGTCCCAAAATTCTCCAGAACGATGGTGTATTTTTGAGGATGCGTTATGGAACTGAGAAACCCATAGTGGTGAGAGCCAGGGAGCGCGTCAGGTTTAGAATAGGAAACACTAAGCCATACTGGTGGATAACGACAAGAATTTCAGGACTGCTCAAAATAGAAAATCTAACAAATTCAGAGAGCCAGATCTGAATTTGGAAATGACGGACCTCAAAGATGTCAGGGCCACTTCAATTGACGTTACGCGCAGGAATGGCGTGTCTTAGATGGAAGGATAATGGCTCAATTTAGAATATGTCAGGAATACGCCTGCAACTTTAATACCATGTTAAACATGCATGGTAAATACACATGACAATAAATACACATAGGCATAACTGAAGGATAAGCGTGAGATGCTTTACTATTAACCATAGATGGGATTTTATAGTACATTAGGTGTGACCCTTGGATTATGCATTCCAAGGTCACTTGGACTCCATTTATGACTGTTCGCCTTCCACACCTACCCATAGAGGATTAGGTGTCCAACATAAGGGATGATATAGTCCATGAAAATTCTCTTCCAAGGATGAGTGGGTACATGCAAGGGATGATATAGACCCTGTTTCATGTTGCTAGGCTTACTACTAGAACAAAGCAACATCCTCTTATAAACCTAGCTACTCATTCTTGCATCTTGGGCCAGTACAAATACTTGTGCAAGTTGGCCATGATCTTCCCTACACCAAAGTGCCCTACAACCTTGGAGGTGTGAGCTTCTCTAATCAGCTGCAATCGCTTGGAACACAACTTATCCAACTTATTCAGTAATCCATCTTGGAGATGGTAGTCAAAGGTGTTATCACTATCGTGCATATGACTCGAAATTTGAAACTATTGAAACACCTCCTTAAAGTCCTCATCCTTTGAATATGCCTTTCTCTATATGCATCATGGGCGAATAGCTCCATGCACATAAGAGTTCCCAAAGCTGTGATCTTTGATGTGAGTGGCCTTGAAAGCATGTCGCCAACTTGTTTGTGCTACCCTTTTTGTACTTGATCACCAATGAAACTGAAGCCCATCCACTTGTAATTATTGGTCTGTTGTAGATTACTCTGGGCCTACAAGTATTGTAGCGGTTGGTGATCTGTGTGGATTACTGTCTCCTTTCCCATCAGATATTTCTTCCACTTCTTTACAAATTGCATCAAGGCATAAAGTTCCTTGTTGTAGGTAGAGTAGTTAAGCACTGCCCCATGAAATAATTTGGAATGGTAGCATACAAGTTTTCCTCCCTACACCAGACCGCTCCCATAATATACCAACTCACATTTGTCTGTTGAAATTTGGTTACCAGAGGACAGGTGGTTCCCTAAGGCTTTGATCTTTGGCCTAGGGAAAAGTGTCCAAAAGAATTTAATTTTTCTCCTAAAGTGACTTTATAATTTTTATAAAGTCAAATCTAATTTAAAAGTGACTTTAAGTGATAAAGTTATTAAAGTCTAATTTTAAAGTGACTTTAATAAAGTCAATGTAAAATTAGAAAGGAAAAGTGACTTTGGAAATAAATGACTAAGTGGGTCTTTATTAAAGTGAGGTGAATTAAAAAATAGAAAGTGAGATTTAAATGAGCATTTAATCTCAGCCCTAGATCTCAATCTATTTCAGCCATTGGATTTAGGGATTCCCCAAAAGTCACTTAGGGTTAGGTTAAAGGAGGAAAAGGAGGGAAAATGTCATTTCATTCTTTCATGAGCAGATTGGGAGAAGGAGAGAAAGAGAGCTGGAGATTTTTCTGAGCAGTGAGAAGAAGGAGGGCAGCAGTGAAGAGATTTCAGCAAAGGTACAGTAGCATTTATTGGCACACATATCGAGGCAGAAAATCCGTACAACAAAGGAGAGGCAGTGTTTCCAAGTGAGGAGGCACAGAAATCGAGGAAAAGGGTACAACAACAAGCACGCACAAAAAGAAGGCACATTTTTTCGAGGAAGAGGGTGGCTGTCATTTTCGACACAAAAATCGAGGAAGAGGACAGCAGCTACAGCTTTGTTTTTTGGCACAGATTTTGAGAGAGTGTGCTGTACAAAATCTGTACAGTCCGTACAGCAAAGTACGGCTGTTATGGCACGCTTCTCGAGGTGGTCGTACAACATTTAATGCTGTCCTAAGGTGCTGTAAATTTTTTGTTTTCTGTTATTGCTGATTTGGCACAATTTCCGAGGGGGTGTGCAAGCATGGAAATCGAGATAAGTCTGTAAATTGGTTGCTGGAAATTTTTCGAAGTTTTTCCTGTTTCACTGTAAAAGGCATTTTTCAGAAAATAAAAGAGAAGCTTTCAGACTGGTTTTCCCCAAGAGTTGTAGGGGGTTTTTCCAGGGTCACGTTGACCAAAAATATCAGTGTTTAAATGTGTTGAATGGCTGCTTTAAGTTTGCTGATTTTTATTTCTTCATTTTCCAGCATTCTGTAAATTTTCCAGAATTTGTGTTTTCAGCAAAAAAAAAAAATATTTTCCTATTATTGAATGTAAGGATATGGGAAAGGGCATTTAACTAAAAGAAGAAATAAGGTGAAACTGAAAACCGGGGTGGGAAAGTCAAGAAATTTCTACATGGTATCGGAGCTTGAGTGCTGAAAGTGCAGTCTGGGACAGCAAGAAGAAAAATACAGTCTGCTGATTTTTCACTCAGAAAATTCTAGCAAGCTGATTTTTCACACACAAATTTTTTATCTTTACTACAGCAGTGCTATAAATTCCTACATGGTATCAAAGCTATTTTTGAGGGTCACTTCCGTTGTTGATCAAAATCCGAAGTCGGTTTGACTGCATGCGAATGTCGTTTTGTAGATCTACTATTTCTGAAAATTTTTGGGCTTAGAAAACTGATCGGTTATGTCTAGAGCATCTGTTATAGTGAGGAATGCCTTTCGTTTCATGCGAAAAGGTTTCCGGCTGCCCAAGTTATGGCAATTTATATCTGGAGGTATAAAGCATCCATTTTGCGGCTATATTTGTTAATAGTTCTGCTTATTTCAGTTTCGTCCTTTATTTTCAGTTTTTAGGTTTTATTTATTTTCCAGATATATACCCTCTTCTCTGTGTATGCTCTTTGTTGTGTGCTGTGTGCGATCTCGGCAAATCAGAAACAGGAAAAGGGATTTTTTTTGCTACGTATGCTCTTTCCCCGCATCTTTGTGCGATCTCGGGAAATCACAAATAGTGAAAAAAGTGATAGTTGCCAGTAAGGCTAACTGAAAATGTAACACTCTGGCGTAAGGATTTGCATTTCATTTTTTTTTGGCTCATTTTTTTTGTGTTTTTTGTGCAGGAAAAGGCACGCACACCGAAGAGTTAAACCCCCCCCCTCCTCCTTTCATAAAAATAGCGTGATCCTTTTACTATCTCACTTGGTGAGGGGTTTATTTATGAGAATAGAGGTCTTGGGTTCAAGTCTCCTTCTCGAGCTTCTTTTGTAAAAAGTTTTTGTTCAACACCAATTATTTCCAATGGCTACCTCACATGGTAGATATACTTAGAAGTAAAGGGCTTTATAGAATAGCCACAGGACAAGAAAATAAACCTTCCGATGATGATAAAGCTGCTAAATGGGAAAATAAACAAGATCAAGCATGAGGGTTGATAGGAATTTCCATTGCTCAAGATCTTCAATTTCATATTCTTGACATTAACACCCCTGATGAAGCCCTAGAAAAGCTAAAAACTGTTTTTGGCATTCAAAATCAAATCAGGGCCCACCAACTTGAAAATGAGTTGCTTACTTTGGACCCCAATAATTTCTCCTCCATTGAAGATTTTTTGTCCAAATTCAAGACCCTCAGAATTCTTTTAGAAGGTTATAAGATAAAAAAGGATGATGGTAGCCTCATCTATTGCATTCTTGCTAAGCTTGGCCCTGCATACTCTATATTTGTTTCCGCCTTCCATTCCACTAGAGAACCCATCATTTCTTCAGGAACCACCTACAAGAATCCATCTTTTGATGCCTTTTGTGATTCTTTGATAAGAGAACAAGAAAAAATTTTACACCTTGGTCTTATCACTACTGGAAACACTTCTAAGAAAGCCTTAGCAGCCTAACAACAACCATATCAAAAGAATCCTAAGAAGCAGTATCCTAAAAAATATGGTCCTAAGACAAACAAGGGCCCTAAGCAATTTCAGCCGCAAACTGAAAAATCAAATCACCAAAATAATAAGGCAAATCAAAACAAAGGGAAGAAGACAGATAGACATTGCAAATTTTGCAATCAGGATGGCCATATAGAGTCCAAATGTTTTAAGAAGATGGAAGCCTTAGAAGCAACAATCAAGAAGCCGAACACCAATTTGGAGCACTCTTCACCTTCATCTTCAAGCATGGCACTTTCTGCTTGTGGTTTTCAAGCATCAAGATCTGGTTATGCATTAAATGTATCTTCTTCTTCTCCTTCTCATGAGTGGCTCATTGATTTTGGAGCTTCTTACCACATGGCTAAAAATAAATTCATGTTCTCTTCTTTAAATGATTGTAACACCAAACATATTTATGTTGGTGATGATAGATCTCTTAGTGTTGTAGGATCTGGAACCATTCATCTAGATAATGGTCAGTTTAATGATGTACTATGTGTTCCTACCTTGTCATGCAACCTTCTATCTATTTATCAGATAACTCATTAAGGTGAAGGGAAAATAGTAGAATTCTCACCTCATGATGTTGTAATCAAGGACCTCAAAGATCCTAAACATATTTTAGCTATTGGCATTGCTGATGATTCCACAAGGTTGTATAAGTTTGAAAACTTTGGGTCATCATCTCTTCCCTCTGTTTTTGTTGCTCATAATGATGATGTGAGCAAACTTTGGCATGAGCGATTTGGTCACTTAAACTATCGCTCTCTTCAAACTCTATGTAAGGAAAATATGGTGACGGGTCTTCCTATGGTATCTTGTTGAGATGGTGTTTGCTCCGAATGTGTACTCGGAAAACATCATCGGGATAGTTTTGACAAATGTGCCTCTTGGCACGCTTCAGCCCCTTTGCAGCTTGTGCACAATGATTTATGTCGTCCACTTCCTATTGTTTCTTTCTCTGGTTGCAAGTACTTCTTAACTTTCATTGATGATTTTTCCAGACACACTTGGGGTATATTTCTTAAAACTCAAGAGTGTTAACATGTTCTTGGCCTTTGAGGCCTTTGTTGAGAAACAATCTGGACATCAAATTCTTAAGTTAAGATCAGAAAATGGCGGAGAATATGTTAACAACAAATTTATCAACTTTTGCACTGAGCATGACATTCAATTGCAACATACTGTTCCATATACTCTACAACAAAATGGTGTAGCTGAAAGGAAGAATCACACCTTAAAAGAAATGGCTAATTGTATGCTTCAATCTAAAGGACTTGGTCTCAGTTTTTGGGCGAAAAAGCCATGGCGTGAAATTACATAGTAAATCGCACTCCTACTAAGGTTTTAAAGAATATAACTCCAGAAGAAGCTTGAAGCTCAATCAAACTAGATGTAAGTCACTTTCGTGTTTTTGGAAGTGATGCTTGGGCCCATATTCCAGATGCGAAACATAAAGCCTTGGAACCTAAGAGTGAAAAATGTATTTTTGTTGGATATTCTGAAGATGTCAAAGGATATAGACTTATTCAACCAAAATCAAAAAATATAATCATTAGAACAAATGTAAAGTTTGATGAAAATATATCGGCCTACGAGCCTAGTTTGGTGGGTGTGCCACCTTTGGCCTGCGAGCTTGATTCGGCATATGTGCCACCTCTCTCTCTCTCTTCTATTTTTAATAGCATTCCTTCTAGTTCAAATGATGAAAGTGAGGATGAAAATCCTCCTCCACCTCGTGCAATTGTTCCTTATACTCCACCACTTCCAAGATGGGTCCGCTCTACTCGGGATGCAACAGGTTTTCTTGCAGGTGACCTTGCTGATCGACGGCGTACACATTCTCAGTTCAAAAGAGCCTCTTCCTTATTGGCTCAAGTTCCAGAAAAACATGATCCAGAAACCTTTGAAGAATCCTCCGGTCATCTAGATTGGGATGAAGCTATGAATGAAGAGTATCGTTCCATATTAGCAAACAATATTTGGGATCTTGTTCCTTTTCCAAAAGGAAGAAAACTTGTCAGATGCAGATGGGTTTATATAACAAATTTTGGAGCAGATGGAAAAATGGATAGACATAAAGCTCGTCTTGTTGCTAAAGGATTTTCACAAGTTGAAGGTAATGAATATACTGAAACCTTCTCCCCTATTGCCAAAATGAATTCTATTTGCCTTGTTCTTTCCCTTGCTGCCTCCTTTAAATGGGAAGTCCATCAAATGGATGCTAAATCAGCCTTCTTACATGGAGATTTGCATGAAGAAATATACGTGGAACAACCCCCTAGATTTATCCAAAAAGACTCTAGCCTTGTTTGTCGCCTTAGGAAGTCTCTCTATGGTATCAGACGAGCTCCTCGGGCTTGGTATGCCAAAATGGATAGATTTCTCTTAGATAATGGCTTTTCTAGGTGTAATTCTGACAACACTATCTACACCAAGAAAGTGGGTAATTCCTTCACCATCCTTATTCTTTATGTTGATGATCTTATCCTCACCGGTAGTGATCCAAACCATATAAACCATGTGAAGTCTAGCCTCAAAAAGAAGTTTGAAATGACAGACTTAGAGCACTTGCATTATTTCCTTGGTCTTGAAGTCTTGCAATCCAAGGAAGGCATTACCCTCTCTCAGTCCAAGTATGCCTGTGATCTTCTACACCACTTTCACATGGAAGAATGTAAGCCTGCCCCTTCTCCCTTTTAGTCCAGAGTCAAGCTTTCAGTCAATTGTACTACCCCTAAAGTCGATGCTACCTTATACCATCAACTTGGTTGTAAACTTTTGTATCTAACCCATACCCGTCCTGACCTTTCCCTTGCTGTTGGTCTTGTTGCTCGATTTATGCACCAACCTCATGAAAGTCACTGGAAAGCAGCTAAAAGAATACTTCGATATATTCGAGGTACAGTTCAGTTTGGGATTCATTACAGTGCAAGAGCATCTCCCTTGTTGATTGGTTTCACTGATTTTGATTGGGCTGGTGACCCTGATGATCGGAAGTCCACTAAAAGATATGTATTTACTCTTGGTTCAGGACCTATTACTTGGTCTTGTAAGAAACAAAGTGCCATCTCCCTTTCTTCAGTAGAAGCAGAGTATCGTGGTGTAGTTGAAGCCAGCAAGGAAGCCATGTGGCTTCGTCAGATCCTGTCTGAATTTGGTCTTCATCAACAACATCCAACTACACTTTGGTGTGTTAATCAGAGTGCCATTCAACTATGTAAAGATCCAGTTCAACATCAGCGTATGAAGCACATTGAAATCCACATACACTTCATCAGAAAGCTCATTCATGATCGTGTTCTTGAAGTGTAGTATTGTCCAACCAATGATTAAGTTGCCAATATCTTTACGAAGGCTCTCACAAAAGCGAAGTTTACCAAACTTCGATCCATGCTTGGAGTTCAAGAAAGTTGTCATTAAGGGGGGATAGGCTATAATGCCTCCTTCCTTCTCCTATTGTGTCACTTTTGTAAATCCTTCAGTCCTATCCCAATTTGTTCTTAAGGGGGGATGTTAGGATATTTCGACACATAGGAAATAGGCTCCTTTTGTGTCACCTTTGTAAATCCTTCAATCCTGTCCCAAGTTGTTCTTAAGGGGGGATGTTAGGATATTCTGACACATAGGAAATAGTTAAGAATAACTTAGTCTAGTGTAGAGTTAGGTAAAGTGTGTTTCTTTATCATGTACATTTGTAACTTATAATCCGATGGTCACGATTTGTAGTGATCTGACGGTTATCTCTCACCTCGGTATTAACGACACTTGATCCGTGGCTTAACACTCGATTGGTCCATGATCTCTATTTAAAGAGCATGGAGGTGTTGTCATTAACCATTTATGAGAGAAACATATGTAACTTTTCTTTTATATTAATAAAATTCTGAAGTGGCTTACGTTGTAGTAACTTCCAGATATTTCCCTCTTTGAGGGTTTTAACCATGTGATTATACTGGTGTACTGATTTTTGATCTGTTTGTGAGCGGTGACCTTTGGTTCTTGATCTACAAAACTTACCCTGTAAATTCCTACAATATTAATGCAATAAATGCAGGGCTCCCATACCATGGATCATGGCCCTTACAATCAACACTGATACAAGAATAACTAGGGCTTGGAGTCAACAACCTATGACTACTAATATGTCCTTGAACAAAGTACAATTGAATTCCTTGCTGATATAGCGCTTCCATATCCTTTTCAATCCACATAACTTGAACACATATGGTAGGTCCTTTTCCTCTTATTTTTCTGCTCACAAGTTTTCTGCAACCTCAAATATGCTTTCATCTCCAACTCAATAATATGCCACTATCAATGATCATTGCTTCTCCAATGTCACTAAAATTTTTCCCATACAATTTTTCCCTCCAACTTCTCTCCTACTTCTCCAAGAGTGCCAAATCTTAGGGTCAATTATGCCTTCTTGTCTCTCTGCTGCTCCAAATATGACTAGACCTAGGGATCAACAATGTGCCCTCTTATCACTGATATTTCCCACTTGAAAACCATTGAACTAGGCACACAAATTTTCCCTCACACATTCCAACAATTGACTGAAATAGGGCATACAATTTTCCCCTCACATAGTTCAACAATTGAGTGAACTAGGGCACACAATTTTTCCGTCACACAATCCAACAATTGATTGAACTAAGGCTTCATACACAACCCACACTTTTTCAATTTACCTCCTCAAATTGCACAAAAATTATGACTTGTATACTTTTTTCCGAAAAACTTAGGACAAACTTACCATCACTTTGCATTCATCAACATTAAATACAAGACACATACCTTGAATTGAAGTCTACTCTACTCCCACAAGGTCACTGTTATGTGCACATATCTTTGATATCTTATTTAGGTAATTTGTAGCAACCACATATGTCCCCTAATATCACCAACAAAAACCTCCTAAAACCAACAAAATCCCTCTCCTCAAGACCCTTATCTCCCGCAGTATACCTCATGGTACCTTGTCCCTTTATCACAGGTCATATGACTACAGTCCAACACATGCATAGGGGATCAACCCTCCTCAAAAATACTGGTAACAAACTCAACCTGTAAACAAATGCTTAACCTCACAAATATTCCCATAACCCTGCAAGAAAACTCGGCCAATAGATCTCCCTTACTCGTCCAACCTAGTTCACAAGAAAACATACAATCTAGTCCTCTTATCCAACTCAGGTTAGGCTCCTTGGGTTTGCAGATGCCTTAGACTTGTCTTCCCACTTGAAATAATGGACTTGGATGGATGCCTCAAATGATGATTCCTCCTCTTTTTACAGTTTTCCATGGAGGTGACTTTAGCCCCCAAGGGGAACCTCTCAAGCCTAAGCCGACTTGTACTTCTTTGACAAACCCTAACTAATTTTTTGTTTGTTTGTCAAGTTTCCTGCGATCCTCTAGGATTGACCTGTGACTTGAGGAGTCGTGACCCTTGGGAATCTAAGCCATTAAAGTCACCCAGGGATTGCACCCAGCCTGGGCCACACTAGCCCTTAGCTGACTGACTTTTTAGCATGTCTCCTCCCCCTAGCACATGGCGCAACCACCCCCAGTGAGGTTTGATTGTAGGTCACCTTGCTGACGAGGTCCATACTCAATTTTTTGTGCTAGTGGGACTTTACTACAAACCCTAAATAACTTAAGAAAAAAGGTTTCTTTCATTTTATCAAGCCGCATCATGGTTTCCTTGTGTCCCCCTTTCTCCATTAACAATGTCCTCATGAAATCAATGAATAAATAAATATTTTTTGCTTGGGTCTTTGCCCACAATCTTGGGTACATTTCCCACAAAGCCCATTTTTGTGAGTCAAAATCACAAACCAAATACCTAGGGTTTGTGGGAGTACCTCCCAAGCTATATAAATCGACACTTTGCAAGATCATGAGGGTTATTCATAGATTCATTGGCCATGATTAGGGTTTTGACTTTTGGCCCAGATGATCTAAATCCGTTGGAAATCTCCGCAATATACCCAAAGAAACCTGCTATGATACCAATATGATGCATAAACCTCTGTTGATATTCCATTGGATGGTTCGTCACAACAAATTTGATAAAAACATATTTAAAATATGAAATTCTACACTATTACAACTTTATTTCTTTTATATTTCTAGATTTGTAGATTACTATAAATAATGTATGCATGCAAATTAAAAATTATGTAGAAAATAGAGAACGATGAAATAAAAGATCACAAACACATTTGACACATGATATGCCCTGGGAAACCCTTTCGGGAGATAAACCCAAATGGAAGGTGAATCCTTTTCACTCTCTTTCTTTGAATGGAAATATGGCTATGAGTACAAATAAGTATGACTTGTGGCCTGTGTGCTACTACAATGCACAAATATTCTTTGTGTACTCTATTTCCTATCCCTGTTGGCTATTTTTTCTCATCTATGGAACAAATGCACTCGAAAGAGTGAAACCCATTTTCCTCCTAGTGGCTTAGTTATAACACAAATCGATAGCCTACTAGTGGTTAGGTTTGAATACCTCAAATCTTAACCAAAGTTACAATATAGAATATTCTAGAGTCTTGTTCAACATAATCACATGGCTGGCCTATTTTCCATGAGTTATGGAGGTTGACGTGGCATCCGCTTGAATTATGGTGGTGAAAACAGTAAGGTCAACTTCTGAGTTACATTTATTTTGCATATGGACTTTGATTGATGCAATTCTTATGCTGTTGGAAAGGTATCTATGTATAAAATAAGAAAAATAGTGTTTCTCTAACACGACAAAGTTTTACCCCTAAAAAATGTCATTTGATGCCTCAAAATTCTCCCAGAAGGTTTCAAACCCCAATTTTCCAAGCTCTGTCCCGCTTGTAAAAAGAGTCCTATGCACTCATTCCTCTGCTTTTTCCATTGTAAAAGCATCGAGGTAGATGAAAAAAAATATAATGGTCCAATCCAAATCAATCTGTTTTTTGAGTGGAATGTTGGGGCTTTCAAGTGGAACATTGGAGTTCCAAAGGCTATTATTCTCCATTGCTTACTCTTTTGGGCCATGAACAAGTGAAATGTTGGACTACTTTGGGATGTGTGAGTCAATTCGACCCCATTGGTAGGAAAATTCATGAACTTAACATAATATTTTATTAAATAATTGCTATGTCTCCAACATGTGGACGAATAGTAAATATTACTTTCTAGATGGAGTCAAACTATGTTTAGGTAGCTATTATCTAGTTGTTAGGAAAAGTTTATTAAGGGCGACCCTCCCCTCTAGCAAAGGTTATTGACCATGGGATCATTTTATGCCATTCAATAAAGAAATTTTTTTGCAAATACTCTTGTTAATGGATTGATTTTTCTATGCTCTCTTTTCTTGGTTTTAGCCTATAATTTGTGATTAATAGAATAATTTGTAGGTATTGTTTCATTATTGCAAATTTTCTATAACGATCCATTGAGGGATATAAAATCATGTGGACGGAGATATATAGGCCCAAATCCTTCACCTCACCATTATCTATCATCAAGAAGACACATTCTAAGTGTCAAATAAACCCTCTAGGGAGAATATTCAATCAGAGCGTGGGATATTGATGCTACTGTCAGTATAGCAGCTAAGGGCATCTTGAATGAGTAGATCCTTTAGTGTTATCATATTTCTTGGAGGTATTATATACTAGATTGAGTGGGATGGTTTCACCCATAACTTCTCATTCATTCCCAGTCCTTAAGGAAAGGCTAACAAAGAAATAGTTGTGATCCTAATTCAAAAAAATGGTAAGTAAAATGTCATGGTAAGCCTCACCTCTTCAACCACTTTATTTAAAAGATCCAAAATATTCTCCATTTTTTATTTTTGTACTAGCTTGCTACAATTATTTTTATCATAAATAGTTAGTAAATATTTGGGAAAGAGGACAAGAATTTTCATATACAAACCAAAGAAGTAATACATTATTTTTTAACATATTTTCCATATCCTTCTGTTGTAGCCGCTACAACACCACCCAAAATTTTGGGTATATTAGAAATTTCGGGTCCCCCTCTACTCGCTTAATCATTAAGGTCTTTCACCCGACCTGAAGTCAGTGTCATCACAGTGACCTATCCCCAACCCCTCATGAGATTTCTCACCATCATGATTAGATGATGTTGCTGAAATCACGCCATGTGCGGGAGGGATCATCCAGCACACACTTGAATAGGAACTTTTATGTGCATTAAGGATGTACATTAGCAGCCCCCTCACCTTTTTGTTTGAGTATTTCTCTTAAGCACGTTGGTCTCATATAAGTTATCTAGGGGCACCATTCTCAAAGAGTAACTGCGAACTAATTATAGTGTCTCATGCAGGTCAACCCCACAGGTGATACACCCAACAATGTCATCACCGCACCGAGGGAAAGTAACTGAAGTTAAAACGACAAGGGCGTAGTGGCGGGACATAACACTTTCATACCCTGCCCACATGGGGATAAAACTAAGGCCACAGTGGAAAACCTCATCAAGGTAGATGACAAGGATAAGAATAGTTTGAGTTGAAATATGAGAAGTGGAAGATATGTATCACATCTATGCAGAGAACGAGAGCGCACCAGTGGAGGGAATTTTCGGTCATAATTAAGCCACAAATTTATTCCTAAAAGGAGAAAGTTACCTTATTCGAATGGTTATATGATTAAATAATGGATTGAATCAACAACATCAATTTTGGCATGTAGTAATTGTGGCAGGGCTTCTGAAGGCAACCCTTGACATTCCAAATTCTCATGTTCACATCATTTGACGGGACCCTAGTAAGTTTAAGAATGCATATGACAAAGATCACTTTCTCCATTTGCGTTGCCACGACATGAGGATTGATCGGAAAGCTGCCCAAAGTCGTGCTGAAAGGTTTTAACAACAATATTGGTAATGCTTCCAACTTCGGCATTATAACTTGGTCTCCTGTTTACGTAAGGCTGATGTGGAGTGGGTTCAATTTTCTTATTAGCACCAATTATGATCGTTACCAGCTGTTTCCTGTTCTTCACTTGCTTTCTATTATGGAAGGCGTACATGCCTCTTCTATTCTTGATTAAAGGCCTGCATGGAGGGTGGTTTCCTCTTGTTGCCTCCATTACACTTACCATTACAACGATGAAACTATGAGAAGCGCAAGCACAACACGCATGAAGCAGTGCACGACATGAATTTTGGCTCTCCGCCACGTGTGAAAGGATATGTTTGACCCAACTTGAAACAACACCATCATTTTCCACCTCAGGGAAGAAAGTTTCAAATGCCAAGCATTGCGTTCAGTGCCTCCTTGGAATGCGTTGATGATATTCAGTAACCTCCCATACTAATGTCTCGACTTCCTCTCCATGCATGACACCACGTGGACTGTGTCACTAACTAGTTTTTTAGTGGAGATAGGCAGTAGTTGTTATTATCTAGCGTGGTTGGGACCATAAGAGTGGCGATACAATTTCATCTAGTATGCATGCGCACAAATTCAAAAATAATGACTTTGTCATTATCATAAGGACGGTGGGCTTTACGATATATCGTTTTTGAATGTATGGTTAAAATTACAAACCCATCGATGAATTAACACTAGAAGAGCAGAGCACATTATACACAACAGAAGTGTTTTAACCTGCTTACCCTGTCCAACCTAACAGCTGGCATCTTCTGGCCAACTTGAGCTTGCGGTCTGGTCTAATGATGCCATGTATGCATCGAGAAATGATATATTTTAAACGGCAAACATGGGCTAAAATTTAAAACCTTTACGATGTCCAAAGAATTAAAAATAGTGGTAGAGAAAACCGCAGCTCACGCACCAGACAACAGTCGCTCCGTCATACCTATAGTTTGTGCACTGGAATTAGAATCGATAGGGTCTGAAGAACAAGGATCTTTCGCTGAGTCTGTCATTGCCAGATAGAATTTTAGTTATTGTGCTATGGAGAGATTTTCTGTGTAGTTAATATACAGGAGCCTGTTATCCAAAGTGGATGGAGCGTTGCGTTTTCAGCATCAGGACAACGCACAGTAACAAGCAACAGGAGATGCCACGGTGAAACTTAACATTAGATGATCACGCGTTGAGTGAGAGAAAGCTTGATTCAACAAGGAGGCAATGGCTGATCAAGTCACACAGTTGTACGTTGAATTGCAACAGTAAGGAATGCGACCAATTCCAAAACGTGACCATTCAACCCCTAGTTAAGTCGCAGCCTTTCCTGGGTCGCGTAGTCGCAACTTTTCTCGAGACTCGGAGAATGTGACTCAACGACATTTGCGACCCTGTGACCTCCCCAAGTTACCAAGTTGCAAAGTCACACCCCGAAGGAAGTCTACCAATTTTGCGACTACCCGACTCTGCGACTCCCGCCAAGATTTGCGACCTACGCCAGTACGCTACAGAGTGCACGGTATATGGTTGAAGAGGAGGAGAGGTCGCACATCGCCATCATGGTTCTCAATTAAAATGCGTTGCATCATAATGGGAGCATAGTGCATTATCACGCTTAAGCCACTATGATCGTGAATTAAGCTTATGCATCTGCGATGTTGATTGGGATATATGAAAACACATTATCGATCATGCAACAAAAGGCGGTCAACAACTGAAATATATGCCCCTTTTTACATGGCCGTGGCTTCTTCCTTATTGGTACCCAACAACCTCAGCCGCATCTAGAACTTCAAAAGTTCGAGATGTGTAAAGATGCGTAGGATCCATCTTATCAAGCGGATTAAGCAGGTAAGGATAATTCTAGTACATGCATTGAGCCTCAGTGAAGAATAAGCCACATATTCAAGACTGTACCTGCGTTTCATAAATTCATTTTTGCGATGTTCATAGAAGATAAAGGGGCATCATGTCGCATCGATGTAACCATATCCCTATGAAGTAACAGCTACCAAAAAAATTTAAAAACGACGAATCCACACTTAGCACTTAGTCCATAACGCTACCAACAGACATTACAACAATTGAAGAGGCGCAAGGAGAGCCTACACCATTCACTCTGATGACATAGTGACACAACACTTGACCACACATGGGTCCAACTAATTTTAGCTGTGATAAATTTATTGCATTTATTATGTTGATTCCCTAACATGTATATATATATATGGCTGATTTAAATTTTCTTATCTACAGGTTATATGAGAAGATGATGATTTACTCTGTTGTCTTGCAGGTAACATAAGAAAACATCTATGTCTACCCAAATTAAAAGAACTACTAGCTCTCTCCGGAGGATGCAGAGTCGGGTTTCAAATCAATCTCAAAACCTCGTGTTATGTGGATGCTCAGTATCTCACTCAAAACAGAAACACCGCTTTCCCACTTATCAACTTACACAAATTCCTTCAGCATGGCAAGGGCATCACTGACAGATAGGAGCTATTGTTTCACGTGGCGAGAGCTAAGACTATCTCAACAAGAGTAATGTAGAAGGGATAAAACCCCCAGGTCACAGATTTCCTCAGGTCGCCAGGTCATGGAGTCGTGTTCCATGCCCAACGCTCGACAACGCGACCCAGCGACTGGGTCGCGAGGTCACAAATCCAAGAAGGTCGCAAGTCGTAAATTTATCAAGGTCGCAGGTCACAAATTTCCTTAAGGTCACAGGTCGCGGATCGCTGGGGGTCGTAAGTCGCAGATTGTTCGAGGCAGCAGGTCACAGATGGTTCGAGGTCGCAGGTCGCAGATGGTCTGAGGTCGCAGGTCGCAAGGAAACCCAATGGTCAGGAAGACGAAAAGTCAAGGAAACCCAAAGGGCAAGTTTTGTCTTATAAATACTCCTTCAGGAGCTTGTAAAAGGATCTTTTGTTGGGGGACTTGAGCTGAGTACATTGTATTACCAGAGGATTATACATTTGAGCATGAATACAAGCATTTTGAAAAATCCCTTTGTGGATCTGGTGTTGACATTTGTATGAGCGCTATTGAGTATTATATTTTCAGTTTTTGAACATCTTTAGATTAAGGGAACTGTATCTTCAATTCATATCACAATTGCATAATAGTTTGCTGAGTATGTTAATGGTGGTTGAGTTCATTTCACTTTCTTAACGAACGTTGATGACTTTGTTTATTAGCATTTGTGTTATCATTTAAAACTTTTAGGAAGTGAAGAGTGTTCTTGCCATAAGGAATTGTTTCTTTTGTGGTCATAATAGAGTACAAGCATGACCCGAATGATGTGTTGTTAACAACACTTCCTTCGGTACTTATGCTTTATTATTTCCTCTTGCTACTCATAGTGTTATATGCACATTTAATGCATCAATCATATGTCTTGTATCATTTGATTAAGTGTGTATCCAGTGGCTTATAGAGTTTAAGTGAGACCCAAAGAAAGGAGAAATCAGCGGTAGCCAGACCCACACCCCAGACGAGATCCCTATTCCAAACGGTTCAAGGTCTAATTGGGAATTTTTACCGAGGAGATCCCCTGCTGTTGGCCAGACAGATTTTCCCGTCAACACCTTCATTGGTGTATTGAGTTTTATTGTGCAAATATAAAGTAAGGAATAACTGTCACATACTATCTCTTGTAGATTCTTCACCTCACAAGGTTGATTTTCCAAGTATCATAAAGTTACTAGTAGTAGCTTCATATTTGGTTTTACTATTTTTTTATCTTTTTTTTGTAAGCTTGGCGGGACTACATCTTCATCATGTCCAATATATCACCCCGATTGTGGTAGGGAATTGAATTGGTGACTTCACATCAAGGATTCCTTTAACAGAGCATCCAATCACCATATATCGAAGACCCTGTGGACTACTATTTTTTATCTTTTATTTGAAGCTAAATTAAGTTATTTATAGCCTTTAAAATACTTATCTTTTGCTAACATAATTTTCTTGTTTGTAGTGAGGGGGTTTTGACTCCAAAATCCCAATGAGTGAATTTTCAGCTTGTTGGAAATAAATTTTGTTGCAGGTACAAGGTTTAGAAATGGTTAATTGAATTATTATCTTCTTGCCTCCCTACCATTATATACTGGATCTAGAAGTGTCTAGGTACTTTTGGGTGGCATTTTAAGGGGATTATTTTGCTCCTTTCTGCAATTTTTTGCAAAAATTACAAACTTGCTCTCACAAGTCAACAAACAAATTTACACAAAAACCCATTTAAATGATGATATGATCATACAAATACTTGTATATTTGGTTAGTATATAATATGTACACTTAATTTGACTAATTTACATTATATTTGATTTATTTTGTGTTAATTTAGAATATATTTTTGCAGATTTTACATAGTAGGCTAATAGAGAAACAACATAGAACTCCTCCACTTCAACCATTAGACCCCATTATAAGGAACTAATCTTGTATTGGTTGGTTGGAGTCATTCAAGGGATATTTCTCATAGCCATTTTGGTAGGAGCTGGGATTTTAAGAGTGGGGACTTAGGCTGAGATGATAATGGACCATTGCCATGTGGAGAAACCAAATGTAAGTAGATAATGACATTTTATCTTAACTTGATAATTACTTGTGAATGTTTGTTGGATTCTTATTAACTATTATGTTCTCTTCATCAAACTATTACCAAAACATAAAGGTCACAAAGAGACAACGAACACAAGAAATTAGGTGTCAAGTTAGGGAAAAACCACACAAGGGGGAAAACCCAAAAATCCTCTTCTTATAGAATCAAATCAAAGTGAGATATCCAAAACCCAAGACCAAGACTAAGACTTTCAAAAATTTCCCAAGTCGTCCCTCCTCCAAATTTCCTCCAACAAAGTTAAAGTCAATAAAGTCATTCCTGGTCAAATTACAGAATATCAGACTTATAATTCAGACCTGAAGTTTTAGACTTGTAATTTCGTAGAGTAACCCTAGAACCTTTGCACAGGTGAGAAAAAACAAGGCATAAAAGTTCAATATTCTTTCTCTTTTGAATTGTATTTCTCTCCTTTGACTTTAATTGATTTTTCTTCTTATCTTGGCACAAAAATCAATGTGGTGAGTCAATTAGTGAATGAGGTCAAAATTCCTTGTATTTATAGTTGTCCAGGAGGGTCGAATGGCTGCATAAAATAAATTTGCAGTTGTCACAACATATGATGGAAGAATAAAAAATTATTTCAAATGAATATGCAAGCAACTTCTTGAGCCAAACCGCTTCTCGACCAACTTCACTAGCTGCTATATATTTAACTTCAAAATTACTCAGTGCCACCGAGTCTTGTTTTCTGTTCATACATGAAACCATAGAGGATGCCAAACAAAAACATCTAGCTGTAGTAATTTTTTCATTTGCATCGCTACCTTCCCAATTTGAATTTGTGTAGCCCAATAAATGAATCTTATTTTCGACAACATATTTTAGACAATGATGTCACTAGTCCCACAAAGATATCTCAAAATGTGTTTTTCTATTATCTAATGATCATGCCTTGGTAACTCCATTTTAAATTGGACAATAGTGTTTACTACAAAACATATATTTGGCCGGGTGTTCACAAGATACATCAAGGAAACAATCAATTGTCGGTAGGATGTTGTATAAACAAAACTTGAGTATGAATTCCTTTGCTTCTTCAAATTGGCGATCATAGGAGTTGTCATTGGTTTCTATCCATATACCAAATTTCTACAAGATCTTGATCACATATTTTTCTTGACCAAGATAAATCTCGCTAGGTTTTTGCCACACTTCGAGTCTCAAGTAATAGTGCATTAGTCCAAGATCTTTCATATCAAATTTAGCTGCTACTTCCTTCTTGCATTCACCTATACGATGTTCCACACCTTTTCTTAGTAAGTCATCCACATAAAGTAATATGATCATGGGTTCATTCTTTACCACCTTTATGTAGACATTAGAGGAAATTTTAGCCTAAAAGTGCCCCTGAAAATTTCACTTAATTTCCATGTCGTAATATGTTAACCAATCAAAATCCTTTAAATTTAAAAAGAGGTAAATGTAAATATTATGGAGAGAAAAGAATAAAAACTATTTTTTTAAATTGTATATTTCACTTATCTCCTTATAGGTTTACTCAAATTTCAAGCGTAGACACTCATTGGATGCATAATTAAATTCCACATCCAACAAGTACCCATTATGCATACTTTTCAGAAGACCCACATTGACACATTTATATACTAAATTGAAGATACATTAAAAAAGCATGTTGAACACGTTTTTTAATGTATATTCAATTTTTATCAATGTGATTATTCTCAAAAGTAAACATAATGGGTACTCATTGGATGTGGAATTTAATTCCGCATCCAACGAGTGTCTATGCTTGAAATTTGAGTAAACCTATAAGGAGATAAGCCAAAAATACAATTAAAAAAAGTAGTTTCTTCTTTTCCCTCCAAAAATCTTAATTCTTAATTTATTATTTTAATATTTTTCCTTAGGAGGCCACTATTTGGGTGAAATTTCCTCTAATGTTTGGATATATAATACTTTTGATGAAACCAAGTCTTAGTAGATAAGCATCCATTCTGACATACCATGCTCTAGGTGCCTGTTTCAATTCATATAGAGCCTTGTTTAATCTGCAAACATTTGTTTCTTTTCCATGTACTCTGAATCCTTGAGGTTTCTCAATGGAGACTTCATTAATTGTCCCATTCAGAAGGGATGTATTTACGCCCATTTGATGTATGTTCCATATGATATAGTAGCAGGAATAGAGATTTGAGATCTAATTGTTGTGTAGCTGACTGCTGGAGCAAAAGTTTCCTCATATTCAATTCCTTCTTGTTGTGATATTTATTTTGCCACAAATATTGCTTTATATTTTTCAATACTCTCATCAGTTGCATGCTTGATTTTGTACACCCATTTGGAAGTCACATTTGATTTGTCTTTTTGTCTTTGAACAATTTCCCAAACATCTTTCTTCATTATCAATTAGTATTCTTCTAACATTTCATTCTTCTAAAATTGATGTTCGACTGCGTGTCCTTATGAGGCATACCCTATTTAAATAAGTTTGGTCATGTAGGTTGCATAACCTAAATATATCTTAGGTTTCTTGCTTTCTTTGAATGTTCCTTTTGCGGCTGTAGGTTTTAACTGTATACAGAAATGATCTGCAAACGAACTCTTAAAAATAAATAAATAACGAGATCATAAAACATAAAACAGATATACACAAATATTTCCCCCTGAATCCCAAAACCGGGACTACTAGCTTTATTTTTCATTATATTCCTTTCAATGTTACAACACATATATACATTTTGAAGCATTCATAAGCCCCAATCCATTAACCTCATGGATTAGAACATAACCATAGTTCCCTTGACCAGATCTAAAAAATACCATGGGCATAAAACCATCATGCCCAAAAACATGTGCAAACCCATGAAAAAAACCATAGGCAGGTTTGCCCACCTAAAATAGGGTCCAATTATATATATATATATATATATATATATATATATATATATATATATATATATATATATATATTTCGGGCCACTTCCATGAAGCCTGTGTAAGGGGGCTACTGCCCCCTGCAAACCCATCGACATGGGGGGCTGCACCCCCATGTGACCCCCTTGCTGCGCCTAGTGCAAGTGTAGAAGGGGCTAGCTTTTTAACTTTAGATAACCATGGTGTTCTATGCTTGATGCACTTTTACTTCAATATTTCTTAGGCCCAATAAAAAATAGCAATCACATAAACTTGAAAGTAAAATGCTAATAGAACACAATAATAGATCAATTAGACAAGCCAAATATAGATCAGATTTACAATTCCTTTTGTCCAGCAAAGATATGAGATATTGTTGCGTTACGACGGTCAATAGGATGCTTCAACCAACAAAGCCTTCTCGGTCAGCCAACACTTTCATGTGTCACACCCACAACCCTCAACAAAGACTCATTACAAGTCAATGCAAGTCAAACTAGGGACATCACAGGAAAGTCAATGCAGACAACTTCAAAAAAGTCAATGCAACAAACTAGGGCTTCAGTCAAACATCCTAGAATTCCTCGATTTTGGTGTCTAGCTGTACGACTTTGTAAAATCAGAATTTTTGCAGAAGATAGAGGTCAAAAGACCAAGGGTTGACCACGGCCAACGTTGCAGCAGAAAATCCCTAAACAGATCAATGCAGAAAACAGAAAGCCCTAAACAGATCAGCGCAGAAAACAACAGCTTCGCTCCACATGTATGAGAAAAATTCCTGCGAAGGATATCGAACCAATTAGATCACAATGAGAGAATGTGTGATGAGATGATGAGAAAATGACCTCCAAGTCTCTCCAATTTATATTCATCAATGAGGGTGTGTGACACATCTCTTAGGCATGTTGTATAAATTTGGCCGACCTTGCACATGTGGAAAATAAATTCAAATTCAATGTTCTGCTCATTCGATCAAGATGATCTTTAGATCAATATTGCACCTCTCTGAAAGAGGAATCCAAAAAAAATATGAACATCTTCATATGAGCAGTGCAACATGGAGTTTGGACCTAGTTTCCCAAAAGTAGCACTCCCTCTCAACTAGGGAGAACTCCATCTGCCCACAAGTGCCATCCATCATGTACCCAACCAAACATCTTGCGTCATCCCGTCGTAACTTGATTTGTTGGATCTTTATTTTAGAAAAAAAGGTGAGTCACAAATACATCACACACAGTTGAACTGAAGTCAACGTAGAGGTAAAAACCTCTCTTGGACTCAAAAGAGTCTCATACTAACCCGAAGTTAGTTTACTAACCCAAAGTCAGTTTAGAGGATAAAAACTCATCATACTTGATAACAGATCAAGGTGTTGGACACATGCCATCTTAGAAATAGTGAGTACGACAATCTCCGATGCGTCCATCGGTCTTGCTATGGTCTCTATCCTCATTTCCCACCTCATTGGCCAAATGAGAGGTACTTCCCATGAGTTCGAAACTCCATGGGTAGGATGCGTGCGGGGCACAGATCAGAGAGAGGCTAACAAACTCAATATCATTAAGGTGGGGCAAAAGCACCACAAGGTTCAGCAAGCCTAGCCCCATGAGTGCTTATAGCTCCAAGAAGCTATCCCCAAGCCCCCTGGAGCTCCTAGAGCTCATAGTAAAACTCAAGCAGGACCCTCAAAATAGGGTCTTTCCCCGATTCCAAGCTTCTCACGGAAGGTTAGGAACTTGACCTTCCCCAAGGGCTACATGAGAATATCCGCGATCTTCTCATTAGTTCCTATATGATCGAGCCTTACGACATCTTGCTGTACCATATCCTGGATAAAGTGGTACATGATATCAATATGCTTGGATCGATCATGGAGCACAAGATTCTAGAAAGACGAATACCACTCTAGTTATCACAAAGGATAACAATGGCATCTAGCACATGCCTGAACAACTCACTGAAGAGCCTTCACAACCAAACAACTTCACAACAGGACATGCTCATTGCAATGTATTTGGCCTAAATGGTGCTCCAAACCACCGACTTTTGCTTCCTGCTCATCCAAGATATTGAAGCAAAACCCAAGGTGAAGCAACATCCAGATGTGCTCTTGCGATCCACCACACTGCCAGCCCAATCAACATCAATATATCCATGGAGTCTCAAACTCCTGGGAGTGTATCTTAGCCCATGGTTGATTGTGCCCCGAAGATGTCTCAACAGATTCTTGGCACCAATCCACTGAATGTGATGATGATCAACCATATGTTGACTCAAAGTGTTCACTGCAAAACATACATCTGGACAGGAGTTCATTAAGAACATCAGGGCCCCTACGAGTTGTTGATACTCAGTAGGATTTGCTATCATGGGCCCAACAACGTTTCCACTCAACTTCTTAAAGTTGAGTTCCATCAGTGTCGACACAGACTTACAGTCCACGATACCATATCTCTCCAGCATCTTCACGATATATTTTCCTTGAGAAAGGAAAATCTCGACTAGCCTCTGCCAGACCTCCAAGCCTGGGAAGCAGTGCATCAATCCTAGGTCTTTCATCTCAAACTCAGAAGCAAGCTCCCTCTTACACTGATGAATGAGAAGGTCAGAACCTATCAGGAAGAAATCGTCCACATAGAGAACCAAAATGAGAGGCCTTTCTCTATCAACCTTAAAATAAAGGTTCAGATCAACATTACTTTGAGTGAAGCCCAACTTCATCAAGTAGCTATCTATCCTCTCATACGAAGCCCTAAGGGCTTGCTTCAACCCATAGTGGGCTTTCTTCAACCTGCATACATGGGTGTCTCTATCTCGGACTTCGAACCCCAAAGGTTGCTCCACATACACCTCTTCCTTTATAGATCCATGCAAAAAAGCGGTCTTCACATCCATCTGATGTAGACTCCATCCTTGCGTAGCAGCAAGGGAAATAATAGATCGGATGGTGGTAGTGGACCACAGGTGCAAATATATCATCATAATCTATGCCTTCCTTTTGAGATAAGCCTCAGGCAACAAATCTTGCCTTGTACTTTTCAACACTTCCATCAGGTCCATGATTGATATTATAGAGCCATTTCAAGGTGACAACAGATTTGTCCTCTGCTCTCGGGACCACTTCCCAGACATTATTTTTCATAATGGACTCATACTACTCATGCATAGAATCCTTCCAAAATTTATGCTTTATGACTTCTTCAAATGTTTTGGGCTCAGATTGTACTATTGTACTCATGGCTGCTAGATACCCTTGGTATCTCTTTGGCTTCTTGCTTTCACGAAATGTCTCCCTTGAGGAAATATGTCTCTCGACATCTTCGAGAGTATCCCTAAGCCATGAGGGTCTTCTCTTATTTGAAGGAGGTGTATCAATGGGATCCATAGGTCCTTCAACATCGGGCATCAGGTCGTCCTTTGGCTCTTCCAAATTCCCTTCCTCTTCGTCTTCTTTGTCTTCCTTGGATCTAGGAAGATTTCTTACTTTCTTGAGGGAAGCATCTTCATCGAAGGTGACATCGTGGCATATCTCCACTTTTCTTTGACCATGCACATAGATTCTGTATTCCTTCAAAGTTTCACTATAGCCCACAAAAATTCCCTTCTTTCCAAAAGAATCCATCTTGCTTCTCTTTTCTTTCGGCACATGAAAGTAAACAGGACAACCAAAAAATCTAAAATGAGAAACATCAGGTTTCTTACCAGAGAAGACTTCTTCTGGAGTTTTGGAGTCCATAGCGAAATGCAGACATCTGTTTTGAACATACACAATAGTGTTAAGAGCTTCTCCCCATAGAAACTTCAGAAGACTTTGGTCACATAGCATGGCGTAGGCATCTTCCACAATGGTCCTGTTCTTTCTTTCAACAACAATATTTTGCTCAGGAGTGTATGTAGTTGTGGTCTCCCTCTTAATGCCAACTTCTCTACAAAATTTATTAAACTCATTTGACTCATACTCGGCCCCATTGTCGATCCTCAAAAATTTGATTTTCTTCTCAGTTTGATTTCCACCAAGGCCTTGAAGGTACAAAACCATTTGAATGCTTCGTCCTTCTTCTTAAAAAAATATATCCAGGTCTTGTAGGAGAAGTCATCTGTAAAAGTCATGTAATAGGTACATCCTCCCAAGGATATCGCAGGCAGCATACCAGATAAGTCAGAATGTATCAACTGCAAGATATCAATTGTTTTTGTGACACTTGAGGGGAATGGTCCCTTGCATGCTTCCCTTCGGCACAACCCTGACATATACCTTCATGATCATCTCTCAATTTGGGCATCCCTGTCACCACCTTCCTTGCTTCGGGAAGGGCTTTGTAATAAATGTGTGCAAACCTCTGGTGCCATAAATCTGTTTGAAGAGTTGTATCACATGTCATAGCCCCCAATGGACTTCCTCCAACCTGGTAGAGTGTATCAACTCTAAAACCAATAGAAAGAGCTTCCTTGAAGTTCTTCTTCCAGATAAGTACCTTTCCATCAATGAATTCCACCTTGAACCCTTTGTCTTCCATTGCCAAAATGGACACAAGTTTCTTCTTCAAGTCAGGTACATGCTACACATCTTGTAATCAGATGACTTGACCTTGGGTAAATGGAGGGTCACAGTCCTTGTCCCTTTCACGGGATAGGTGGAATTATCTCCGAAGATAATTTCCATATTAGTATCATTCTCAACCAAATCAGAAAGGGCTTCTTTATAACCAGTGATGTGCCTTGAAGCATCACTATAAATTAACCAAACATCCAGGGTGTCGGGTGGAGATGCAATAGAGAGGGCATATACAAGAATAAAATCATTTCTCTTATTATCAACAACATTTGACTCATCGTACCTGGAATTTCTTGACGTCTTGAAAGGTTACCCATTCCATTACGATCAGAGGGAGCCTTCCTTTTTCCTTACAACCTGTTGTTCCTGCCATTCCTTCTCGAGTTGTTGTTGCCATCATCCCTGGGAGAGTCCCTTCTATTAGGGCACTCTTGTTACAAGTGTAACTCCTTCCCTTCCTTCCTTTGGGCCTTGCTCTACCATGGTTTTTATTTCTTGGGCCACCATGGTTCTTCTTATTTGCATGAGCGGCGAAGGCAATAGGGTTATTTCCATTACCATTAGAGGCATACTCCATCATTATTTTTTCCTCTTGAGTGTATTGCGTCAATATTTCATCAAAATCAGGAATCACATTATTATTGAGAATAGTGGTATTGAATACATGCCAATCACGGGGGATACCTCCAAGTGCAATAAGAACCATCTCTCGATCAGATATTGCTTCCCCAATAGCTAGGAGGTTATTCCTTATTTCAATGAGCCTCATACAATAGGATTGAATAGATTCATCCTTACCCTTCTTGATATTATTCAATTGATTCTTGAAGAAGAGGATTTGATTAGCATCGCTAGCCCTGAACATGCTCACCAAATTATCATACATCTCCTTAGATGTCTTGAGCTCATAAATGTAAGAAACCAAGTACTTATGAATAGAATCCCGGATAATCATATTTTCTTTGATTTCCCCTTTTCTATACTTCATCTTCGTGGCAACAACTGCATTTGATGGAGGTTCTTGAATATTCCCCTATACATAGTCCATGACATCTTGATCTTCTAGTGCTAAATCCAAGGACATCTTCCATGCATGATAATCAGACTTATCAGTCAATTTATCATCAGCCTTGAAACCCTTGTAGGTTGAGGAGGCCATTGGTTTCTTCCTTCAGAGATAACTTCTAACACTAGTTTGGACTCTTGGACTTTGTCTTCACCTCAGTTCTGATACCATGTTAAATTTAGATAACCATGTTGTTCTATGCTTGATGCAATTTTACTTCAATCTTTCTTAGGCCTAATACAAAATAGCAATCACATAAAATTGAAAGTAAAATGTTGATAGAACACAATAATAGATCAATAGAAGACAACCCAAATATAGACCAGATTTACAATCTTTTTGTCCAGCAAAGATATGAGATGTTGTTGCGTTATGGCGGTCAGCAGGATGTTTCAACCAACAAAGTCTTTCTCGGTCATCCAACACTTTCATGTGTCACACCCATAACCCTCAAAGACATCTCATCACAAGTCAACGCAAGTCAAACTAGGGACAACGCAAGTAACTTCAGAAAAGTCAACGCAACAAACTGGGGCTTCAGTCACACAACCCATAATTCCTCGATTTTAGTGCCCAGATGCTGAAGATAGAGGTCAAATGACCAAGGGTTGACCACTGTCAACACTAGCAAGTACTGCAGCAGAAAAGCCCTAAACAGATTAACACAGAAAACATAAAGCCCTAAACAGATTAGCGCAGAAAACAACAGCTTCACTCCACACGTGTGAGGGAAAAAGGCCTCCAAAGGCTATCGAACCAATCAGATCAAAATGAGAGAGTGTGTGATGAGATGATGAGAAAATGACCTCCAATTCTCTCCAATTTATATTCATCAATGAGGGTGTGTGACACATCTCTTTGGCATGTGGGATAAATCTGGTCGAACTTGCACGTGTGGAAAATAAATTCAAATTCAATGTTTTTCTCTTTCGATCAAGATGATATTTAGATCAATATTGCACCTGTTCGAAATAGGAATCCAACAAAAATATGACCATCGTCATATGAGCAGTGCAACATGGAGTTTGGACCTAGTTGCCTAGAATTAACATGGCCACCCTCCTCTTACCCCCCTGCATCTCGCTTGACGCTAGTCATGGAAATAATATAACACACACCCAAAAATTGCTACATGTCCTTCGGTTTCTTGTAGAATTGATCTTAACCATGCTGGCATTTTTCATGTTTTTGGAGTGATGACTAGTTGTACGGGTTCACTTGGTCCTTTTCTTTCTTCATAATGATAAATTGTAAGTTCTGGAGGATTGTCCTACCTTGGACTCTCTTCATTCGGAAACATAATTCCTTTTTTTTCATTGGAGTTAAATAGGGATATCCTTGGAATTCTTGTATGAATGCTTTCATTAAATGTAATATCTCTGTTTACTTCAATACGACATTCTTCCTTGATGTAGAATCTATATGCTTTGGATGAGGTGCTATATCCAACAAAGATACCTTTCATTCTTGCTGGGTCCAAATTCTTTCTTTTTTCCTCAAGAACTATTAGCTCCCACTTAATTCTTGATTCTTTGCAAAAGGCCACAAGTTCTTTAGAAGTATATTCCCCACCATTATCTGATATTAGGGTTTTGATGATATTTTCTAACATATTTTCCACTTCTACTTTGAAATCTTGGAACTGCTCTAATTATTCATCACCTTTATATTTTAAGGGATATATTGAAAGTATTTTTGGAATGATCATTAATAAATGTTACATAGTATTGATGACCACCAAGTGACTTCTCTGACATGGGTTTACAAACATCAGTTATTAGGTCCATGATTTCCTTGCATCTTGTGTCACTGCTAGTGAATGGTTTCTTCATGTTCTTTCCAAGGGCACAACCCTTATAGAATCTTTCACACTCTTATTTTAATTGGGGTATACAAGTAACCATTTGTTTCAATGATGACAATACTTTGTAATGGAGATGACCATACCTTCTATGCCATAAATCACAAAGATTGATGTCTAAATGTACTAAATATTGAGGAGTTATAAGACTATACAACCTCCCCTCATGAATCCCAATAATCCTTGCGTTTTCTATACTAGATCCCTTTTCCCAAACAATAATTTTTCCATCAACAAATGCTACCTATCTCCTTTATCTTCTAAGCAAGAAATAGAAATATAATTCTTTTTTCAAACCTGGAATAGAGGATGTTGTTGCTAGTGAATTTTCCCACATGATTCTAGCTATATGGAAGTAGATCCAATCCCTTTGACCAAGTATCTATTCTTGTCTCCAAGTTCAATTGTGTGAGAATAGTTTCCTTTTGATAGAGTGTTGAGTTTACCATGTTCCCTTGTCATATGTATTGAAGCTCCACTATCAATTACCCTTGTATTATCATCTTCAAAAGAATCTATAAGAGTGGCATAGAGAATTCCATCCTTGAATTATTTAGATAGCTTATAAATGAACTTGACGGTACATACTTTAATGGATTCAAAGAGACTCCTAAGAGCCTTGAGACATTACTTCATGTATCTTTCCATTGGAGAAGGAGAGAGACAATAAATTCTACAAGAATATCTTCAAACAAGAGTGCCAACACCATGTGATCTTTAAGCTTCCTTCCTTCACCTTAGATCTAATACCATGTTGAGAAACCAAATGCAAGAAGATAATGATGAAGATGCCTAACCAACGTATCATCCAACCATGGTTCTCCATGTGTGCATTTCAAACATAATTTAACATTAACAAAACATGGGTAAAACTAGGGATGTTACAAAACCCATCCGCTTAAAGGAAAACTGTCCAACCCTTCATTTCCATATGAGCTAAGTATGGTAATTTGTAAGCTCACATAGGAAATTGCATCTGCGTAGTTGTCATAGTTGTCATAGCTATCCTTAACCAACACGGAGCCTCTTTCATTGCTATATAATGGAGGTATTCCATGTACATTAACATAACTTTGTTAGTAATAGAATACTCTTTCATGGTACCAGAGTGGGCGATTCCTACCCTACTGAATTATTTTTGAGTTTAGTCAAATTTTTATGATCTAATGGAGATTCTGTTTTAGTCAAGTCTTGAAATCAATAGATCTGTTTGAGTGATGACTGTTTCTCACTTTTTCTTAAAATATTTTTTATATCTTGAATGGCGTTTTGTTGTTCTAATTGTTAATGGAATTTCAAATTTTATTAACTTGAGATTCACCTTCACCTTACCCATACCCATGACTTCTGCATGTCCCGCTTTCCAAGATTCACCTTGGCATAAAATTTTATTTTATTTTCTGTAGTGATCACCCATCTTTGATCATTGTATTCAGATATGTGAAGCGCGGATCTAGAAAATCACAGAGTGGATCACAACCTTTCATCATTGACGCTGAAATTGGAGTTGGCACAAAATCAGGAGTTGAATTACTTGGGATCGGATTTTCTAGCGGGTTTATCTTTATTTTTTTGGCAGTTGAGCATCTGCAGGTGCAACGACTACTTCAACGACTGGATAATATGCTTTTTACAGTCGAAGCTGTGGTAGGGATGACTCTCTCGGCCAGGTAGATGGATGCATGTCTCCTTAAATCTCTAGAATCCTGACAAGACAACCAAAGGGGAAAATATCTGAGGCTTGTCCTTTAAGAGAGAGGAGCTTTGGGTTATATAGTAGATCCGATTTGAACACGTCAGAAACAAGACATTAGGAAGTAGTCTATGAAGATAAAGCTACTTCCACCCCCTCATTCTTGAAAAGACCAACATGGCTTGGTCCTAGATTGCAGCCGAATATAAGTAATTGCAAATTGATAAATTCCACAAGAAGTTAACAGTTCATTCTTGATGGTCAACGTTCGAATCTATTGGTGGCTGTGGCCACAATTTCCCTTGCAAGTCCCGCAGTTCGGATTCTGGCTCGTGCGGCAGTATATGAATCGACCAATTTCTCGGAACTTTGGTATTATAGATTGCTCAAAGGTGGGTTGGTTATTACTAGAGTTCATAGGCCTACCTTTTCTTTCTTTTGATCACCGCCTAACGCTCTTGCATGGTTCTGAGTGGTTTAATCCATACCTTCATACTTTTCATACTTCAATGTTTGGGCCAAGAAATTTTATTTTGGGTTTTTAAGGTTTCAAGTATCAAAAAAGAGAAAAGTTAAAATACTATGAAAAGGATTTCCATTAGAGAATGACTATACGTGTGAATTGGTTTGTATTGCAATGTATGTTTGGTTGCTGTATAAGGCTTTCTGGTTGGTTAGCCATGCAAATCTATGTGGATTTGTGTTTTGTTAATGTAAATTTATTGTTGACATCATTAATTTTCTTGTCTAGTAGTTTTGTTTCTGATAAATAGATTGATGATATGGCTATAAATGTCATTCCAAATGAAAGTGTTGTAACACTTAACTCTAATTCTATAGAGGCAAAAACTAATCCATCTACACATCATCATCAAAAGAAATTACCCAAGCATTAACATTCTTGGTCAATTAGTCGTCTTGCATTCATATCATTACAAAAGAGACGTGAGATAATGAATCGTGGATCGGTGCCGACCATCAAGATTGTTTGTGGGTGGATCGATGGATGATCATGGCATCATTTAAACCAAATTTTGAAGAATTTGTATCGTTGTGTTGCATCATCTATGCAACAATACAAAGATCCAATTGTTCATTTTATTGCGATTTTTCCCTCAATTATGTTTTAGGGGGGGAATTCGCCTACAGCAGAGACTGTTGATTCCCACTCTCTTTGCAGTTGTGTTTTAAGCGGGGAAATTAGATGGTGAAATATATTGTTGTCATTTCTTTGTTTGCAATTGCCATTTTTTGTGTTTGATCAATGCGATGGTGATGATGTTCAAATAACTTCAGGTGTGTTGTTGTACAATGTTTGAGATGAGTTTTCCATATTTACAAGCCTCATTGTTTGTTTGTTGGTTGATGGTGTTGCTTATGTTTGAAGCCTTGTTGTGGTTCTTTACTGGCACCTATTTTCTCTAGAGTTTTTTTTTTTTGAGGAAGTTGACAGTGTTTTCCACCTTTGTGCCTCTGCAACAATCCTACTTCATAGATCAACTGACCTCATCGAGGGTTCATGGCTCTCATCTTCATAGTTTTGGTACTTCATCATTTCACACTTCTTGATTGGAGCAGGCCTATGTTCTTGCCATTTAGTTGATCATTATGGAATCTACAATTTCAGCTCCCATGATAATTTGAGCACTATCATATTTCTCTCTTTTGGGGGGAGTTTTTTCCTATGATTTTTTCTATCTTTCTCCGCTTTTTCGAGTTTGTAAATGGGTACCTAATCAAACCTCATTTCCAAGACCCATTCTTTGTTACTCCCTATGTTTTGCTTAAGGGGGGGTGTTAGAGTTGTTTTTGCAACGCTTCATTTCCACATGAGCTAAGTATGTTGAGTCTATGTACTTTAACATAACATTGTGGGTAATAAAATAATCTTTCATCTGTGTCCTTAGTTTTCATTTCAATCCATTCCATTCGTGATTCATGGTCTAGTCACCTTTAAACCAACTAGCATCCCAACACATTCTTGCCTAATTATCCATTACTTCACAAGGCATCCACAAGGAACATATTCAACTCATTTTCTTCATGGGCACATCCAATTCATTAGGTTCTGATGTCAACACAACGACCTTGTCCCTAGGAATTTTAGCTCCATAACATTCTTTCTCTGCTACTCTCATACTTTGTAACCATCATCATCCATCCTTCTTGGACAAATCATCATCTTACCTATATCACAAGCATATAGTTTTCATGAGATTATTCATAGAAATTTAAAATAAAATTAAGTTGAAATTTTAATAGGTAGAGTTTTTAAATGAATACTTATTGGTATGGTTATTCTTCTATTCCTTTTCCTCTATAGGTAACAAATTTAGCTCAATGTCAGTGCTGAATAGGCCCTCTTATGCTTGGATCCCATTGAGCGTGTGAAAAATTTCTTCTCCCATTAGTTACTCATGCTTCCAAGTCTAGGAAACCCCCATCCTCGGACGACCTACCTGTCCCAGGGCTTTCTTGCATGGGGTTATTGAAGAAATTTCTAAAGTATTATAGCCAAGTGTCTTTTTTGCATTATCTACTACATTTCTCATGGAATATTATAGTTGGTGCCTTCTAGTGTTCTCCATTACATTTCTCATGGAGTCTTGCAGTTAAGGAACCTTTTATGACTTGCTCCCATGAGGTAATCAAAATGTGTCATACAAATACATTGTCGCCACATAGGTATTTTTCCTTGGCTCTCTACTTTAGCATTTCATCTGTGTCACAACATTAAGTTATGATAAGATATATTAAAAAAAAATCAAATCAGAAATTTTAATTTCCCAAACTTGTTTCATTTAGAAGTTAGATCTCATGAACATGAAACTTTTAATTATGATGTTAGGCACCCTTGCAGATAGTGACATTTTTATTTGTTGCGGTGGCAGGCTTTCTTACACCCCATTCCAACACTCTACCTACAATCTTAACTTTCAACCATCCAAACAAATGTGAATGTTCATACATACAATATTTTCATTGCAAAAATTCACAACATCCCATGAAATGATATCATAATTATTACACACAGAATAATTATATGTTTGCATTATGTATTTGTATCATAATCATTATATTCACAATGAAATCCAACATTTATTCTAGCAACCCAAAAAGTCAAAACTGAGAGACACATGTCTTTAATTCATGAGAAATTTGATTTCCACTTTGTTTGTAGGCATCACAAGATTCTAGCAATATTTTTACGCTGAAGGCTTCCTCCCTTAAACATAACCCTTCTTGGGCATCCATGCAACACATATATTAATTTCGAAACAAAATATTTCAAATTCAGTTGAAAGGAATTCTCTCCCAATTCCTTTCCTTTACCTTTTTACCTTTGCTTGATGTTTTCTCTACTTACTTGGTGCGTCACAAGCATTCTCGGCTGAAGTATTTTCAAGGAGTTATGTTGGCTTCTTAAAACATACCTAATATTGTAACATTCCAAGGTCCCTAAAATGATCTCAATGTCATGTATTAATCACAACTCTATATTTTCATCTGCTTACACACAAGTTTCAATGAAATTTCATAAAGGAATTTTACATTAGATATCAAATTTACACATTTAAAAAATGTCTTCTTTCATGCTCTCCAAAGTTGTGCATATTCGTTTTGACATGCATGTTCCATACTTGTGCATATTCCATGCTATTCATGCACTATTATTTTCATATTTAATTTCAGTGTCTCTTGTTTTCAATCATTCACATAAAAAATCTCATAAGCATAAGCACAAGCACACAATTATATTTAATGTGGTAATTTATAGCAAGTGATCACTCTTGCACACTTTCCATATGAATATTACATGTGACATGGAATTCATTAGGTAACCTTGCTATTTCACCCAAAAAATAACAAGTACTAATTTTCTATTTGCTCACCATTCATGCATTCATATTATTTCAAAAATAAAAAACAAAATATATCATCCAAGCACAAATTTCAATAACAGAAGCCCCTTTCTTAATCCATTTTCACAACTCTTGAGATCCATCTATTGGTCCAAAGTTTGATTATTTTTTAATATTTTCTAGTAACCTAGACCAATGTGAACTTTTATAGCTGCAAGGCTTTAAAATAAATCCCAAATATTTTATGCCATGGATTATTTTTGAGATGGAGGAAGAGAAAATGGTTTTAACTATGCTTTTCTCATCTCCTAAAAATCCCGAATCGATGATAGAATATTTCCTTGCATTTATTAGCATTCATGTAGCTCGAAAAAACATAACCAAGATATCCTTTAAATAACAAAGGTGTGGGTAGAGACCATAAGAGAAAATGAGGACATCATCCACAAAGCGAAGGTGGGTAACGGAACAATGGGGTTTAATGTCGATCCCCTTAAAACTACCCCTTTGAATAGCTTTTGAAATGAAGAGGAGAGGTGAGAGAGGATAACCTTGTCTCGATCCTCTCTCACCATGGAAAAAGTGGGTGAATAAGGACGTGTTGATACAATTCATAACCCAAGAGACAAAAGAGTGATAAAACCATAGATGGGTCAATAAAAGTTTGAGGTATAACCAAATCACCCTATCAAAAGCTTTAAAAAGGTGTACCTTGAATATTTAATATTTTTGAAGCTTGGAATGGATGGAGTGTATACTTTCCTGGGGAAGCCCAATAACTATGCAAATTTTTCTATTAGATAAGAAACCAAATTGTTTGAAGGAGATTCTTGTGAATAGGTCATCTTTAGTCTAAGGGCTATGATATTTCAGATAATTTTATAGATGCAGTTGCAGAGGGAGATGGGTCATCAAAAGAATCATAAAAGTCATCTTTTGGGATAAGGGAAAAGAAAGTGGAGTTGAAAGGGCAAGAATTTGACTAGTGGTCCTCAAGTATTCAACATCTGTGAGGAGACCATCGCTAATAAAATTTGAGCAATTGGTGTAAAATTCAATTGGGAGTCTATTTAGGCTAGTGTCTTGCCATTTTAAAAATTGTGAAAGACTCTTTCAAGCTTCTGTCTTAAAACCTTTTCCATTAGAGCTTTGTTTTCCTCTTGATCAAGGAACTTGGGGAACAACCTTGCTACAGCCAAGATTTTTTCTATGGTGGCTCTATTTTATTGGTGGTAGATATCTTTGAAATAAGATCAACCCACTATAGCAATATTTTAGAAGGATACAACTAAGGAGCCCTCATATTTTTTAATCCCCCAAATTGTATTAATGGATTTCTTACGATTTTCCACTCTATGAGAGAAATTTGTATGGTTTTGCTCACTTGCAACCAAAGGGCACACATTTTTATTTTTTGTTCCTTCTCATAGTATAGGAGGATCTTCCTTCTCTTATTTTCAAGGTATGAATTTATTCACTTCATATACTAGGGAACCTTCAGAGAGGCCCACAGTTCAAACTAGGATTGTAGTTTTGACTTGATGTTTGTGAGGGATGTAGTATCCGCCTATGTTTATTCCCTTTTCCTATTAGTTGATGATTCCCTTATATCTCTTGAGATTTTAGTTAGAATTGAATTGTTTGGAATTCTTGGATATGAGGAGAAATGTGACCATATATGTTTTAGTAGGTTCAACAAAGAAGGTTCTTCGAGCCAGGAAGGTCTAGGAGGTTTTGCTAGAAAAGGATTAATTTATAGAAAAATTAGGGAATGTTTTGATTATTCCCCCATTGAGGTCCATTTTTTGATCTTGAGACTAGTACCAAGCATAACATCTGGGATGAGGAAACAATCCAATGTTTGGAGATTCTAGTTGATTTGGATCTGCTGGTTGTCTAGGTTGGAAGAAGTTCATATGGAAGAATGACACAAAGGATTAGATTATCTAGGAGAGAAATAAGAAAATCATAGAGGGGGTTAGGTGTGGTAGAGGGCCCCCATAATTCAAAATCCTCTAGAGTGAAGTTTAAATCCCCTCCAATTAGGAACTTTATTGAGTGAAAAATAGGAAGATAAGTGAAAGTAGTCTAATACTCTATCTGCTTAACATATGGAACATAGATATTTACACACAAGAAATACATGTCCAATTTGAAGCATGAAGGTCCAAGATAATGCCTAACCTAATAGGCTAGGTAGAAGATATTTAGATGTGACAAATATTCCAACCTAAGATGAGACCTCCTTATTTTCTAGTTGCATCCATAGCCATAAAATCCCAATATGAGAGAAAAGGTTTAAGGATGTTAATGTCCTTATCCCCTTTCCTCATAATTTATTTAAATAAGAGTACATGTGTAGAGTGAATGAAAAAAACTCTTTTTATTTCCAGTTTCCTCACGGGATAGGTAATACCCCTACAATTTAGAGAGAGGAGCTTCATTTATGAGTTGAAAGAGGGCTCCATGCTCTAACCACCCTTAGAATTGATGACTCCTTTCCTAATTGAATTTCAAAAGGGGCATGGCTATATGTGTTATATGTGAAAATTCCTAGATCCTAGATCTGGAATCCCTACTGCAACAAGCTGAACTACTTCTCCTACTTGTAAATATGTTTTAACAAGTTATTTAAAGATTACTTCTTAAAATATCGAAGCAGTTACTGAAGCAACCTTCACCCATTAAAATATTTGTGAAAATAGAAAAATGAGCAAGAAAAATAACACACACGTAGAGGACACCATTGTTTTTGGACAAACGTCCCCAGAAAAACCCAATGCGGGAAAACTGATGCAACATATCTGAGGGTTTATATATTATGCAGTAATTTTCTGAATACAATCTGGGATGCCTTTCTGGCTATCCCTGCAGAGAATATGACTGACAAAGAAGCTGGTGAGATTACCTCACACATTGATACTGGAAGTTCTACTGACTAACAACCCCGGATGGCAAGCCCTCCACTCCTCTATGCAGTCACTACGAAGTCTCTGCGCCACTCTGCATGGGGACTACGTGGAATCTGTGCTGCTAGTCTTCTGCTAGCTAAATCTGACCCTCTAGCCCCTTCCGGTTTCTCACCCTGGATTTCCGGCGTTGGATATGCCTAATCCTTAGGTGAAACTCGATCCTCTTTTGGGCTACTATGTAGCCACTACTAGCTCTGCGTATTCTCTACGCTGCCATTGCTGGTACTGCTCTCTCACTTCTTTGCAATGTATTCTCCGACTCAGGAAAATATCCAATCGGAATTACTCTAACCCTCAACCGCTGATAAATATGCCATGCGAAGACTTTGGTTTAGAACTTTAATATATATCGGGTTCGAGGTTAGCCCCTAACCCTGGTCTATGGACTAGGGTCAGGGGTTAACCCCTATCCCCACCCCCACTTGACATTTCAACAAAGTTTGTATAGGAGTGAGAATCCTATTATAGGTTAAGAAACATGCGTAACGCGAACATTAGGAGGCTTTACTGTGTTGTTGGAGGTCTTGTGTTCGATCCCTAGGGCTGTTGCTCGACCCTTAACAAAATATTAGTGGCCACCAGGAGGTCACATGGTACCCTCTGGTTGGCCCACATGGTTCCTCCTGGTTGGTCCACCTATCCAACCTGAAAACCAATAAAATTCCACCATTTTGCAGCCGATAAGAAACTGACAAGTGTAAAAATGTGATGGGTCAAAAAAGACAAGCTAGCCATCCTATACAGTCAGGGTCCTGTCAGTAGTACGGACTATTGACTGTGAAACCCTGCAAACCCAAAAACATAAATTTTTGTTGTTTCCAAAAACGAACATAACTCGATTACAGGAGCATACAGTGTCAGTTTTGTGTGAAACGAGTTGTGCTAGATTCAAAACGATGAGATCTACATGCTTGTTCTAGTTCCGAGCCATTTTGACAACTTGGAATTTTAAGCATAAAATTGATCCACTAGATCAATAGTCTCCCGTAGGAGTATGATGAATGACTGGGTAGTAATGAACATATGTGGGAGGGATAGAAATTTTAGGGAGTCCCCCAATCCCCTGAGGTTTAGGGAGATAATATTCATCATGGAGCATGGTTAGTGGCCGCAAATTCTCTAAGTGCCAGGGATTCAATAGCGGCTCGAACAGGAATGTCCAGAAGATGTGTCAGATCTAGAAAGGGAATAGGAGTAATATTGGGTCCTCCCCAGAAATTTTGGTTACCCCGACCCCCCTTACATCGAACGGTAATGTTCATGCTCGAATTTAGCTAATGGTAGGGGAGAGTAGTCGAGGTGCATGATGGATTAGTAGGGAAACAAGGTCCAATGAAGGGTCTTCTAGGAGGATTTAAATATCACTACCCACCAAATTGGTCGGAGATGGAGCATCCGTAGCCAATGGGGATAGTGGGAGAGGATGGATAGGGGTGTGGGGAGAAGAAGGCATGGTGGTGCAACGTGGGGGGGGGGGGGGCTTAGAGAATATAGTGACAACAAGAAGGGTGGATTCATCTGCCCTACATAGGAGCGGGCATATATGGGTACTTCTTGAAAAACGAAATTAGTAGACTCAGGTTGAGGAGGATAGGAATCAAGAGGTCTATGACAGTAAACGTCCACCGAAACAGCAGGGGCAGGGGACACAATAGGTAGAGATGCGGGGGTAAAAGATGAGTTGCGACCTATAAAAGAAAAATAAGATGATGATAAGTCAATGATAGTAAAATTACCCATATGATGCAGTACTTGACGCCGCTTTGGTCCGCTATCCGGAGCCAACACGCCTCACTTTTCGCCACCTCACCCCCGTTTCCATGGGCATCCCGCTATCAAATGGCTTGTTTGGTGACATATGAGGCACCAAAACGACAAACACCAATAATCCAGCCGCTAGCGAATGTGGATTTGCTTCCATTCCAAATCAATATATGCAAGGAAGTCTCTAACAACTCTAATCTCTATAAAAATCCAAACAATGCTCTTATAATACAAGCACCTAGGCAATACAGATCAACATAAACAAATTTCCCAATAACATTCCCAATGTTCGTCATGATCCCAAATTTCCCAGTATGCATTCCCAATGTTTACCATAATCCACTTAGTCCATAATTCAATAGGGAGTCCCAATAGCTTAACACATTTTTAGCCCGTACACACTCAAACATACGTATGTATTCTAATGATCCTTTTATTTATTATGATGTATTTACCTATTTGAACATTTTATTAGTTCACTCAACCATACATATGTATTTTTAAGAATTGCTTAGAACATTTACTTGTATAATTAATTATTTGAACTGAAAAACCTTTAATAATTGTTTTGTTCCCTACACAAAAATCGTGGCATCGATTATTGAGATGGAGCATTTCGGTAATAGATTTTATAATCAAGTAATTGATTAGGGTGCTAGGTAGAATAGCTAGCTAAATGCCATTGCAAGCAATCGAGTTAAAAATATAATATTATTTCTTAATAGCAATTTAAATTTATTAATGTATTGAATAGATTTATTTTTTGACGGTAAAGTAGCATATAAACTTAGCCACCAATACCATAGGGATAAAATTTAGTTGGATCGGCTTCAACATCACAAGTAAACAAAGAAATGGAGCAATTTAGTACTAACCCAAAATTTTGAAGATAAATATTAAATTTGAAGATACATATTTTAAAGTAGGTTGTTGAATAGAGAATCAAACTTAATTTCTTTTTTGGTCGAAATAAATGTAATATATTATTATTTTAGAAATTTATTTTAAAATTTAATTAAAATTTATATAATATATTATTATTTATAAATTAATTTTATATAATTAAATATTATTATTATTTTTCTTTAAAATAATAATAATAATAATATATTCTTAAATCAAAACATATCGCTAAAAATATGTTAATTTTTTTTTAAAAATTTATTATTATTATTAATATTTTAGTAAATCTCATGTTCAATTTCAAGAATTTCAGTAAAATTTTCTGAAACTGTATTATATTGAAATAAACATCTTTTAATTTGAAATAGCCGTCTTGAAGTCTTTCTTTCTCTTCTCTTTGATCATAGAAACAAGATTTTGAAGAATCACACTTTTATATATATATATATATATATATATATATTTTTAAGATCAAGTAGACCACATTGATCTTAATAAACTTTAATCATCATCATCATTATCATTATCATTATTATAATTCATCATTTTTACAAAAATAACACTAAAAAAATTAATCATAATTAAAGATACCTTAACTTTAATATAAAGTAAAAAAGATACCTTAACTTTAATATAAACTAAAAACACACTACATAGAGTACAAATAACAAAAGTATATATAATACAAGTAATACAAATAATTAGAATAAGATAAAAATTAATTAATTTTTAAAAAATTCGTATTATTTGAATTAGGGTTTAAAAAATTGTGTTATTTTAAATATAAAAGAAAACGCTTAAATAACCACATTTGAGAACGGTTTTTTGGGGTTAATTTTATAAAAGTGGAGCATGTATTAGCATGATTGGGACTTGGATAAAAGTGAAATGGCCATTTTGCAATGCGGCTACCTATCCCGATTGAACATGCAACAATGACCGATAATATCTTCTGCTTTCAATCCAGGGTATATATATTTTGAATAACTAGCGACGAGGGCGAGCTGCTGGAGAAGCTTGTTGAACTTATGTTGAAAAAGGTAAAAAAGAAAGAGAAAGAGGTGTATGTGGCCGATTATCCAACGGGTTTGGATGAGTAGCTGAAACATTTCGAAGGTTTCTTATCGCAACTGCCTCAAAATAAACCGAAGAACGCGGGGATTGTAGGATTAGCTGGAATAGGAAAGACAACGCTGGCAAAAGAATTATTCAATCGGGGGAGTTCCTACTATCATAGATCCTGCTTTCTATTTGATGTTAGAAATGCAGCCAAAAGCGGAGGAAGCTCTTTAGTTGGTTTGCATAAGAAACTTCGTCAGAGATTGTTGGGAGCCAAATAGACAGTATTGATGAAGGTAAAAAGTTGATTATAGAGCATTTGCAATCCTTTTCTCACAGTTGCATGCTAATTTTTGATGATGTGGATCAGTTGGATGCACTTTTGCCAGATGAATTTAAATATGCCTTTCTCTCAAATTCCTTAATTTTGATTACATCCAGGGACAAGTATGTTCTTGTAAGGTCCAGAATAAAAGATTCATCTATTTATAAGTCAAGTGGCTTAATAAAAACACTCCATTGAGCTCTTCTGCCGCCATGCTTTTTGCCAGCCGGACCCACTCCCCGGTTTTCAATATTTGTTAGATAGCATTTTAAGGATTTGCGATGGATTGCCTTTATCCCTAAAAGTATTAGGGAGTCAATATCGTGCAAACAACAGAATTCAGTTGGGCACAGAAAAATACTAGAAATTCCATGCACAAAGAGAAATGTTCATGTCCAAGCATCAACTAACTACCTAAAAATTCTTGCCAACTATGAAATCAGGTGGAGCTGTCTACTTTGTATTGATTATATACTACCACCTTTAATGCAAAGAGAAGCTACATCGCAAAGCTATGGCTTTTTATGAAATTGTGGTTTGCACCACCCATTGGATTTACATGAAAACACTAAGTAATTACGGGGTGATGCCCGGGCTACCTTCTCAATCTCCTTTCTATTGCATATACAAATAATGCACTCCAAGTTTTTCCAAATAATTTTAAATTTGGCAAACTTAAGCAATATAGGCGGAAGCTTTACTTTCCTCACACATCTATGGTTATGAGACCCTATTATAAAACTCCCTTCTCAACCTTCGAATTTCATTAAACCCCCAACAACTCCGAAATTCAATTCTCAGCACGGAAGCTTATATATGTAAACAATGGTTACCAAACCATTAGAATACCCCGCCTTATGGTGTTAAGTCAACTCTCCGAATTTCAAATAAACACAAAATAAGCTCCCCTTTCAACCCAACGTCTGAGCTTTATAAAACTCAATACGTAATAAGCATATGGCTTACCTTTCGCACATAACTGTAATATGTCCCCTGCATATAATTTCACCTCATACAAGGTTCGACAAACATCCGACATAACATATATATCAACATTACATTTTATATCAACCTCGACTTAATATAGCACTTAGGCCCATCAAAGCCTCCTATATACAATTCCATTCTTCGTCAAATGTTAGGAACATTATAACAAAACCTGTTATATCACTATTTTGCAATTGTCAACCACATAACTAAACCTTAGGGCATATATTAAAACTCAAAGTTCATATCATAACACTCGGGCCCATGCCATACATATCTCATTAACTTTCGTCCATCGTGCGATTGTGACCACCGTCGATTTCCCAACACTGATCATTGGACGGTTATAACGCGTATCGCATTTTTTAACCTCCGAGCGTTAACGCTCGAAAAAAACGCGATATAAATGGTTTTTAAATACCGCCTTATGCCACGTGTTGAACCAAAACCCTAATCGCATTTTTTTCAACGATTCCCCTTACCACTTTTAAATTATGCGAGACCACCGGTTTCCAAACTCTGGTTTCACTGTTCCTCAGTCACGGTTCCGTTGCTCCGTTCAAGGTTCCATTGCTCTTTACCTTCAGGCATTCATTTGATGCATTTCTTTAACATAGTCTTAATCTAATTCTAACATTCGAAGACCCAAGTATTAGTTTTAATATGCGCCCAACATACAACTCATTTCATGCAAGGTTCGACCATATCATATAATAGATGTATCAACATACATATCAGGCGTTAAGGAACAGTAATAAACCTTGGGCTTTGGATTAAACCCAACACTAATATACTCAAATAACCTTTCGAGGTTACAACCAGCAACTCCCACGACATCCCACGTGTTAGGTCCCTATATTACCAGTATAGTCCCTTATTGTTATTAGTGTAACCCATTTATTGTTATTATTGTACCCTTGTAACCCCCATTTTGTTATTATTGTGCCCTTAAATTATTATTGTTAGGTCGGCTAGGATTACATTGTAGCCCACTAGGATTACATTATGGCCCCATGGACTCCTATATATAGAAAGGAGGTTTTGTAAATTGTATCATCCAAGAATTGTTCATTTATGTAATGTATTGGAGGTTTCCCCCTCGAAGTGGCTTATTTCTAAGGCGTTGATATCTCTCTTTTCTTCTATTTTTGGAGCTAGTTACACAACATTTGGTATCAGAGCTTTGGATTACGAGGTTTCATTTGCCTGAATAGGTCATCGTGGCATTTTCGCTATAACTTTTTTTCTACGAAGTTTCAGAAGCTGAAATTTTTAGGGTGCGAAGCTGAAATCCGGAGGAAGATTTTCTAAAAATTTCAGAGCTTGGTTCGCAATATTTTCGGAGATATCATCTGTGGAAGTTAGGTCTTTTTTCAAGCTCCTAAACAGGTCATCGTGGAATTTTCGCTATAAAATTTTTTCTACGAAGGTTCAGAATCTGAAATTCATATGGTGCGAAGCTAAAATCTGAAATTTTAGTTGAGTTGTCAAGAGCTTGGTTATAACTTTTTTGGAGATATGATCACAATGGAGAAGTGCTTTTTCGGGCTCTAGAATTTCATCAAAGAGGTGATCGTGAGAAAGTTAATAACCTCTCTCTGGGGTGGATTTAGGAGTCTGTAGTAAAAATTGGTTGCAAGTACACGGATGAGTTTCTTGCAGCTATCAATTGAGACAAGGACGAACGGTGACACGTGGCAAGTCTACAAGTTTGCTCTGCGAACCGGTCCATAATTAGGTCATTGTGGGAGATTGGACACAAATTTGTCTTGGAGAATCCAAATCGGGTCAAAACTATGGCATTAGAAGATAATTCAGAGGTCTACGTCGGTACCAAAATTCAGATATTGAAGCACTGCAATCACATAGATAATCCAATTTCAATATCGAGCTCCTCAAAAGCAAGAAAAAGGTGTGTATTTTTTTTTCCGAATTGCATAAGTCTTGTTTGAAGAATCAAGTTGAATTGATTCCAAGGGCATATTGAAGAATTTTTGTCAGTAATGGGTTCTATTATGCCTCCAAAAAATAATTCCATACCCATTAAGCCCTCAGAAAGCTATACTATGACGCGTGAGGAGGAAGAATTGCAATATGAGATATCAAAATTACGGTACCAAGTGCAACAAATTTCGATCTTACGAAGAGCAACCGAAGATGACATAGATGGTTTAAAAGAAAAAATGGAGGCTAATTTGGATGGTTTGAAGGATCAAATAAAATCTATTATGGATGATAAAGTAGTGGAATATCACAATGAGCATCAACAACAAGTTCTCCAACTCTCAAAGGATAACCTAACTTTGGTGCAAAATCAAATGAAACAACCGGAAGATCAATATCATATCGAAAGAAGTTCTGAAGCAGTCACAGAAACAAGAACTCGACAAGTACAATCAATTTCAAATTATCTCAGCAAGTGGAAGAACTTTCCTGTAGAAGATTCCACATGGGACGATGAGAATTTTATACAGAAGCATCAAGAAATAATCAAACGTTGAGGACAACACTTGTTTGAAGGAGAGGGGCATGTTAAGTCCCTATATTAATAGTGTAGCCCCTTATTATTGTTAGTGTAAACCCCTTATTGTTATTATTGTACCCTTGTAACCCCCATTTTGTTATTATTGTGCCTTTAAATTATTATTGTTAGGTCGGCTAGGATTACATTGTGGCCCACTAGGATTACATTATGGCCCCATGGACTCCTATATATAGAAAGGAGGTTTTGTAAATTATATCATCCAAGAATTGTTCATTTATGTAATGTATTGGAGGTTGCCCTCTCGAAGTGGCTTATTTCTAAGGCGTTGATATCTCTTTTCTGATTTTTGGAGCCGGTTACACAAATTTCACTGCCTAAAATAATATATCCATATAACAAAATTCTGAAATTGGGATTTAGAATTTTTTCCTGAAGTCATCAATCCTGTTGACTTTATGTTTACAGGGTCTAGAATCAGCCTCCTCTAAATATATTAAAGCCTCCTATGTTATAATGGATCCCAATTATGTACAGAATCACAAATCTACCCCTTGCACAGAGTTTTACAATGTTCACAAACCCTGAATAACTAACTCACGCTTCCACAATTACTTCAAGCAGTCTATACAGGCATGATCCAATCTGTCAGTAACACAGAGTTTCATTTTTTCCATAGGAATTCAAATATTCTTCATACAGAATTCAATCAAGAATACATATATATTTCACGCAGAATTTAGGAACAAATTCCTCCTCAATATATACAAATGAAATCAATCACATAAGCTCTCTCGGTTCTGGCTAGATTTTCAAATCAAATGGCCCTTTTTCTCACTACTCTGTCTCTGAACAACTATGCTCCTATCTGCCCGTAGGCTTACATTTATACAAATTAACAATGAATCAGTTTAGCTTCCTTAACAGTTCAAAAAAGACTCTTGGAATTCTCCAAAGTCCTAAAGTTAGACTCAATTCCTAAAATAACTGAAACTGACTTTGTAAGTCTAACTATAACCGGGTTGTCTCTTAATATTCCCCTGTGACTTAATCCAACTTCCCTCATGTTCTCTAGAGGTTAGAGAACTTTTACAATTCCTCATTGAATTTATTTAAAAATCACTCAAATATTAATAATTACATAAGAAAGTAAAAACATGAGACCCCCCTATGTCTATTTACATACAAAGTATTTCTTTGTGCCTAATGCCCCTGCATCAGACTCCCAAGGTTCTAATTGTTCATGATCTCCTGATCATGTGTCTTTAATCTCTGCCTCCTGGATCCCATACTCTATTTTTCTGCTGTCTAACAGCTACATCATCCTTCAACTGCTCTTCTCCAGGTCTCCATACCTTGTTCTGCATCTTACCCCCAGCTATGCTTTCACAATCTCTTCTTGTCTTTCTTGTGCTAACATTCCTCTACTTTCTTGCTGTTGTCTGCTGCTCCTGAGACACTTTCATCATCAGTCTTATGATGCCTTCAATCTCTCTATCTAGTTTATCTCATGTCTAGAATTTTCTTTGTCCATTGCTGCCTTCAAATTCTGTTGCTGTCAATATTGCTGCTGTTACTGTCCTCAAGAATTTTGCTGCTGCTTCTGTGGTTGCCTCCTTAATTGTTGCTGTGATTGTTTTTACTTCTGCAGATGTCATCCCCTATGTTGCTGTCTCTGTGGCTTCCTCACAAACTTCCTGTCCCTCTGCAACATGCTTTTGCTCATCACCTGCAAATTTACCTTTAAAAAGTAAATTATCTTTTAATTCCCTGACTGCAGTTACATAATCATTAAGTTTACTAGTAAGCAAAATTAACTTCTGCAAACTAGTATCTGCCCCTATTTCTTTCACAGCTTCAGGCAATTTCACTCTAGTGTCTGCCATCTCTTTCTCTTCTTCAAATGCTTCCAGCAAACATTTCAGCCACCTCTTCTGTACTTGTTTCATATCCTCAATATGCTGCAAATTGATTTCAACATCTTCTTCTTCTTCTTGGACACTCTTCAGTGATTGTCTTTCATCTCCTTGATTGAATTTGGCAATCAAATCAAGTTCTTCAAGCTTTGTATTTTCATCTTCCATCAGAACAGAATTCTGATTCTCCCTTACTGTAGCAACTTTAAAAATCTGTCTTCCAGTCTTCTCTTGGTCCATCAGGCAAGTCAATTCTTCCTTGTCACCATCAGTAACAAGTTTCTGCATGACAGTCTCACCCTCTTTCAATACATTTCCAAAAGATGGACTTTCTTCTTCAATACCTGTAAGCACAATCAAATTGTCAGTGTCAAAATCACAAGACCCAATGGTCTCACTTGTTGATCCAACCACCAAAATTTCTTTCTGCAGCTCCAAGTCTTCTTCAGGACTCAGAAGACTTCCACTTTCTTTCTTCTCAGCCTCTAGAGTTATCTCTAGTGTTCCAATCATGATGTTAAAATGATGACCCTTCACTATGTTTTCAATCAACATAGCTTCTCTTTCATTCAATTCTCTGGCAATTCTCATTTGCTGTCCTTCTTTGCCTGCATGCTCAACACATGAAACTTCAGCACAAAAACTACAAGGTCTCAATACCTCTTCCTCCCCTGACAACACATCAGTATGTTTTTTTGAGTTCCTTTCCAACTCCTCTGTCAGCACATCAATATGCTGATTTGCATCCTTCATGAGATTGTCGGCTAGTCTCTCCTTATTTAGCAATTTATCCTGTGCATAGGTCCTCTGCTTCTCCAATTATCTTCTTTGAAAATCCAACCTCCTATACAATTCAACAACTTCAACTGGAGTAGATTTTGGGAACCTTACACAACCTTTTATACCTTTGCTTGCTCTTGACCAATCATCAGCTGGTCCTTTTCTCTCTGCCTCAATATTTTGCTGAATATTCTCATTGGACTCTTTTTGTCTTCATGTCTTCCTCCTGAGGTCTTACTATCTCATCATTGATTTGAACAGATTTCAGATTCAATTTCTCTTCCTCAAAAAACTTTAAAGTTTGTTCATCTCCTTGTGATGTACCTGCAAACATACACAACTCTTTAGTTTTAAAACCATAAGAATTTTCAGTCTTGGTTGCTTTCTCAAGCACTTCCTTTTGAACAGATCTGCATGTGGAATCTTCAAATTCCATCCTTGACTCAGGAACTCTGAGTTCCTCTTCCTCTATAGGACCTGTAATCTCCTCACAATTGTCAGACTAAAAAATACAAGTCTTTACATCATCCAACTGATTTGGACTTGTCCAATAACTCAGGAAATCATCAATGATTTTCTCTTCAGCAAGACAAGCTTCTTGCTGCCTTAAGTCTTCATCATGATTCACAAGATCTCTTACAGACCTCCATTCTTCATCTGCATCCTATTTTTCTTCACAAACATAAACTTCCTTTTTCAACTTAGTTGCTCTGAGTTCTTCTTTCAGTAAGGCAATCTCCTTTTGCCTCAACCTCAACTTTAATGGTTGCCATTTTACTCTCTTTTTCATGAGCCAACCAACTCTCTGGATTTCCTCTATCCTCATCTTCAGTTTGTCATACTATTCACTAATCTCAACTACCTCTTTCCAATATTCTGCATCAGTCAATCTCTTCCTCATGCCAATTGTCTTAGCATCTTCTTTCTCTTTTCTGTTGTGGCCTCTCTCAGAACCTCTGCAATCTCTGCTATGGCTATCAGTAGCCATTTTCTCCTCCATGAGTTCTTCACTCACAAGCCGCACTAAGCCTCGGCAACAACAAGCTCTCTTGCTGCAACTTACCTCACCAATCCTTTCCTCCGGATCTAGGATTTTGGCAAGTACTGGTCCCCTGTCTGCTGGAACCTTCTGAGCACTCTCTTCTGCTCTCTCTAGGCTTCACTCTACAACTTTTCAAGAACACATCTGTTCTTCTTTCATCCAACCTCTGTTGGGAATTTTCCAGGTTCTGCCACACTTTCTTCTTCACCTTAGAATCCTCTACTAGACTCTTTCATCATTGCTCTCAAAGTTGTGATCTATTTTTGCTGAGATTTCTCCAGTTGCCTGCAATCTGAATTCTGCAAACAATTCTTCAAACAAGAGTTAAACATTGTTCATCAACTCACCTTCTCTTGAGAACACTGCAATTTTCCTCCCTATTCAACCTTTAGCTGAATATTAGATTTACTGCCATCATCATCAAAACTCTATCTTCATCATATCTGCAACCATAATTCTGTCATCATAATTTCAAGTCAGATTTAAAATTATTTACCTGCAAGATCCCTACATGATCTTGTTCTCCATTCACTTCTGCAAATCCTGTTCATTGCAATGCTATGTACTTTGCTGCATATCAGATCTTAGAATCTGATCTTCCTTCTTCTTTCATCACATGCACTCATTCAGATTTAATTACAAAAATTTCTCTTATTTCAAGCAGAGCTATTCCAGCTCTGATACCACAATGATTCCCGGGCTACCTTCTCAATCTCCTTTCTATTGCATATACAAATAATGCACTCCAAGTTTTCCCAAATAATTTTAAATCTGGCAAACTTAAGCAATATAGCGGGAAGCTTTAATTTCCTCACACATCTATGGTTATGAGACCCTATTATAAAACTCCCTTCTCAACCTTCGATTTTCATTAAACCCCCAACAACTCCGAAATTCAATTCTCAGCACGGAAGCTTATATATGTAAACAATGTTTATCAAACCATTGGAATACCCCGCCTTATGGTGTTAAGTCAACTCTCCGAATTTCAAATAAACACAAAATAAGCTCCCCTTTCAACCCAACGTCTGAGCTTTATAAAACTCAATACGTAATAAGCATATGGCTTACCTTTCGCACATAACTATAATATGTCCCCCGCATATAATTTCATCTCATACAAGGTTCGACAAACATCCGACATAACATATATATCAACATTACAATTTATATCAACCCCGACTTAATATAGCACTTGGGCCCATCAAAGCCTCCTATATACAATTTATTATATGCACACCCTTGTGATATTCCATACCAACTATGATGTACTAACATAATTGCATCCTCCGTCAAATGTTAGGAACATTATAACAAAACCCGTTATATCACTATTTCGCAATTGTCAACCATATAACTAAACCTTAGGGCATATATTAAAACTCAAAGTTCATATCATAACGCTCGGGCCCACGCCATACATACCTCATTAACTTTCGTCCATCGCGCGATCGTGACCACTGTCGATTTCCCAACACTGATCATTGGACGGTTATAACGCGTATCGCATTTTTTAACCTCCGAGCATTAACACTTGAAAAAAACACGATATAAACAGTTTTCAAATACCGCCTTATGCCACGTGTTGAACCGAGACCCTAATTGCGTTTTTTTCAATGATTCCCCTTACCACTTTTAAATTATGCGAGACAGCCGATTTCCAAACTCTGGTTTCACTGTTCCTCAGTCATAGTTTCGTTGCTCCGCTCAAGGTTCCGTTGCTCTTTACCTTCAGGCATTCATTCGACGCATTTCTTTAACATATTCTTAATCTAATTCTAACATTTGAAGACCCAAGTATTAGTTTTAATATGCGCCCAACATACAACTCATTTCATGCAAGGTTTGGCCATATCATATAATACATGTATCAACATACATATCAGGCGTTAAGGAACAATAATAAACCTTGGTCTTTGGATTAAACCCAGCACTAATATATTCAAATAACCTGTCGGGGTTACAACCAGCAACTCCCACGACATCCCATGGGTTTCCAAAATAATATAGCCATATAACAAAATTCTAAAATTGGATTCATAATTCTTCCCAGGTCATCGATCCTTGCAGTGATCGATGCCTGCAAGTCCTCAGTCTCCTCAGAAATATATGTAAGCCCTCCTATGTTATAATGGATCCCAATTATGTACAGAATCACAAATCTACCCCTTGCACAGAGTTTTACAATGTTCACAAACCCGGAATAGCTAACTCACGCTTCCACAATTAATTCAAGCAGTCTATACAGGCATGATCCAATCACAGAGTTTCATGATTGCCACAGGAATTCAAATATTCTTCTTCAAGAACACATATATATATTCACACAGAATTTAGAAACAATTTCCTCCTCAATATATACAAATGAAACCAATCACAGAAGCCTTCTTGGTTCTGGCCAGATTTTCAAATTAAATGGCCCTTTTTCTCACTACTCTGTCTTTGAACCACTATGCTACCTTCCAACTCTGCTCTATCTTCTAGACTTATTACATTTATACAAATTGCTGAGGAATCAGTTCAACTTCCTTAACAACTCAACAAAGACTCTTGGAATTCTCTAAAGTTAGACTCAATACCTAAAATTACTGAAACTGATCCTAAATCTACTCGTAACCCCTGGTTGTCTCTTCATATTCCTGACTTAACCAACTTCCCTCATGTTCTCTAGAGGTTAGAGAACATTTACAATTTCTCACTGAATTTATTTAAAAATCACTCAAATATTAATAATTACATAAGAAAGTAAAAACATGAGACCCCCCTATGTCTATTTACATACAAAGTATTTCTTTGTGCCTAATGCCCCTGCATCACGGGGGAATGTTTCTTATAGCAATCCAAATATAAAATAATTTAAAAAAAATGCAATTAGCTACCTTTTAAGTCAACTTAATAGCCTTTCGAAGCTTCTCCTTTGGCATAGAGCTTAAATCTTGCTTTTCTAAGTCCACATTGATATCCTGAGCATTTGATTTCTTTGCTTTAGGGCCTAGTTGTACTTGTCTAATAGTATTTTGAAGTTGTGAGGAGAGATGCATGTCTTAGAGATGGACCATCACCTTGGAGTGTTAAAAACCTTGCACATATTCCCATTCTAAAATGAAGTCACCAACATTATTTCCACCCACTAAGTTTATTAGAGAAAACCTGTAATGGTTTGGCTAACCAATCATTCTTAATTTGTTGAATTTATAATTAACTAGTTAGAGTATCCATAGTTATCCATCCATCATCCCTAGCAACAAAAAAAAATTAATCCTCCCCCAACAACAAAGCTGTCAATGGAAATTATGAATCTAGTGGCAATTGAAGAGTCTCGGGAGCTCTGCCAAGGAGTGAAGCCACTATTCGACTTCAGGAGGGAGCATCCTTCCTTTGCCAAGCATACACATGAATCAAAGGAAAATATAGGACATGGCAATAGCAAAAACATGCACATAGCCTGATATATTGATATTTGGACAATTGTTCAAATGGATTGATGTAAAATTATACTAACTGCCATGTAGACACCTCTCGTAAAGTGTAATATAACATGGTGAGATCTTTATTGGCTATGTTTATAATAAAGTGAATATAATATTGAGTGTCTATTTCTAGTATACTCTACTCCATGTGAATCGATTAATTGTTTCTTAAGTACGCTGCATTCTTGTCTCTAAACACTAATGGTTGGTTAGCCATTGCTTCCTATAAATACAGTAAGACTTTGGCTTCAATATCATTGTTACAAATATACAGTATATTATGATCTTTCTATATCATTTGTTAAAGCAATTACCATTCTTAAGCACCCTCCAAGAAGAACTTTGTTAAAGCAATTACCATTCTTAAAAACCCTCTAAGATGATGTGATAATCTAATCACCATTGACAATACAAGTTGATTGGACATCACTATTGTAGGACATACTGCGTTGTTTGTATCTCTTTAATGCCATCATTATCAAATTTTGTATCACTCATTTAAAGAATGTATGTTAGCAAATATTTGTGAGTAGCTTTACTTCATATCAATGTGTTAAAGAATCTATACGACATCAATTATAATGGGTGGTTTTAAGAATATAATAAAGTAATTCATGATGTGTAGATTAATTGGTTTGGGTGGGAGTTTCAGTCTCCACCAAGGTTATTGGTTCAAACCTCATGGGGAGTAGGTTGAGGATAGAAGTTATAGGTTCAAAACTCATGAGAAGGGGTTCAGGATGGAACCCACTTTAGGGAAATTAAACTTCCCTAAAAGTACAAATCATAAAAAGAATAAATTTAATATATCCATTAATTACATGCATATTTGATCATGCACATATATCAAAATAGTTCGAGATGTTAAGGAGGATCTATGTACATTGAATTTTTGGATCTATGTATAACATTTCTAGTTAAGGAGGATTTTATGGTATTGAATTTTTGATAGGATGTTGACATACCTCTTAGAGCTTTGAATTCTTAGGCATATGGGTATTGAATTTTTGATTGATAAGGATTTCAACATAACAAGTTTTGGCTTGTTGTAATAAGTAGATCCATTGAAATCATCCAAGGGCACCACTTGTTTCTCATTCCATAAGTTTTGTATCTAGCTCATGTACTAAATAATTTTTCTCTGAGGTGTTCTTGGGGAAAAGAAGAGATAAGGCAATTTTTTTTGAAATTTTGAATAAGTGTGGGAGTATTGTGCAGAAAAGGGTGGATATCACAAGTAGAAGACTATAGAGAGGTTCAAAATACCCCACATAGGTTCAAGATACTCATGCTTGATGTATCACGCAAAGGCTTGAGAGGATGATGCTTGATAGAGATGTGCAATGGTGAGCTCCTATAATTGTTCTAGCTTAGCTTGTAGGTTTTCCATATTGTGCACATGTTGTTTGTTGAGATCAAGACCCAATTTATATTGATGGGTGATCCATATCCAGATTCTGTTGATCCAACAATCAATCCAACAACAACAAATTATACAGTCCTAAGGTTTGGTTGTGCGGTAAACCGTTTTATTCTTCAACCAATAGAGTATTTTCCAACGATGCGAGGTGGTTAGACATAGACTACGGTGGGAGATTCTGCTAGGGATGGAACAAAGGACTAATGAGGTTGGTAGGAGAGAGGAAAAATCAACTAGATGAGTTGGTAGAAGATTCCTTGAGTTATATCTCGATGAATTATGCTATAAAAAATATGATTACTATTGATCAAGGGTTCCAGTCCATGATTTTTTTATTGAGTTTTTGTTTTTTTATGCTCAAACACTTTGTTCTACCATACTCTGGTCTATTTTGTATATTGTCTTATGCGTATTTTAGGTCTATTGAGTAATTCTGTGGTGGAGCTATGATATGATGTCTTTGTGTAAACATTCTATGGATTTGGATTTTATGGCATTGGCTAGAGGTATAAACTGAATATCTACTTTCCAAGTTTTGTTGTAGGACTCATGTACTTGTGTACAATTCTCTCTTATTGGTTAATTTGAATATATGAGCTTGTCAGTAGTTTTGGCCTCAATTATATATTTTTAATGTATGGTGTTGTGTTTGATGGTGAATTCCATGCGTGCAATTTAGGCCCATATGACGTTTTCTGTTGTTGTAACTACTTTAGTTTTTTTATATAACAATGTTGATGTATAAAGAGTGAACCCAATTTTTCTTTTTTCTTTTTGAAGTTATATTGGGCATGTATGATAAAAGTCTACTAGAGAATGACTTTCTCGTTTAAATTGTGTGATATGTGCTACCAATGACATATATATAGTCTATGTACAATAAACGTGCGCAGTAAAAGTAGATACTGTGTATGTTTACACCTTGGATTATCAATGAAAAAATAAACTGCTATACCTTAGGCTGAGTCAAGGTGAACTAGAACCACCTCCTTTACCATAGCCTCCCTACATAACATGCTCAAGTTCTGCAATCACATTTCCTATCTCAGGTGATACCTTGTTTTCTTGTAGACGTTGACAATTCCAATATTCATGGGGTTTTTGTTGGCAAAATCCTAAAACCTGGGTCATTTCCCCCTCAAAGTGCCAAGAAATGGTTTTGTTGTTGGGATTTGAAGGTATATGGAGGAAAAATATATTTGTAGGCCAAACCAAGAGGAGATTGAAAATTGGCTTGACCAGAAGAGATACATGTTTTTAGTAGAGAAAACCTGTGGTATGCATATTTCTCCAGAAGCTTAATTGCAAAGATACTTGAATTTTTAGTTTCACGAGATCTTTTTTTGTGGATTTCCACATCATATTGTGGAAATGGTTTACATGCCAAACAGAGTGAAGAGGACTGGGACTCTAGCGAGAACCTTACCACTAAACACCCAAGTTCTTTCATAGAGTGAGCACTGTAAGTAATTATGCTTCTGGTCAACTAGAATATTAGAGGGGTATATAGTATATTTTGCAGTATAATCCATATAATATTTTAGTGTAGCCAAGAGAAAATTCTTCAGGGATCTACATGGTGCTGTTTGAGAACACTGTCGACTTGGATTAAAATGTTGTTGTGCCACTAAGGAATAAAGTCATTGGAATATGATACAATGAGAAAGTAGATCCCTATGAAATGCAAGGAACCAAGGGGCTGACCTAGGGATGGCTTGAATTAGAGAGAAGGGTGAGGGGTGTAAAGAGAGTTACATTTATAGTTCTAGATCTGTGACCATATCAATACCGAGATTCAGTGGATTGAATTCCATATCTAGTAGTAGATCCATTCGTTCTAGATATACCCACTCCAAATACTATGGTAGAACTTGTTCTAGGGCCATAACTCATTTCATATTCAATTCTAGGTGTAGAGACAAAATTAGGGATAACACTAATAATTGAAATTTGTTCAACAACAAATTATCATATAGTAGGTCCAGATCCATAAGAAGCACATGTAATTGAAGTCACCAAAAACATATCCATGTGCATCGCCCATCGATCATCTTCTTATGCGACTAGGATGGAAATACTAAGAATTGTATGTTAAGTGACCTAAGAATTTAAAGGATAAGCGGTGAAGGATGCCAAGAAATAGGACAGTGTTGGGTGAGGTAGATGATTTAGCGATCAAGAATGAATAAAAAAGGGAGTGAAGATCTCCCAAGAAGTGAATAAGTACCATTGGCATAATGAGATCAGGAGAAGAGGTGACAAAATTTTCATTGCTAAGAGTGGGTGTTAAGCAGGTAAATCCTCTCTACGGACAGAGACGATCCCTCTAGCCCTAGAGTGGGTCTAGAAACAAAGAAACATGCTAGAGTGTAGGTTCCTAATTACTGAATGAAAAGAGGACATGGTAGATCGACCTACCTGGAGTCCAATGCTATTGTCATGGCTGTAGTGGTGGTGGCCTCTCACTCCTACCTCGGCAAGTCACAATCCTTCTGCAGTCATGCTTGGATACCTGCACATAGATCAACAAACAAGAACAACATATGACATAATAACTTCATTCATAACTACTAGCCAGTCAAAGAGGGATAAGCATATTGCATTAAACAAATGACATAACACAAAATATGAACCAAACAATAGTCACGTATATGTATTGATAGAAGGAAGAGTTACAACCAAAGCTTTGACGTCGCAGTCTCCTCCAGTGGGGTTCAGCCGAAGCGCGGCTTGGATACTCGTCAGGGGATTCAGACGGGATGAGGGCATGGAATTAAGCTCTCTCAATGAAGTTCCTTCTTGTTCTATCTCTTCAAAAATTCGTCTATAGCATATTCAATTCTCAATGTTCAACTAGATTATGCAAGGAGAGACAAATTCTTTTTATAGAGGAAAAGGAGGAGGTTAGGATCCCTAAAAAGGTGGAAGGGAGGCCTATCCTTTAGGAGGTTCCCATAAGATGTGGAAACCATAAACTAAAGGAGGGAGTCCATGGTTATTCAATCCAACCACTCCTAATGACTCATCCTCGAAGTTGTTAGAGTGGAATCTCCGCCTCTATTTTTAAAAAGCATTCCATAAACAGCTCGGCGTGGGTGCTAACTGGGACAGAGCACCAACTGGCACGGGGCCTAGTGTTAATCTTCCTCATCGGCGCAAGGGCAGAACTGACTACTCACACCAAGGAAAAAACAAGGGTTTCTGAAGCTTTGCTTAGGGAATTGTCAACAGAAGGAATATTGCTCTCATGTAAAGGGATGCAATGATGGTCTTTGAAAGGCATGATACTTCTTATTGGTTACATAAATGACCCTCCAATGTGCGATATGGGGATTGCAGGGACAGTGACAAAATGCTGTGTAACAGATGCCCCCTAAAGCATGAGGTCCGAGGGAGAGGGAGGAGCGAAATGATTTACGAGAACGCGTTCGAACCAAACACCGCTGTCGGAAAACCTGAAAATACAAATACAACTGATATCTTTGATACATGAATATGTGGTATGGGCGTAGCCATCCATAATAGAGTACATAAAAAATGAGATTCGAGGTATGGACACAGCCATCCAGTAGCAAGGATATTTAACAAAATAGATTCAGGTATGGTTGCAACCATCCAATCAAAAGAGTCATGCAATGAATCCATGATAATCCAAAAGAACTCGCAGCCTGGATCTTATCAGATAAAACCTAGGGTCTTGCGCTCTATCTCGACCTGAACAAGTACAAATTCAAGCATGCGAATATATGAGCTAAAGTCAAACATGCAAGAAAATCATCTGATTACCAGCCAATGTTGAAAACTATTAACAGACACAAGAGAAACCACCAATAATGACAATGGCCCTCAAGGTATGAAAGCTACAATCCACGGAATGTGAAAAGTGATATGATGTCGAACACACGCAAAATCACTCCATCGAAGGCCAATGAGGTGGACCTTGCGTCGAATGCGAAGAACCTGCCATTGAGGCATGCAGGCTCCAAGGTACTGGAAGGGAGTCTCTAGATCAGATTCTTGGCTAATGAGCTGAAGTCGACAGGAGTGACCTGGTCGAAGGAGGGCCATAATGTTTCCCACATCAACGACACGAGACAGAGGAACATGATGATAGTGAATCAGGACCAACAGCGAATCAGAGGGAGGTTGAAAATTGCAGAGGCAAACTTCTCTTGAACATATCAATGACATGACACTGGATTTGGAAGTATTTGACATCAAGGGATCTGAGGTCATGATGATGTGGAAAAGAGCGAATGAGAGGTCAAAAGAGATTACCCAAACCCATGGAGGAAAAAATGACGAAGTGAGATGTCCCCAACCCGACACGAATGCAAACAAGTGCTATGTTCAAGAGCAACATACTGCCAATATAACTAAAACTTGGTTCCATTTCCCCCTCGCCATTTCTACCACGAGTACCCCAAATTTTTTTAAAACAAGCTTGAAGGGGATAGCATATGCTTGCAATGTAAGTTTGTCCTTTGGACAAATCCAACCTAGTACATTTTACGAGCCTTAGGAAGGAGGAACTCGAATAACGTCATGGTGACGAAGTCCGATGTCATCAGGGTTTAACGAGTCTAACAAAGGGAGAATTCGACATCTTTTCATGTTTAGAGAGTTTGAAAAGAAGGCGAAAAAGAAAACTCCAGCATGGCCCTTTTTGTAAATAGTCTCTTAAATCCGAAAAGGTAGAAAACACTATCTGAAAGAACCTCAAAGTCGCAATAGGCTAAGGTATTCATTTTTCGTAAATAATCCATCCTAGCCCCAAAAAGGGGTAAATGTATACTGGGTAGATATCATTTCGCAACCATTTAACAAGTTCAAAACGATAAGAATCTCGACAAATTTTTCAATTTTAGAGAGTCAGAAAAGAGCTGAAAGATGACTCCAGTAGTGATTTTTTCGTGTTTTTACCGAGTCCAAAAAAGTATAAAATACAACTCGTTACTTCATCACGATCATGTGAAAACCTGTTGCTGCACAAGAGACATGTGTAAAACCCATTTTTCGAAATAATATAATAAAATAATCGAAAAATATGTCTTAAAACCTAATTAGGGTTATGAAAAGTTATAAAATGCCAGAAATGGTAAAAATAATTACTTTTCACTTTTTACCTCTTGTGGAGCAATAGTTACCCATTTTAGACTGCAATCTTGCGATGACAATAACAGGCGATTCGGCAGACCAATCTCGAATTCGTCAGTTCCAGGTAAGAGCCGACATATTTCCTTTCATTTTGAGTCCTCTGTTATTGCCTGCAACTCTAAATTTTGATTTATGAGGAGGAAAATGTAAATTTTAGGGCACGACGGTTGGTGCGAGTTTTGGGCACGGAATCGTGCCAATCACCCATTTTTTTGAAGTGGGGCATGCCCATTGGCGCGACTATTTGAGAAATAGTTGTGCCAACCACGAAGACCATGTTTGCTTTAAAAATGCAAGTCAAGGGCCCAATTTTTCACAAATCTAAGTTTCTAAATCAGCTAATACTGTCCATATGAACATGTTTGCAGGTATACAACGACAAAATGGTAATCAAATGGAAAGAACAGGAACACAACGAAGAGGATGAGCTTGCCATGGGAAATGAGAGATGCATGGAAGCTCTCAGAGACTATGGACCGAAGAAGTTATTCTTGACACCATGCCTCCAAGCTCAACCGGAGCTATTATAGTATTTGATCAGCATATGGGATGAGAATTAGGAAAAGTTTATCCTTCGAGATCAGGAACTCGAGATCGATTTTTCTGATGTTTACTTCATAACAGGACTATCGTGGAGGGGAGCAGCACCAATCCTATCCAGGACCCGACCTTGCATGGAGAACATGACCATGGTGATTGACAGGGTATGTCTAGGGGCACAGAAGGGATCAGGAAGTGGGAAAGTCGATATCCATACTATCCCAGACTTGGCACTAAAAGTAGTGCTACGTACCATCACACGAGCTGTGGGATCGCAAGCACCAAATGAAGCAACAAAGACACAGTTGCTTCTTGTTGTAGATTGCTTTATACCGACCATCTACAATTGGGCAGAGGTCGTAGAAATCAACATGAAATGCCAGCTGACAAAGTGCAAGAAGACCAAATTTAAGCAATTCGATTATGGGTCTATCCTGGTATCGTTCTTCCTGGAACGAATACCAATCTTTTAGCGTCAGGAGGTCATAGTCCCTATTAGAGTCGGTCCGGTCATCCCTCCGTCAGAGATCATTTCTCTTTTTGCATTTCATTTTTAGGTGTCTCGCTTGATTCACTTCATTGCATTCCGCTAGGGGCATGCCTTAATCTGACGGAAGGGTCTCTTCACTTGTTCCCCTCATGCCTTGTACCTGCTGGTCTCTTACAGTCATGATTGGTCTCTTACTTGCCAAAGAGTCATTTTAGGGTTTCTAGGTCATATTAGGTCTAGGGTTGTGTCAATTTAGTCTTCAAATGTCCAATAACAGTCAGCAGGCGCATGAGGGAGGTTTGACATTAGTTTTCACAGCAAATCATTTCATCATCATATGCTTGATCATGATTTTGAAGAAATATAGTGTAGTTCATCTTTATGCAAACCCAATGTAATTTTCAAGTTTCTTCATATGTAAATAGCTTCAAAGGCAGCCCTGTCACCTTATCATCTTCAGTAGTTCTAGCAATCCTGCAACAGATTGACAAAAAAATTCATCATTTAGCCAAAAAAATCACAGTGGAAGCAAAAAGGAGCCAAAGCAGAGCTTGAAAAGAAAGTGCCAATGGAAACATTATAAAAGTGAGTTTTTATGAGTGGAAATTCAAAGTCTTTTGTACATATATAATTATAATGTTTCAACACTCCATATGCACACCAAAGACATCAGCAAAAGCCACGACACGTCAAGGAAGTGAAAAAAATGAGTTTTGAAGCCAAATTGTGTGTTGGATCAGCGCGCGGCGTGTTGGGCTGGCGCGCGGCGCATTGAGCAATTTTCTGCAGTGTAAAAATACACTGGCGCGATGCACATGGTGCACGCGGCGCGGCGCGTAGAGCTGAGACTCAAATTTTTTCCATTGCTTCCAGATTTTTGTATTGGTTTCGTCAATTTTGCTCTCAGTAAGTTTGACTCACCTTGCAATTGCCCATAAACTTGTGAATGGTGTGGGTATATGATGGATTATAAGAGAGTGAATGTCAAAGACTTAAACCCTCTCATTTTGTAAAAAATTTCTCCCTTGGGGTTTGAAGTTTGAGTGTTGAAGTTTGATTTTTGTGTCAAATAGTTCAAAAACCATTCCTCATCTGTGACTCTGTTCCCCTTCATTGTAATATCATCATTATACCATCCCTACCCTATTCCCTAATCAAACCACTCATATCACTTCTCTATTATCCCTCAAATGCTTTCATGCCCTATCATTATTATTTTCCTCATATCACTTATAAAATTCCCTAAATCCCAAACATTCAAGTAGCTGCCCTATTGTCTCTACATTGTCAAAACAGAGATTTTAAAGGGGCAAAATTTCACTTGACAAACTCCACAGTCCACTTTTCCCACTGTCCCTTTTTCTCACAATCCCTCATTCCCCTTTGGTACGCATTTGGCGATTGGAGATAAAGACACCTGGGTCTCATTTTTCATTTTCAACAAGCTGAACATACACGTTGCAACACCATGACCGACAACGACACATAATACAACCAGGACAGTGTTTTCACCACAGGAACTGCATGTGCCAGGAGGGCACTGAAACGTCGTGAAACACATGATCCACTCTGAATCTTGGCCAAAGCTTCCTTCGCTGAGCATGGCACTTGATGAAGGACCTTCAGTCCAAATTTCAGAAAATTTGGAGAAAATTTTGTCATTTTGAAATTTTTGGTCACAAAACAGGTTTTTCCGCCCAACGCGTCGCACGTCCCGACGCGCGCTTATGATTGGGACACCTTCTGGAGGAAAAATTTGTATTTTTGGATTTTTCATGGCAAGTTATGCATGCTCAGAAATGGCCGAAGCATTTCATCAAGTTCTGGATGATCAAAAGGGCCAAAAACACCATGAAAATCACTTTTCTGCCACCTTTTGCACCAGCAGGAAGTACTTTTGGGAGAATGAAGTTTTGGAGGGACAAATGAGCTCCAAATTGAAAAATTCCACTTGGGTTGGATATCAGACATCCAGGGCTTTCCAACAAGCTATCATGAGCTTGATTTGGACTTCGGGAAGTGTGTCAAAAGCAGGTCCAAAGTGGTGCGGCGCATAGAGTTTCAGCACGCGGCGCATAGAGGATTTTGACTAAATTTTTGTCTTCCAGCTCAGAAATTCGGCCAGTTTTGACTAGTTTCATCTCTTGATGTAATTTTTGGTTTTTATTGATGTAATTTGATGTACATGATGTAACTTTGGCACTTATTTACTTGTTCTAGATGATTCATTCACAAAAAAGTGAAAATTGAATGAATTAATCAGTTTCCCTCCTTTTAGAGGCAAGTTGTTTGGATGCCTAGATTTCAGTTCCATGTTTAGAATTGGTTGAAACTGCTCCTAGAAGGAGGAATTCCACCCCTAGAGGTGTGGGAAGAGGTTAGGATGGTCTATATGATGTATTTTCTCAATCATTTTCAGAGGTTGGAGAGGTTGGACTCTTGGGAAAAGTTTGGCACACTATTGTACATATTTTCTGCATTTTTGGCTAAGGAAAGATCAGAGGTTTTGCAGCACCTGCTGGGATTCTTGTGGCTTTCAGTTTTTGATGGTGTTTTCTCTCAGTTATTTGTAAGTTCTTTAATGTTTGATGTATTCCATTCCCTTCTTTTGCTTCTGAAACTAAATGAATGAGTAAAGGAGGTAGAATTCATTGATTAAGTGCTCTGCCTTTAAATTGGTTTAGTTTTATATGTTTTCGCCAGTTTGGAGAGGATCCTTATTCTCCCTTGCCCTCTTCAGCTCCTTGTCATTCTGATCCATCCATACACATAATCAAAAGCATCAAGACTACTGCCTACCTTGCCCCAATTCGAATTCTGCGAAGATCTGGCCTCATCCCCAAGCCCAAAATTGTCATTCCCATTCTTCTAACAAAAACCCAAAAAATTTAAATAAAACTCTTCCATTTGTTTACCTAGCCTAAAATCAGTATCCTTGAAAGTCATCTCAGACCCTATTGTTCATTTTTACTGAGTTTGACCCGGAGAGAGCCCTCTCCTGTCCTCGTAGGGCTAGCTACGAGGCTGAGCGTGGTTTGTGGTTATCCTAAGATTTGCCTTCTTTCAGCCTAAGGCAGATTTAGGCTCTAACAGTCCCGACACCACCAACGAGGGAACCAAGGATGGCCCGATGGGAAGCTCTGATGCCAAGGGCAGGGGGCGGTCAACAGATGTCCTGGAGACCGGAGTTCTTTGATTGGCTCTGCCAACAGTTGATTATCGTGGAGGACTGGCCCTACTCTGGTACAGATTTTACTGGTGATCTGGACCTCCCACTCCCAGAGGGAGATGATTGAGATGAATATTTGGGTAAGACTTACTTTTTAATTTTCATGAGTGTTATGATTTTTTAAAATTATGTATGTTCTGATGTTAAACCCATGCGCTTGCAAATGTTGGCCTAGAGAGACCTGCAGGCATGTCTCCAATAGCGAGGTGAATCCCTTGCGATTTTGACCCTCATGGCGAGGGAGGCAAGGAGGAGGAGATCGTGTGCAACCTGGAGGGAATCACACGCGGAGTCCCGAGCTATGCACAATTTGACGATGTTCCTCGTGCCTACCAGAGACACACCGTAGGGATGCCAAGACAAATTCACCGCTTGCTGAGGCGGCTCGTACAGGCAGTGACATGCTACCATGAGCATCACGCTCATTAGACACTAGGTTTTATATCTGCATATTTTGAGAGACATGATGTCTCAGGATGTAATAGAAACACACATATTTTCTGAATTTATGATGCACACTGATGCAAACATTCGATATATATATATATATACACACACACACACACACACACACACACATCTATTTTCCTACATGGATCTTTTACATATGATAATGATTTTACAAATTACACAAATGTCTATCTAATACAATCTTAGCCATTGTATCAGTTAATGCATTCATTCATCTAGGAATATGTTGATATGTAATAAAATCAAAATGTCTTTCCAGAAAACGAACACGTAAATACAATCTCATAATGTACGGGTTTTTGACCGAATAATGACCATTGAGCTGAAGAACGACATGTTGTGAATCTAGATTTACAAGCAATGCGCGTATTGTTGAAATTTGGTACCGGAGGACAGGTGGTTCCCTAAGGCTTTGATCTTTGGCCTAGGGAAAAGTGTCCAAAAGAATTTAATTTTTCTCCTAAAGTGACTTTATAATTTTTATAAAGTCAAATCTAATTTAAAAATGACTTTATGTGATAAAGTTACTAAAGTCTAATTTTAAAGTGACTTTAATAAAGTCAATGTAAAATTAGAAAGGAAAAGTGACTTTGAAAATAAATGACTAAGTGGGTCTTTATTAAAGTGGGGTGAATTAAAAAATAGAAAGTGAGATTTAAATGAGCATTTAATCTCAGCCCTAGATCTCAATCTATCTCAACCATTGGATTTAGGGATTCCCCAAAAGTCACTTAGGGTTAGGTTAAAGGAGGAAAAGGAGGAAAAGGTCATTCATTCTTTCATGAGAAGATTGAGAGAAGGAGAGCAAGAGAGCAAGGGAGATTTCTGGGCAGTGAGGAGAAGGAGGCAGCAGCTTGGCACACATTCCAAGGCACATTTCAGCAAGACATTTTCAGCTAGACCGTACAGCTGAGTTAGCACACAGTGAGGCAAATTTTTAGGCACGATTTTCTAGAAAAGGAGGCCGTACAGCAAGCCATACAGCAGGTTTGCACAGAAATCGAGGAGCAGAATTTAAGGGAGGCCGTACAGCAAGTGGCTGTGCCTTGGCACGCATTTCTAGGCATAAATTTGTACAGCCGTACAGTTGTTTTTCTGCACAGAAATCGAGAAAACCGTACAACAGATTTTATGGTAGCTTGCACGCTTTTCTAGGCAGGCCGTACAGCAGCATTTAAGGCTGAAATTTGGCACGAAAATCGAGGACGACGTATAGCATTTATTGCTGTTCTGTTTTTGCTGTTTGCACATTTTCCGAGGCGGTGGTTAAGCACGGAAAACGAGATAAGTTGTAAAACTCTGTTTGCTGATTTTTTGCTGAATATTTTTCTCACTGTAAAAAGCATTTTCCAGAAATAAGGAGCTTTCAAACTAGTTTTCCCCAAGAGTTGTAGGGGGTTTTTCCAGGGTCATGTTGACCAAAAATATATGTGTCAAAATGTGTGAATGACTGTTTTATGTGTGCTGATATTTATTTCTGCATTTTCCAACATTCTGTAATTTTTCCAGAATTTGTGTTTTCAGCAAAATTTATTTTCCAGCTTGTTAAATGTATGGATATGGGAAAGGGCATTTAACTATATTGGAGTAATAAGGTGAAACTGAAAACCGAGGTGGGAAACTATAAATTTCTACATGGTATCAGAGCTTGAGTGCTGAAAGAGCAGTTTGGGACAGCAAGGAGAAAAATACAGCCTGCTGATTTTTCACTCAGAAAATTCCAGCAAACTGATTTTTTCACAAACAGAAATTTTACCTTTACTACAGCAGTGCTATTTTTCAGTTTTAGGACAGCAGGATGTCTTTGGGACTGAGGGTGGAGGATAGGTTGGATGGGCATTCCAATTACAGCATTTGGAAGGAGAGAATGCAGAGTATCTTTGAGGAGGCAGAAGTCTAGGACATTATGGTGCATACCACACAGAACCCTGTAAATGTGCCTACTGATGCTACTCAGTTGGCAGCATATAATAAAAAGAACAACAAGGGTAAGAGATTGATTCTAGATGGAATCAAAGACCATTGCATTCCTCATGTGAGAGGAAAGAGAAATGCTCATGAGATATGGACAGCATTGTCCAATCTCTACCAGAGTACCAATGAGAACCGGAAAATGGTCCTGAAGGAGAAGCTGAAGACCATTAAGATGGGTAATGATAGTGCAGTTGGATATCTCACAAAGATTACTAATGTGAGAGATGAGTTGGCAGCGATTGGAGAGGCCATTCCACCCACTGAGTTGGTGCGGATTGCGGTGAATGGCCTCCCCCGTTCATGGATGAACTTTGCTGATGGGGTTTGTGCACGTGAGACCCTTCCCACATGGGAGAGGTTTTGGGATGATTGCATTCAGACAGAGATCAGGAAAGGTCAGCTTGGGGCAGCCAAGCCAGTTGAGCAGGATGAGGATGTAGCACTGTTGGCAGGACGTAAGAAAGGCAAAGGGAAGAAGCAGGCTTCCACAAGTAATGGTGGGGGCAAAGGCAAAGGTAAAGGTAAACAGGATAACACACAGAAGGACTATTCCAAAGTGAAGTGTTGGAATTGTCAGAAGATGGGACATTATGCAGTTGTGTGTCTGGAGAAGAAGAAGAAGAAGGGGAAGAACCAGAGCATGGCAACTTCAGCAGAGGTTGAGTACTTTGCAGATCGTTTTGACCGGGAGTTTGGGTTCACTGCATGTGAGTCCTCTAGTGCGGGATCATCTGCCATAGAGGTTCAGAGGGAGCATGCATTTCCCTCGATTAGCGGAGCATCTTCGGGTATCTGGTATGTGGACAGTGGGGCTTCACGTCACATGACAAGAGTCCGTGAGTACTTCTCAGAGCTTTTAGAGAGTGGCACTGATGTAGAGGTAGTACTTGGTGATGACAGAGTTGTTAGAGCAGTCATTGTGGGAACATTGACATTTCAGAGGGAGTCCAAGCCTCCCTTGAAGGTGTCAGATGTTCTTTATGTGCTAGGGATGAGGAAGAACCTCATATCCATCTCAGCTTTGGAGGATAGAGGATATGAGGTACTGTTCAGGGGAGGACAGGTGTTGATGTATCCCAGGGGCACTCCAGATGATTCAGCTAGAGTGATAGGTGTACGCCATGCAAAGGTGTACAAGTTTGCATTTCAGTCCCTTTTGGCATTGAGCAGTAGTACCGACAGCAGAGCTAGCAGTTCTGAGTTGTGTGAGATTTGGCACCGTAGGATGGGGCACATGTATCATGGAGCCTTGAGGACTTTGCGGGAGATCACTACAGGTGTGCCAGATTTCAGTACTGATCACTTTGATACTTGCAGAGGATGTGCGATGGGCAAGTTTTCCAAATCCCCTTTTCCCAGCAGTGACAGCAGAGCGACTAGGATACTTGATTTGATTCATTCCGATGTGAGCGGTCGGATGTCTCATGTTTCCTTGAGTGGATATGAGTACTATGTCTTATTCATTGATGATCACTCCAGGAGGACCTGGATTTATTTCTTGAAGACCAAGAGTGAGGTCTTCAAGCGGTTTCAGGAGTTCAGAGCTCTTGTGGAGACACAGACAGGTCGGAAGATCAAGTCCCTGAGGTTGGACAATGGAGGAGAGTACACCCTTGGAGAGTTTTTTGACTATTGTGCGGAGGCAGGCATTAGGAGGGAGCTCACTGTTCCTTACAACCCCCAGCAGAACGGGGTTGCGGAGAGGAAGAACAGATCCATCGGAGGGGCTACCAAAGCCATGTTACATGATCAGGGGTTGCCATTGTTTTTGTGGGCAGAGGCCTGCAACACAGCTGTTTATTTGCAGAACAGGAGTCCGCATCGTGCCTTGGGGCATATGACTCCGAAGGAGGCTTTCTCTGGGAAGAAGCCTGATATTGGTCATCTTCGTATCTTTGGGTGCATCACATACTCCTACATACCCAAGGAGAAGAGGACCAAACTAGAGCCCACCGTAGAGAAGGGTATATTTGTGGGCTACAGTGAGACCTCCAAGGCCTTTCAGATTTACATTCCTGCACAAAGGAAAGTTGTTGTCAGGCGGGATGTGAAGTTCGAGGAGGACAGGGCCTTCAGGAGGTCACAGGAGTTAGAGTATCTGGATCAGCCAGACCCTCAGCAGCAGTTGAGTTAGTCATAGGGATCTAGTGGGTAGGGATTAGGAGGATCCGGAGGTACATCTATGACGATGTCAGGTCCGTCAGTGGGGAGTGGCTCACCGAGTCAGAGAGGTGGTGCTACGGGTAGCATGTAGAGCAGTCCACAGAGCAGTTCACTGGGGAGTCCACTGATGGACAGTTCACACGGTACCTCAACATCTACAGGTTTAGGTGCAGGCAGGAGGACAACAGACAGACAGTCAGGAGTTCAGGCTCCTGATGTTGAGGAGGAGTTTTATTCTCCAGCGGGAGAAGTGTGCTCAGGGAAGGGGAAGCCCAAGTGGCTTCAGGACACCTTGAGAGATGCCACATCTATTGCTGAGCCTAAGAGGCCGGTCAGAGAGAGCAGACCACCTAAGAGGTTTTGTAGCTATATGGCAATGGCTACTAGCATCCTTGACTCTGAGCCTTCTAGCTATGAGGAGGCAGCTAGCCAGCAGGTCTGGAGAGAGGACATGTAGGAGGAGTATTCTTCTATCATGAAGAATGATGTTTGGGAGGTGGTGCCGAGGCCTAAGGGAAAATCCGTGGTTACTTCTAGATGGCTTTAAAAGGTAAAGCATGCTGCAGATGGTAGCATTGAGAAATTCAAAGCGAGGTTTGTGGCTAGAGGGTTCTCCCAGGTAGAGGGAGTTGATTATGAGAAGACCTTCGCTCTCGTGGCTCGATATACTTCGATTCGCTCCATTATATCGAGAGCAGCAGAGATGGGTTGGAAGATCCACCAGATGGATGTGAAGACCACATTTCTCAATGGCTTCATACAGGAGGATGTGTACATTGAGCAGCCACAGGGCTTTGATGTGCATGGGAAGGAGTCCCATGTGTGCAGACTGAAGAAGGCCCTTTATGGCCTGAAGCAAGCTCCCAGAGCTTGGTACTCTAGGATAGATACTTACTTGCAGAAGATGGGTTTCACAAAGAGTGAGGAAGATCCGAACCTTTACTATATTGTGATAGGTGAGGAGCCTCTCATTCTGGTGCTATATGTGGATGACTTAGTCATTACAGGTGCAGAGAGACTCATAGAGCACTGCAAGAGAGATCTTGCGACGGAGTTTGAGATGAAGGACATCAGCTTGATGCATTACTTTTTGGGTTTGGAGGTGTGGCAGGAGGGGGGGCATTTCTTCCTGGGGCAGGGGAAGTATATTGTGGATATCCTTGGCAGATTCCACATGGAGGATTGTAGACCCATGTCGACACCGATGATCACCAACTGGAAGAAGCTTCATGCTTCGGATTCCGAGTTGGTGGATCCCACATTGTACAGACAGCTGATTGGTTCCTTGATGTATTTGGTCAACACTAGACCGGATATTTGTTTTGCAGTCAACATGATGAGTCAGTTTATGTGTGAGCCTAGGAAGGTTCACTGGGTGGCTGCAAAACACATTTTGCGATACTTGCAGGGGACAGTGGATTATGGTCTGGACTACAGGCAGGGGGATGGAGTGAGATTGGCAGGTTACACTGATTCTGATTGGGTAGGTTGTGCTTCTGATAGGAAGAGCACTTCAGGGTGCTGTTTTGGGTTGGGTTCGGCAGTTGTGTCATGGTTCAGCCGGAAGCAGCAGTCAGTAGCATTGAGTTCAGCGGAAGCAGAGTATATGGCAGCCAATCTAGCTAGTTGTGAGGCCATCTGGCTTCGCAAGATGTTGTTTGGCTTATTTGGTCAACCGTTGAGACCTTCAGTGATTTACTGTGATAATCAGAGTTGCATTAAACTCACGGAGAATTCAGTATTTCATGACAGGTCAAAGCATATCGGGATCAAATATCATTTCATCAGAGACTATGTTCAGAAAGGAGCTGTGAAGCTTGAGTATATTTCCACTAATGAGCAGGTTGCAGATATTCTTACCAAAGCCTTACCACGGGGCAAGCATGTCTACTTCAGAGACAAGATGGGTGTGGTGAGGAACACCTTCCTCGGTAAGAGTGAGTGTTGAAATTTGGTACCGGAGGACAGGTGGTTCCCTAAGGCTTTGATCTTTGGCCTAGGGAAAAGTGTCCAAAAGAATTTAATTTTTCTCCTAAAGTGACTTTATAATTTTATAAAGTCAAATCTAATTTAAAAGTGACTTAAGTGATAAAGTTATTAAAGTCTAATTTTAAAGTGACTTTTAATAAAGTCAATGTAAAATTAGAAAGGAAAAAGTGACTTTGGAAATAAATGACTAAGTGGGTCTTTATTAAAGTGGGGTGAAGTAAAAAATAGAAAGTGAGATTTAAATGAGCATTTAATCTCAGCCCTAGATCTCAATCTATCTCAGCCATTGGATTTAGGGATTCCCCAAAAGTCACTTAGGGTTAGGTTAAAGGAGGAAAATGAGGAAAAGGTCATTCATTCTTTCATGAGCAAATTGAGAGAAGGAGAGCAAGAGAGCAAGGGAGATTTCTGGGCAGTGAGGAGAAGGAGGCAGCAGCTTGGCACACATTCCAAGGCAGCATTTCAGCAAGACATTTTCAGCTAGACCGTACAGTTGAGTTAGCACACAGTGAGGCAGATTTTTAGGCACGATTTTCTAGAAAAGGAGGCCGTACAGCAAGGCCGTACAACAGGCCGTACAACAGGTTTGCACAGAAATCGAGGAGCAGAATTTAAGGGAGGCCGTACAGCAAGTGGTTGTACCTTGGCACGCATTTCTAGGCAAAAATTTGTACAGCCATACAGCTGTTTTTCTGCACAGAAATCGAGAAAATCGTACATCAGATTTTATGGCAGCTTGCACGCTTTTCTAGGCAGGCCGTACAACAGCATTTAAGGCTGAAATTTGGCACGAAAATCGAGGAGGACGTACAACATTTATTGCTGTTCTTTTTTTGTTGTTTGCACATTTTTCGAGGCAGTGGTTAAGCACGGAAAATGAGATAAGTTGTAAAAGTCTGTTTGCTGATTTTTTGCTGAATATTTCTCTCACTATAAAAAGCATTTTCCAGAAATAAGAAGGAGCTTTCAAACTAGTTTTCCCCAAGAGTTGTAGGGGGTTTTTCCAGGGTCATGTTGACCAAAAATATATGTGTCAAAATGTGTGAATGACTGTTTTATGTGTGCTGATATTTATTTCTGCATTTTCCAGCATTCTGTAATTTTTCCAGAATTTGTATTTTCAGCAAAATTTATTTTCCAGCTTGTTAAATGTATGGATATGGGAAAGGGCATTTAAATATATTGGAGTAATAAGGTGAAACTGAAAACCGGGGTGGGAAACTATAAATTTCTACACGTATACCGAATTTGATTGCCTCAGTTAATAGTTCAAGGACAAAAATATACTCAACGACATTGTTTGTAGTCCGTCCTAGACAAAAACCTTGTAGATCTATCAAATCACCAGTAGGATCATAAATTACCCAGGCTATTGAAGACAAATTCCTGGTACTGCGGGAAGCACCGTCCGCGAAATCGACATAAGGGGTAATAGACATCTACATAATAAGCAAGACCCAATAAGCAGGAAAAATGCTCGCAAAGCACACTAAACCAAAACATGTACAAAAATGAAAACAACACTTATGTACACAAATCATGCATGAATGACTCATGCATAATATTTCTTGAGATACAACCAATTTCTGGGCTGTTCTAGAGGATAACCTTCGCAATCAATGAGCTCATAGGCCCCATTCTGCAACACACATTTAATAATGTAGGGCCCATGCCATATGGGTTGAAATTTGCCTACCCCCAGCTTATCATGAGCTTGGTCGTATAAGAGGACGAGGTCTCCTTCAACAAAGGAACAAAGGTAGGCTGATTGATTAAAATGAGCTTTGAACCACTTCTTCTATGCTTCAATAACCAAAGCAGAAAAGCGGTGAGTTTCATCCAGCCTTTCTAAGTAGAGGAGACGCTCTTGTTTTGGCGAAGTGTTCGACAGTAATTCAACAGACAACTTGAGCGAAGGTAGTTCACACTCAATCGGAAGAGTAGCTTCCAGACCGTAAACCAACTGAAAAGGAGTGAATCCGGTTGCATTCTTAACTAAGGTTCGGTATGCCCAAAGAACTGAAAATAACATGAGATGCCAATTGGATTTGTGGATCCCAATTGTACGTTGAAGCATGGTGACAAGGACTTTGTTCACGGCTTCAACCTAGCCATTGGCCTGAGGATAGTACGATGTTGAGATGTCGTGACGCAGACCCAACTTATAAGTCAACTCCACCACCATATAATGCCAAAAATGGGAACCATGATCAGTAACGATGGCTTGAGGGACACCAAACCTAGCAATGATGTGACTGAATATGAATTGAGCAGCTATCTTACCATCAACGGCAAGTGTAGGCATTGCTTCGGCCCATTTGGTGAAGTAGTCAATGGCTACGATAATATAAGCATGCCCCTTGGCCGAGTGAGGGTTACACATCATAAAATCGATGCCCCACTTCACAAAGGGACCAACGGTAACACCAGGGTGAAGAGTTACAGGTGGCGCACACATCTTGTGTTGGTAGATCTGGTAATCATGACATTTATGAACTGTGACAATGCAGTCCTTGAAGATAGAAGGCCATAAATAACCAGCATGAAGAATCTTCTGTGCAGTGGCATAACCAGACATGTGACTGCCACAGGCGCCACTATGAAAATCATTCAGGGCTTTCTCAGCTTCCTCGACAGTCAAACATCGGCGGAGTATGGAATCCACTTTGATGTGATAGAGCGTATCTCCGACTATACGATAAGGTTGCGATTGGTGCTGAAAGCGTCGGCGGGCATCCTTTGTCAACTCAGATTTGAAAGTGGAAGTATGGAGATAGACGATGATATCACTGTACCAAGGATTGAGGGTGCTAATCAAGAAAAGCGTATCATCTGGAATGTATTCCTCAGAACGAGATGGAGTAGAGTCTAAAGGGAGGGAACATATCAAATCAACAAAAACTAATGATTTATTCGACTTGGTAGCAGTGAATTCAAAATCGAACTCTTGGAGGATGACAGTCCACTTCGAGTATTTTCCCCCCAACAATTTTCAAGACAATATGTAGGTCATAGGGTTGCAATCAGAAATCACAATCATAGTACACAAAAAAATATAATGACGAAAACGTTGAACTACCTGAATTGCAGCCAAAGCTAACTTCTCTACATGTGCATAGCATGTCTCAGGATTGAGAAGGTTACGAGACAAGTAATAAATAACATGCTCATTACCATCATCATCGTCTTGTACCATAACCGTGGCAATCGTACTGAAAGCGACAGCTAAATAGAGGGAAAATTCACAATGGTATTTTGGAGGATGTAGCAGAGGAGCATTGGCAAGCAACGTCTTTAGCGCCTCAAAGGATTTCTGGGCAATCTCATCCCAATAGAATGGGACGCTCTGCTTTAATAATCATGTGAACCCTTTAGCCACCTCTGCATAGTTAGGTATGAAACAACGTAAAAAATTAGCCTTCCCTTGAAAACTCTGCAACTGATGCAATGAGGAGGGAGAGGGGAGATTGATAGTAGCCTCAACCTTGAGTGGATCGAGGCGAATTCCATCTTTGGACACAATAAACCCCAAGAGTCTACTGGAATCAACGCAGAAGACACACTTGTGCGGATTAAGCCAAATGTTGTAGTGTCGACAACGAATAAAAATCTGACGAAGATGGTTAAGATGATCCATATGCTTAGCTGAATGAGCTGGAAGGTGTTCCAGATAAGGTTGAACAATGTGACAAATATCGTGAAAAGCATACAACATTGCTCGCTGAAATGTGGCCCCAAAATTCTTTAAGCCAAAAGGGAGCTTCTTGTATGCGAAGGTACCCCAAGGATAGATGAAGGCAATCTTATGTTGATCAATTGAAAGAATTTTAATTTGATTATAACTAGAAAACCATCCACAAGGGAAAAAATCTCACTCCTGGCACAATCGTCAATGATTTGATCAATAAAGGGAGTAGGATAATTATCCTTGGGACAAGCTCGATTGATATCACGATAATCAACATAGGCCCGAATTTTTCCCTACTTCTTATCTACAGGAACAATATTAGAGACCCATTCTGTCAAGGGAATCAGATAAATGAAACCAGCTCTGAGAAGCTTTTCGACTTCACCTTTAATGGCAACAACTTTTCTAGGGTGCACAGGAAGAAGACGTTGGCAAACAGGTTTCGAACCAGGGTAAGTAGGGATTTTATGCACCACTATATTAGAATCAATGCCATGAATTTCTTCGTAGGACCATGCAAATACATCATGGAAGTCGCAGAAAAGGCTTGTGTAAACCTGTACTTCATCTGAAGAACAAGTGACCCCAATATGGATGTTCTCGATGATTCCCGGTTTCACGAAAATGTCAATAGGCATCGTTTGTGTAATATTACTCAAGTTACCTTCCAAAAAAACTTCATGTGTCAAAACAGGGTTTTGAAGCGGAGGAGAAGGAACCTGAGATGCAAATCACTCAAGACACGTAGACATGGCCTCGAGGCTAGGAATGAACGAGGAACGATGATGACAATCGTTCCATGACAGATCTTCAGGAGACATGTTTTCCATGATGGCTTCATCGGAGGGAAACACTTCTTTTAAAGGATCAGGTGAATCTGAATCGCCAAGCTAGGGGGATTGAGAATAAATGTCAAGAGACATGCTCAAAGGAGTGGAATCAGAGGATGAAGTTTCCGAAGCCACAAGGAGTTCACAATAGGCAATCTCAATCAGACTCAACGACATCAAATCTCCGAAAGAATCGATCTATTCAGGTGAAGGGATAATCCATGGGTCATCAGACCGAGAAACCATATTGATTTGAATAGTGTTTGGTGGAGGAAGGGGAAAAATACCCATGAGGGCAGGATCCTTAAAAAGACCCAGCCCTACGCTCTTGTAGGGAGTAGGAACCTTATCCACATACGTAACGTTGTTCTTGGAAGAAGAGGTGAAGAAGGAAAATTGATCAATAGTGATAATATTTCCTTCGTGTGGAAATTTCAAAACACAAAAGGGAGTGTATGGAACACACAGCATGGCGTGAATCCAACTGTGACCGAGGAGAAGATTATAATTGAGTTTGGCATCAACAACCTCTACCTCGACATTGATTGTCTTCCCTTTCAAAGTAATCGATAAACTAGCGAGAACACCTAAAGACTTTGATTCCCTTCCATCAAATGCTTCAAGAGCATTCAACGATGAATTCAGGGTTGGAGAACCAATAGCTTTCCAACAAGAAGATGACATGACACAGGTTGATGCACCCTCGTCCACAACTACTCGATGGATATCGAGACCATTAATAACCACTTGGATAATAAGCGTAATTTAATGCGGAAGTTGTGGAACGAAATTCTCTAAATTGAAAGCGAGAAGGCTAGTATCAGCAGGATCAACCCCGCCAATTGCAAACAACAAAGCCTTCCGTTGAGACGGACAACTCTGAAGTACTTCTAATGCGGACATCGCAGATGATGCCTGAGCCAAATCCTCAACAATACTGTAATGCTGAGCAGCACAGGTGTTGGGATTGTAAGAAGACTTGCGGAGTACACCTTTAGAAGGTGGTCGTACAACAAATTTGGCTGGGCCTTTCAATCTCAAGAGAGCCAAAAGTAGGTGGAGGAGGAGGACCATCAACGATCTCCTTCCCCGTTGCCTGACGCGATCCAATATAATCTTTCGATCGAGTAGCAATAGAAACAGCTGCAGAACCGTTCATCATGAACACCTGAGAGCCAAATGAGGCAAAGGACTGAGGTTGCTCTACCATCTGGGTTTGCTGAGATAGGAAAGGTTCTTTAAGAACGGCCGTAGTTCCCTAGGTGCCTTTAAGAAACTGGCTCACTTTGGACCATCAAAAACCGTCCTTGGTGAAGTGCTCTTCATCACAAATCAAACAAGGGTACTTCGGCTTGCGTTGAGAACCATTCCCAGCATGAGGTTTCTGAGAATCCTGTTTTGGGGTATCGGTTTTGGCCTTACCTTTACCCTTCGTTTTACCTTTAGAAGAATTATCCACTGGATTGGCCTGAACGACATTAACTTCTGCGAGCTTACCAGAATTCGAGGTGGACTGAGAAGCAACATTGTTGGAAGAAGTAGACTTTGGCTTCCTAGAGTTTGAAGAAGAAGACTTCTGAGAAGTCTGAGATACGAAACCAATAATACCATCGACGGATGGAGTCGCTGGTGGTTTAGAAGTTCCAGGTCGGGGAGCATCAGGAAAGATATCATACAATGCACCAGACTGAGAGTACGCAAGATCAAGGTATTGGGCGTAAGCAATGGCTTGTTCCTCGGTCACACATGCCCCCATAGCTATGTCTTTCACAATCTGATTGATAAAGGTGGTGGTGAACCAATGAGTCAGAAGCTGATCAGGAATCTCAAATTTGATCATGTGACGACAACATCGCTACTCATAAATATGATCCGAGATATGAGTAGCTCGGTCCTGTTTCAATGAATTGAGGAGGCGCGTCCTGGTCTCATAGTGGATCGGTAACTGAAAATGTGTAAGGAATGCCATGGCTAAAGAATTGAAGTCTTGGAAGATGCCACGAGACAGCTCAATGTACCACTTTGCAACAACACTAGTAAGACTTCACTGGAAAAGATGTAGTCGAATAGAATCGTCAACCCAAGAGTTAGAGGAACCCCACAAGTGGTAAGTCATAACATGTGCTTAGGGGTCTTAGCCATAAATACCTCAAACTTAGGACAATCACCAAGAATCTTGGTCGGAACCGGAGGCCAATATGGGTTATGAAGATGATTTGAAATGTGAGAACTTCTTATTTCTAATACAGAGATTGACTGTAGGGGCATTTACTGGATATGTCACCTTTAAAGAAAGGATGAGATCCAGAAGTTATTTGGCCCTTTACAGACTCTGCCTAAAGAAATAATAGAAGTAATCACCAATGATCTGGATATGAAACTACTTGTTTGCTGGTGCAAGGTATTGATTATCCATAAACTTATCTGTGCAAACTATTTAATATGTTTTGCAATTGGAACAAAATTCTTTTGGTGAATTTATGAGTCTTTTTGTGTGTAGGAGGCTTATTTCTTTTTACTGTTTAACATCTTTAACTCTGATAAAACACAACAAATAAATCACAGAATATAACACAACATATGATAAGGAAGTTCACCCCTCCTGGGCTACATATGTCGGGTCGAAGGCCCCCAAATGGGCATGTCCTTGCACTTATTATGCTCAAAATTAGTTATACAGCATGAAGAAAGCCTAAATAGGAAAAAATAGCTGTATAAATGAGTTTAGAACATTGAAAACAGTAAATATAGGCTTTTTTTTCACCTCCAAAGATTAACCATAGCCCAATACAACTCCAACATTCCTTAGGCCCTGATGGCTCTCCAAGATTCTCTGCTCAAAAAGTACCTGAAGATGATCCTCTGCAACCTACACAATTGGCTCTGGAATTCTCAAAATAGTCAAAATTGACTTTTGGTTCACCTCAAATGGTTAACCATAGCTTAGCACAACATCAAACCCAAAATGGCCCTAGTGGCTCAAAAAATTTCTCTGAAGCTAAATAGGCTGAAGATCAGCTCCAATGGCTCTGAAACCTATCTCAAATGCTTAAAAATGTTGAGAAGACCCAAAATCAAAAAACATTTCGCTCCGAATGGACTCTTCTAGCAAAATTTATGACCCAAAACCACTTTTGCCCAATTAGGCCTAGAAAACCTCCACCAAAAGTGGAGGAACTGCAAATAGCTCCACTAAATTAGGCCTGGCACCATTTTGGGTGGAGTCCCACCAAAATCTCTGCGCGGTTAAGGTTAGCATTAACTTTGAGGGCTAGACGTGGCCACATGCAGAGGATATGCCGACTGTTTCGGAACCGTGGCATTAAAGATTACTGCAACCCCCACCGGTTATATATGTGAACACAAATGTTTTTAACCACCGGTTGTTAGCCGCCAGGCCTGGAGCCTCCGGTTTTTAGGCTCTGGTCATGTGATAATATTATGTGGGGGCTGGCCCCCTTTTCCACCACCCACAAACAAAACAAAGCTTATATATTAGTGGTGGCCCTTAGGGGTAAGAACCACCACGGAGGCGGGCCGATCGGGCGCATTGGTTGTCAGCCCATAGACCTGCGTTCGAACCCTATTGACTATGATAAGTTTTGTGCACCATTTCTTTGAACCCTTGGGGCCACGTGGCGGCCTCCGGGTAGGCCACGTGGCACCCCCTCATTGGTCCATTCAGAATATTCTACAGAATATTTTGTCGAATATTCCTTTTTAAATAATTTTTTATTCGAAGTCAAACTAAGTGAAATTGGGCTTTTTGTAGTTTACTGAAAACTTCAAAGCTTCATAACTTCCACATACAGTGTCGGATTTGAGCGTCGTTCACAACATTAGGATCGTCCTGCCGAGGCCTATTCGTTCGCTCAGGTTCCAACCAATTTTGAGAAATTCCAATTTTGAGCATTTTTATAACTTAGAACATGATCACCTAATCACACCTTCCAAATGGGAAGCTTTTGGACCCACAAAAGCTCTCTGATTACAGAAAATGAATATGAGGAGACTGATTCTCCACTCTTCCAACTTTGAACCATTGAAATCTTCCTAACTTCATCAAATTGAGCTTCTCATAAAATGATAAATTGTTCCTTGAATTCACTGACCGACCGTTGCTAAAATTGACTGAGTCATGATGCAAATTCTTGAAATTTGCAGAACAACTATAATTTGCAGAAAGCATATTGTTTCTACAATGGTCAAACTTCAAAGAAGACTGAAAATAAGATTCACCTTGCCAACTTTTCACATGGTGAATTTTTGTTGAATGAACCTTGTACCGACCAAGTTTTCTCGCCATAAAAATCTGCCATTCTGAAACCAACATTGACCCATGCTGAACTGTGTGCCCTCTTTGCTTTCACACCTTTCCATCTCATGGACTCTTGCACTGCTTTGCACTGACACTTCTTCCTCTGCACTTATTGACACTAAAGGTACCTTGTGCAACATAATGTCATCTTCTTTCAAAGACGAATTGTTATCAAATTGAGACATATCAGTAGAAATATCATGAAAAGGTAAATGTACAAAATCTTATCGTTTCAACATCAACAAATTCAGATTTTGACTTGCATTAACTAACCCTTTCAATTGACCTGCATGGACTAAAGAAGATTCTAGCTTCTTCTTATGTGCTCTCACATTGTACTCTTTTCCATCCTTGAACAAGTGATACTTATTCTCATGGCGATAGAAGATTTCCTTTCTGTCATATAAATATGGACTACCCAACACAACACATGTTATGTCAAGTGGTACTACATCCAATTCAACCCAATCAACATACTGAGCTATTATGGCGAAGCACAAGATGCACTTTCTTAAGACTTGTAAGTTTGCATCCTTGCATATCCACCCCAGTGGATAAGGCTTTGGATGTGGAATTGTCTCAAGTTTTAGCTGTTTGACTAAGTCTTCTGAAATGAGATTAGCTTGAGACCCACTATCAAAAAGTGTGTCTATCTTTGTGTGGTTTGATATTATCCTCACATGGAATAGCTCTATCCTCCTCTTTTCATTTTTAGTTTCTTTGTGATAGTTTAATGTGCTAGAACTGGGATTTGTGTTTTGTACAACCTCTTTTCCCTTTATGTTCTTTAATACCATGGTGATACTTTTTGTCTCATCACTTGATTCAGACCCTAAATCCTGTTCAACAGTTGCAACAATTTTTCCCTTTTCTTTGGTTTTGTCTTTGTTTTTATATTTCTCTGGTTTCATCTCAGGATGAAGCTTCCAATAGTGGTCTTCATCATGGTTTGTTTTTGAACAGTTCTTGCAAAATAATTTACCTTTTTCCTTTCTAGAATTTGCAACCCTTTTTCTTCCTTTGCTTTTAAAATCATTATCCTCATTCAGAGCATCAAAAGTGTTTTTCCTTCTAGCCTCTAAATGCATAGCTTGTACACAAATTTCGTCTAGACTAATAGGATTAAACATAAGAATAGTGTGTTGAAGGTAGTTATGCAAACCACCTATGTAATTTAACAAAGTATCTTGGATTTGTAAATCTACCCCAAGTAAGAGTGCTATTCTCCTAAATTCCTGGGTATAGTCTTGCACATTCTATCCCTTAAGCTGTCTAAAGTTTTGCCAGTTCATTATAGCCTTTTGAAGACCAGCAAGACGATAAAATTGTTTCTTGATTGCAGAAATAAACTCAGTCCATGATAAAGAAATCTTACCATGTTTCTTGATTTCCTCCTTGGTCTTGGCTTCCCACCATACCAAAGCTGCTCCGTCCATCCTTAGTGAGGCTAATTGTATTTTGGTGTCATCATCATGCAGATTTTGAATTCTTAAATAGAATTCCAGTTGTCTGATCCAATTATCTAATTTCTTTGCATTAACATCACCATTAAACATTGGCAATTCAAATTTGACATCAAGCTTTAACAAAGGATTTTTACCAGTTGTTTTTTACTTATGTGACTGATTTACTGAAGTTTAAGAGGATGATGTTGAGGAAGAGGATGAAGATGGAGATGGTGGATCACCATTTCCTCCATTCCCTTTCTTTGAATTACCATTGTCCTTCTTTCCTCCTGAGGAATCCTCTCCTTCTTTTTGGTTTATAGACCCTTCTCCAACAATCCTATCATTTCTTTCTTGATAGAGGATCCTTACCATTTCAGTCATATCCAAGAAAGCTTTCCAAAAAAACCTTTCTTCTTCCTTGGGATCCATCTCTTCATGAGCTTCACCTTCTCTTGAAGACATGCTTGTAGCTACTTCTAGGGCTCTTGGAGGTGGTTCTCTAACCCTTCTTGGTTGTGGATTAGTTTGTGCACTAACCAATTTTCCTTCACCTCTCTTGAGTTTTAACCTAGTAAGCATCAAAACTTGCAAACAAATGACTTAATCTTTGCAAAAAACAAATGCTGAGTGAAAACACTAGCTCAAAACCATAAGCTATGATACTAATCTGATCTGAAATGTGAGAACTTCTTATTTCTAATACAGAGATTGAATCAGAGGGGCATTTACTGGATATGTCACCTTTAAAGAAAGGATGAGATCCAGAAGCTATTTGTCCCTTTACAGACTCTGCCTAAAGAAATAATAGAAGTAATCACTAATGATCTGGAAATGAAACTACTTGTTTGCTGGTGCAAGGTATTCATTATCCATAAAATTATGTGTGCAAACTGTTTAATATGTTTTGCAATTGGGAAAAAATGCTTTTGGTGAATTTATGAGTCTTTTTATGTGTAGGAGGCTTATTTATTTTTACTATTTAACATCTTTAACTCTGATAAAACACAACAAATAAATCACAGAATATAACACAACATATGATAAGGTAGTTCACCCCTCTTGGGCTACATCTGTCGGGTCCAGGGCCCCCAAATGGGCATGTCCTTGCTCTTATTATGCTCAAAATTAGTTATATAGTGTGAAGAAAGCCTAAACAGGAAAAAATAACTGTAGAAATGTGTTCAGAACACTAAAAATAGTGAAGATAGGCTTTTGTTTCACCTTCAAAGGTTAACCATAGCCCAATACAACTCCAACACTCCCTAGGCCCTGATGGCTCTCCAAGCTTCTCTGCTGAAGAAGTACCTAAAGATGATCTATGCTGCCTCTACAACCTACACCATTGGCCCTGGAATGCTCAAAATAGTCAAAATTGACTTTTGGTTCACCTCAAATGGTTAACCATAGCTCAGCACAACATCAAACCCAAAATGGCCCTGATGGCTCAAAAAGCTTCTCTGAAGCTAAACAGGCTGACGATCAGCTCCAATGGCTCTGAAACCTATCTCAAATGCTTCAAAATGTTGAGAAGACCCAAAATCAAAAAAACATTTCGCTCCAAATGGACTCTCCTAGCAAAAGTTATGACCCAAAACCACTTTTTCCCAATCAGGCCTAGAAAACCTCCACCAAAAGTGGAGGAACTTCAGATAACTCCACTAAATTAGGCCTGGCGCCATTCTAGGCAGAGTCCCACCAAAATCTCTGCGTGGTTAAGGTTAGCATCAAATTTGAGGGCTAGACGTGGCCACATGCGGAGGATATGCTGACGGTTTCAGAACCGTGGCATTAAAGATTACTGCAACCCCCGTCGGTTATATATGTGAACACAAATGTTTTTAACCGCCGGCTATTAGCTGCCAGGCTTGGAGCCTCTGGTTTTTAGGCTTTGGTCATGTGATAATATTATGTGGGGGCTGGCCCTAAGGGGTTGGCCCCCTTTTCTGCCGCCACAAACAAAACAAAGCTTATATATTAGTGGTGGCCCTTAGGGGTAAGAACCACCACAGAGGCAGGCCGGTCGGGCGGGTTGGTTGTCAGCCCATAGACCCGCGTTCGAACCCTATTGACTATGATAAATTTTGCACACCATTTCTTTGAACTCTTGGGGCCACGTGGCGACCTCTGGGTAGGCCACGTGGCGCCCCCCATTGGTCCGTTCAGAATATTCTATGGAATATTCCTTTTTAAATAATTTTTTATTCAAATTCAAACTGAGTCAAATTAGGCTTTTTGTAGTTTACTGAAAATTTCAAAGCTTCATAACATCCACATACAGTGTCGGATTTGAGCACCGTTCACAGCGTTAGGATCGTATCGCTGAGGCCTATCTGGTCGCTTAGGTTCCAACCAATTTTGAGCATTTCTACAACTTAGAACTTGATCACCTCATCAGAAGAATGGGATCATTCATTAAATTCGACACATCCGGTAACTCCAACGTAGAAAGAAACAATAATTGAGGATTAAAAGTCATTGGAGATCTCTAATAAGGACCCGTGTTTACATTCCACCCGGTCTGAAAGAAACTATGCCCCCATATATTTTGTCTCGAAGGATTTTGACCATGGGGGTTAGAAGCAGGATAATTCTGGTGATACTAGGGTTGAGGACCAACATACTGAGTTTGAATAGACCATTGAGGTCCCTGCTGAGCAACGTATGGAGGTTGAACTGGATACTGAGGGCCACCGGGTTGCCCTTGCTGGAGAGGTTGGACCGATGGTTGTGATGGACCAGGGTGTCCGTGATAACCAGGTTGATCTGGAGGAGGACTGTAGGGTTGTCCTTGTTTCACAAAGTTTTGGCCATATTGAACGTGTGGCTACGGTTGTGGTGCAACAGGTTGTCCTTATGCTGGATAAATTTTCCCCCCAGGAGCATAAGATGGTCCTTGTTGATTCTAAGGTTGATGGGACGAACCATAGGGTTGCCTTGTTGGACCGAAGGTTGACCTTGTAAAGGTTGGCCTTGTGGAACAAAAGGTTGTCCCTGTGGACCAAAGGAAGACCTCTGTTGAGCCAAAGGTTGTCCCATTGAGGGTTGTCCTTGCAAGCCAGAGGGTTGCACAGGTAAGGTAGGTCCAAGATGAGTAACGGTCTAATAAGGATCATAAACAACCTGATGAGGATCAATAAGAGGCAAATAGACAGGATTACCATAAACATCATAATGATGCGGAAACGAATAGACGGGATTACCGATAGCATCATAGTGATGGAAACGAGGATTTCCAGGAGCTTGGGGCTGATGAGAAACCTCAGAGCTCTGCTGCTGAACAACCAATATATACTCTTCAAAAGTAAGGCCGCCAGGAATCACTGAGGTAGTGGAAACTGCACTAGAAGTAGGTGGGGCTTTCGTGACACGAGATTGTGATCTATGCGGATCGGGATTGACAGACCACGTAGGATTGAGAACAATAGACCTATGAGTGTGAAAAGATCCCGACGACTGAGTAGTAACAACAGGTGTAGAGGAAACCACATAAACAGTAGGTTGGATTGGGACAGATGTAACAGTAACCGACGGATCAGATGCCGAAGGTGATAGTCCTAACGAAGGGAGGACCGAACTCCAAGGAGGATTTGATGTACTGGATTGTGCTATGGATGCAACACCAGAAATAATCTGACTCAAGGACCTATATCCAAGCAGAAGTGACACCGATGGTGGAGAAGACTAAATAGAAACACGAGGGAGATCTTCAGGAAAAAGTTGATATTCTCCTATAGAAACAGGCATTCCTTCACTGTTAATAGGACTGGATGAATCCATGTCTGACTCTACCGTAAGATCTTCAAAAAGACTACGGGGACTAGGAGGTATAGCAGCAGCTAAAAATGGTGATCTCGACGTAAGAGGAGGAAATTCTCCTTCTTCCCCAAAACCAGACCAAGCATCGAAAGGAGGCCAATTGAACTCAACTGACTCTCTAGGGGGAGATTGGGTAGCAAGAGGCAAGACAGACGAGAGAATAGGTTGTGCAAACTCGGCAGACCTAGTGGATTGAGGTGTTTCAAAAGAAACGTCCGGAAAAGAACTACCACTAGGAGGCAGTGGGGACGACAAAACTGGTGGGTCCGCCACTATGACTGTATTTCAAAACATGAAGGAAAAATATAACCAATCGAAGGCTCCAAGATCAAGATCTAAGGAAAAAAAATAGGCCAAGTAATAAAACTTTTAACAGGCGTGTGATCGTAGGTAATTAATTTTATGACATTGAAACTAGATTTTGCTATTTCATATTTTAAGAGTCGAGAAACAGGAAAAATATGACTCTAGTCACTTTCAATTTTAAACGAGCGTGAAAGGACAAGTGCTCGACGATCTATTCTCTTTTTAAGGAGTCATGAAAAGATCAAAATGACTACTCAAGTACACTAAGCAAGAGGGTGTACCAGGTTTCTGTGAACTGCCATATACACCTTGGTGATCAAATGAAAGAGAAATGACCAAGGACTTAACGTATGTGTAGGTAGTCTCCTCGAATGCTATGTTTGGTGTATCACAGTTACAAGGCGGCATACTTGGCTTCCTATGGATAAAATGATTGCAACCTAGAGGGGTCTCCCTTTATATACTCGACGGTACGGGAAGCACAAGTTTGTACTAGCGCTGTCTAAAGCCAGATGGCGAACGACAGCTACTAGGTTTTAAGATGCCAGAACACATCTCTAGCCTAGACCACTAAAAACGTTGTGTTAGGTTTCAATGCTTCCTTAGGTTAATTGAATGATTTTTAAAGTTGATCTTAGATTATGTTTCAGTTCAAGGCCCTACTGAATTTGGATCTCAAATTTCCTAAATGCAAACTATATGCAAAGAACACCATCTTCCATTCAATGAATGCTAATTACCAGAAGGATAGAGATCTTTCAAACAATAGCAAACAATGAGAATACACGATGAAATCCACTAATGCATCTAATACAATCAAACAAAAATGAAAAACTCTTTCCTAGACTATCAAATGCTAGTTATACAAAATAACTCTTCACTTTCGATGCAAAGGAAAGAATGCAATTTTTTTTTTTTGATTTTCCAATGAAATGAAGCACACAATGCACTAATTACATGAAAAAAAATGAACACTAGTCTGAGTATTGCGAATGTAGGAATCAAAATTGAATAACTCAATCAATGCAAACCAAACACAAGAAAGCACTCAAACTAATGTTGCAATCTTCCAAACCAAAATAAAGTTTTCAAAGAGACCCAAACAAGCGATGTAATCTATGCTTAGAGTAACAAGGAGAAGAATCAAATGAAAAAACGAAATGATCATCCAACCAAAGCAAGCACTCAAAAGGATCAAGAAAACTTAGCACAATCAACCCAAGAATGAGACTGACAACAATCAAAGAGACTTGATTTCCAAATAGAAGGCTCAGTGCACAAAGACACTCAGAAACCCTAAGGCCTTAAACTACATTGATAAAAAATAGACAAACAACTGAGAAAAACAAGCCTACAACAGTCAAAACAGTCCCAAAGGATCAATTACACACAAAAAACAACCTAGAGCTAAGCACAACTAACCAAAAGCCTCTTCAAGGAGGTCAAACCAAATCCTACAGGATTCGGTGCGACTGTAAGGCGGTAATCTACGCCAAACAGGGGTTGGCGTGACTGCAACAAAAGTGACCTGCGCCAATCGACGCGACTGTTCAAATGAAAAGCGCGCCAAGTCGGATAACTATGGGAAAAGGGAAAAACCAATGAGAAGAGGTTAGTCTTGACACTCTAGAGCTAAACAGGGGATGGCAAACAAGCAAGCAAACCAGAAAAAGATGAACAAGCAAGAAAACTAGAAAAAGATGAACAAGCAAGTCAACGACCGAAGTCGACCCAACAATCCAAAACGACAAACTCAAACTGATTCCCCAGCAGAGTCGCCAATTTTTTAAGCAGGTAAATCCTCTCTATGGACAGAGACGATCCCTCTAGCCCTAGAGTGGGTCTAGAAAAAAAGAAACATGCTAGAGTGTAGGTTCCTAATTACTGAATGAAAAGAGGACATGGTAGATCGACCTACCTGGAATCCAATGTTGTCGTCGCGGCTGTAGTGGTGGTGGCCTCTCGCTCCTTCCTCGGCAAGTCACAATCCTTCTGCAGTCATGCTCGGATACCTACACATAGATCAACAAACAAGAACAACATACGACATAATAACTTCATTAATAACTACTAGTCAGTCAAAGAGGGTTGAGCATATAAACAAATGACATAACGCAAAATGGGAACCAAACAATAATCACGTATATGTATTGATAGAAGGAAAAGTTACAACCAAAGCTTTGACGTCACAATCTCCTCCAGCAGGGTTAAGCTACAACGCATTTCGGATACTCGTCAGGGGATTCGGATGGGATGAGGGCATGGACTTAAGCTCTCTCAACGAAGTTCCTTCTTTTTCTATCTCTTCAACAATTCAGCTATAATATATTCAATTCTCCATGTTCAGCTAGCTTATGCAAGGAGAGATAGCTTCTTTTTATAAAGGAAAAGGAGGAGGTTAGGATCCCTACAAAGGTGGAAGGGAGGACTATCCTTTAGGAGGTTCCCATAAGAGGTGAAAACCATAAACTAAAGGAGGGAGTCCATGGTTATTCAGTCCAAACACTCCCACTGACTCATCCTCGAAGTTGTTAGAGTGGAATCTTTGCCTCTATTCTTAAAAAACATTCCATAAACAACTCGGCATGGGTGGCTAACTAGGACAGAGCGCCAACTGGCACGGGGCCCAGTGTTAATCTTCCTCATCGGCGCGAGGGTAGAACTAACTACTCGTGCCAAGACAAAAAAAAGGGTTTCTGAAGTTCTACTTAGGGAATTGTCAACAGAAGGAATATTACTCTCATGTAAAGGGATGCAATGATGGTATTTGCAAGACATGACACTTCTTATTGGTTACATAAATGACCCTTCAATGTGCGAGATGGGGATTGCAGGGACAGTGAAAAAATTCTGTGTAACAGTGGGTGAGGTAAGCAATGCATTGGACCAGGTATGTTTGCGGTACAGATACAGGGAAGAGGACTGTGACAGAACCAATCTTTGACAAAAGAATAACAAAGAGGAATATCATGAAAAATAAGAGAATTTAGATTGGGGAAGTTGAGGTTGCCATGAATATTGGGAAGAAGATAGAGTAAAGAGGAGGGTAGGAGGAGTTCTTGCATTGAGAGTGGAGTGTAGTGCCATGGAGATGACCCTCCACCCAAGATTAAGGAGAGGCACGCCACAACAAAGAAGAAGAAGGGCAAGTGCGACATTTCAGTATCCGCAAGGAAGGCATAAAGGAAGAAGAGTGACAAATTGACATAAAGTATCTACCACACGTCGTCCTTTAAGCAACAACCATCCCCTGTATTGAACCAATAAAATTACACACAACTACCAAAATAGAGGTAAATTATTCTTTGTTCATCGATTTTTATCAATTATTAATACTAGGACAATGTGGCCACTTGGATAGTGATGGTAATAAGGAGGAAGAGACATGTGTAGGTGAAGTGATAAGATAATTCAAAGGAGGAAATGTAGGAAGAGGGCGCAAAGGTGGGAGAAAAAAATTAGGTTATTCCATCCTCAAAAGAGACCGTAAATTCTAAAAAAGTAGACCCCAGGAGACCAACCATGGTAGGTGTCGATTTGACATTGAGACTACTGCTATTCCATGGGACGAAAATCGAGGATATGGAACAAAATTGATTTTTTGTGGAGCCATGTGGACTGTGAAGCAAATACTATATGAAGAAATGAAATCGCTCAGCTGAAGACTACTTTCTGATATTGCACACTCGCATGGTACATGAAGTACAAAGCCACCTCTCCCTTGGGAAAACCTTTCACTTTGATAGTTATCAAATAGGAGTTCCTAAAATAATTTCAAAACCCCAAGTTAGAGTCCCAATTTATAAATGATAATAAAATGATTAAGCAGGGCAAGATTGAATATATGTATGACTAAAACCAAGGGTTTAAAAATTTGATGGATAGGCTAACATTCTAGATCCCCGATGGATAACATTGGGAGTAGTTTATTGTAGGGCTACTACCACATATCTTTATTCCACTAATGCAACAAAAAGTAACTTCGTAGCCTGAGGCATTGGAAGTTGAAATGTTGCTAGAGGCTAAGCTGACGAGTGGAGAAAGCAGTATTGGAATGAATCAAGTGCAGTCATAGGTGTCCACCTTGATGTTACATCTGCATGACCTTTCTAAGAGTGAGGAGAAACACAAATATGTCTAGTGTAGAATTTTGAGGAGGGAGGGACACCATCGCAAAAATTTCCCAATTGTAATGGATTATGTAGCAATAAGGGAAAGGAATGAATTGGCCCAAGGTAGGTGCCTATGGTGTGAGATTAGCAAAGTGTGGGGCTATCTACCAAAAAACTACCTAATGATGCTAAAGTACCAGATATCGAAGAAGACTCTGTTCTATGATTTCTATAAATAAGTTAGGCATGGCATTCATTCTTGCCACACATTGGAGTTAATGTGTAGTAGACCTAGGACATGTAATGCATAGGCCAAGGGAGGTGATGTGGCTACATAAAAATATCAACGACAACATTATTTTGTGCTAACAAAAAGGAAAAGGACCTTTAGGGCAAGGACATGGTCCACTTGCAAGAGGGCGAGGGGTTTTGGATGAGGAAGGGTACCAATAAGATGCTTAAACTATGGTTAGCTAGGGCATATAGCCAAGGATTTTCTGATTCCATGCATAATGTTTGTAGAGTGTTGGATCATGCGACAAAGGACTGTATGTTGTTAGTGGCAGGAGAAGAGAGGGACACATGTGAAAATGGTCATTGTTGAGCCTCGACAAGACTGTCCGCAAGTGTGTGCAAGGATACATATGGATGCGATGAGCCTAACATAGAAACCTCGTCAATGGGTGTGGAATTTTTTCAAACCTCCTGTTGAGCCTAGTATTGCATCAATAATGTTGCAGCTCCCAAGGCTACCAACCTTAATTATCAACCCGGGGTTAGTACAAACTTAAGAGTTATCGACACTATATATCCAAAATACAATGTGTTCTTCTGCTAATATGATGTAATGGAGTAAATTTCATGAAATCGAAGCCTAAATTAATTGCAGGAATGGAAGTGTTGCTTTGAAAAGAAATTAATCCTAGGCAAGAGAAACAATTTGTAATTGAAATCCTAAGAGCATGAATTAAAATAAATAGGCCTAATATACTTTGTAAAAATGTTTGTCCTAAGTGATGCTTATTCTTCCTCAACCATGGATTTAGATCATAGGGGTCATGATTCAAGCCTAAGAGAAAAAAACCAAGCTTTGGGAGAAAATATGGTCAAGTTTACACGTGCTACAAGAGTACTACAAGAAGTTTTGTTTTTGCTACAAAAAGTCTTGTTTAGGAGATAACTCACCAAAAAGCTAATTTATTTATCCGCAACTTACTTAGATTAAGGTTCCATCAACATCTTTTCTAGAAATTGTAATTCTTCTTCACATTTAATAAGAATTTTACAGTCTCTTTCAGAAATCATTTCAACAAACTGGTCTTCATCCCTCCACGAAACAAAAATAATTTACTATACATCATCTACAACGCATCCTACATCCACACACCAATTTTCAGATTTAAAAACATAAGGATTTATAGTATCGATAGAAGATTCTGTTCTCAAGTCTTTATGTTGATATTCCATGTCATTTTTTTCGTAAAATATCGACCCTTGTCGAGGCTCACAAATAAAAATTGCTTCCTCATCATCCTCGCCAAGCGTTGGTCCTTTCTCTGGCTTAGAAATTCATACATTCATCTCGGTTATTTGGAGTTTTTCCACTTCCTTAACAAAACTTTCAAGTTGTGCATCTATCTTCTTGCAATCAACTGCTTGATTGGCCATCTAGAAATCCTCTTCATATCCATCCATGTTTCTGATTTTGTAGCAGCTCCATCAACACATCAAGTCTTTCCTTCAACTCAACGATCTCTTTCTCGAACTCTTCATCACTTATGCCATCTGCTATGGAATCACTATGTATTTTCTCTGAATTATGAAAATGACTATCCATAGTCATCTTCATATCCTTCTTCCCCTGCATAAGCTGCAAACTATTATAATATCCCTTCAAATTGCATTTACAATATATTGACCAGACTTTGGGTGTCGGTCTCTACCGATCGTGCATCCAATTACAATTAACGAATCAAACTTAAATGCACTTTTAACTTGACTTATGACTCTAATTTTCCTTTTGACTCCAGACTTCTAATTTGGCGTCAACATTTTACATCAATCGACCTTGGGTGTCAAATACAACAACAAAAAATTCACCCTTTAAATACCCATACATGACTATAAACTTTTATTTGACTTCAGGGTTTAATTTTTAATAAAAATTCATTACAATAATTACAATTATTAATGGTGGACTTTGACTCTAACTTTAATTCATTCTTGACTTGAATTAAACTATATGACTTAGAAATTAACTTCTTGATTACAAATTTCTTCATTGACCTTTGACATCCACCCTTAATACATTCTTATGTTCATTTGATATTGTAATTCTTAACATAACATGGAATTTTAAGCTTAACACTATAAACTCACACTCTACTTACACACCCCATTCATTATCTCTCATGAGCCATACACTGATCGATTTCCTCATATAATTCATAAAACATATGAATTAAAGTGTATGCATTATATTAATTCTATTCCACTCAAGACAAAGATTTCCAAAAACCCAATGCATAGAATTAGCTTTGTCCCTATATGATATATTAAAAACTTTAACCTTCATACCAAGTATTTCATAACCACCATTCCTGTGTTTCCTTTGTTTAAGATGGCGATGCTCTTTAGAAAGTGTAGCTAAATAAGAGAATGAGAGATGAATGAAAACAACAAGGTTGAGCAATGAAATCGAGCTTGTCTAGATGTATTTGGCAATAATATCACATGTTAATGACCAAAATTTGACTTTGTAAAACAATGTTCAAATATTTTATTTTACCTTTCAACGAAGCTTTAAATGCAAGTACAATTCTCTCACACATGCACAATATGAAATCTGATGTAATCAAGCTCAACGTTGAACACTTGTGCTCTTATCATGGCTATTAATTGCAACACACTTCCTCTTCACAATGGGCATGGCTCTTCTTCCACAATGTCACTCCTTCACATGCAAGTATTAGCAGGTACCATAGTCAGTGCGAAGCCTTCTCTTTTCCACGCAACAACTCCTTAGGTTTCCTCTGCACGTGACTGCCAATCCATTGCAACTCCTTTTACACGAAATAAATAGCATATATATCTACAATATCTTTGTAATCTCCATAATCAATCTTCTTCATGACCATCTTTATAGCTAATGTTTGGAAAATCTCGATGACTATTTGGATAACTCAAGAAAGCTACCAATCTATAAATCCTTTGCAAATTGTTTGAATATTTACAGTACATGGTTAGAGATCAACTACTAAATCGAGAAGCTTTATATAGGCACTACACAACTCTTACTAACAAATCACAAACATTTGTGGTTTGTAGATCTCATATGATCACATATTTAACAACTCTCAGCAATTGCTCTTCGTTTCAATGGCCACACAAAACCTCCACTATCGATCTCTTCCATGTAGTGTTCCATGCATATTAGGAACAACACTCAAATGTGATTCCAACATGACACATCCTCAAAAAATTTTGTAACATAAATGACAAGTCTATCACAAATTAATATGTGGCCAGATCTCAACAAGTAGCTCATTCGCAACAATTCGAAACCAAAACATTGTAGAGATGAATATATATCTTCCACTATTATTTCAACCAATGAATTTTTTCATACAATGATCTTGAATACCTAGGAAGAAGCAAAATTGTACACAAGGCTCTAATACAAAAAATTATGGTGCAGGATAGGGGACTTGCCATAATAAAACACACACAAAACATTTAAAAAAAATACACAGAAATATACTTCACAATTGATGAATAATTAATTAATAAATAAAATTATTTACAAGAGAACTAATGGCCTCTCATTCCTCACTCTCCTTCACTTACATGCCTCATTGGATCTCTTAGATTTATACAAGTGGATATGAACCCAAAGTAGGTTCTAAATCCTAAACAAACTACCAAAATATCTCTCATGATCCATAAAAACTCTCACCTAATCCCTTCTCTTTGGATGAGATCTAGATGACCCTCAAATCTCTCAACGCTTCTAAAATACTCTAGAACTTTCTCCTAATTACAATAATTCTCATTTCTCTTAAAACTATAGGAAAAATACAATAAATAATTTAATCCTAACTTAGGGAACTAACTCCTTTAGTAATTATGAATCAACCTAGATCAACCTGTTATTTAGAAAACCGAACTTTTCCTTGGATATGTGAGCTGTTAGTACCTGTTTGATACACTCAACTATATTATCTTTGATTTCATCTTGTAATTTATATTACACAATGATATAGGCCGAAAGTCAGTGAAGGATTTTAGGGTAGACTTCTTGGGGATGAGAGAAATGAATGTCGATTTAAATGGACCCCGTGACATGTCCAAGGTATCAAGATGCTTTGACCATCCTTAATAAATCATTTGCAACCATATCATAAATGTGAAGGAAAAAATTCTACAGTCTAGCTGTCTAGACCTGAACATTTGTACTTTGCAAATCATTTAAGCATCTTGTGTACCTCCTCTTTATCACTAGGATAGAAAATAATCTAGTTATGAGCCTTGTCAAAAATTACAGGGTATACTTCAGATCCCTATATCTAATCTTCTATCTAGATTTCTTCTCTGGCTTTGTAAAAATTTCCAAAGTCTGTATGTGCATCTTGTTGGATGTCCGGTGTCTTATATACATAGTTATTTCTGGTATCTAGAACCTTCCAAATAGTATTGATTTTCCTCCTGTGGTTAGCATAACGGTGAATTTTTTTTGTATTTTTTTCGCCCTCTTTAAGCCAGAGGGTCCAACTCTTTAGTTGCCATGTGACCTCCTGTACCTGTAAAATATGATTTTTCTTCTATTCCAACATCTTCATTTTTTTTTGTGATTGTAACAGTTGGTAGACCACACTCCATAATTTTCCCTGGGTGCTCTAATTCCGCAATAAATTTTTGTAATTCCATGTACATAACATTATTTTTTTGACACTCTTAGGTACGTTTCGTCATCTTCAGTGTCTGGAGTTTCATTTAGACAATGTCCATGGGTGTTGTATTCAACCCCATTTGTATCGAGACCCATATGTCTCGAACCAATGAGTTATATTCATCATCCTCAAGCCATATACGGTTGAATTTAAAAGGGATGACCCATATGGTAGTCTCCAACTACCACTGTAGGATAATTGGGTAATGATATGAGAGGTATATATTCAATACACATGACTGTATAATGCCCAGTCAGTCACATATGTCCTCATGAACTGAAAACCTATCCAACCTCTTTCTAATGTGTTGTGCACCCACTCTACCATTATTCTAGGTGGGAGAGATGGGAACGGACCGAATATCCATGAGATTGTTTTCAAAAAATACCCTTTGTAATCAGTCTGCCATAGGATCCATCCTTCCATGATCACCCCACACCTCCCTCGATGTGATGGCACCATTGAAATCACCTGCGATAATTAGAGAACACAATTTCATGATGTCACTTGCCTCAATCCTATCCAAGAATGGAGATCTTTCCTAATATGGTGCATAAATATTAAGAAGGTATTGGAAATACTGAGAGGGGGGGTGAATCAGTAATTATTTTCAATTATTATTTTTACCAATTAGATCACTTATAATTAGAACACAAAATGAACAATAAGAATAATACTTTTATTAATTAGGAATAATGAGTACTTCAATCCCCTTCTTTACAATAAATCTAGCACAATATATTGTAGGGCTCCAACCCTAGATGAATACACCAATATCCAATCCACCAGGCACCAGCCTATACTTTTCCAAGCACCGAATTGGAACTCATGAGGCTCCGACATCTAGGGCTCCAACTCTATCTTCCCAAGGCATCAACCTTGTCTCTATGAGGCTCCAACCTATAGGGCTCCAACTCTATCTCTGGTATAGGATCGAAACTGGTCTCTTGAGGAATCTTATCTTATGGGCTCCAACCCTTTTCTTCGATTCGTCAATATAATTTTAGTGATTCTTCACGGCTCCCAATATATTCTTCAACGATACCTGTCAATCTCTTCACCTTCTGCACTACCCTCAAACGATCTCCAAGGAACTTATCTCATCAATGAAAAATTTTTCAATAAAAAAATGTGTCTTCACAAATCTTCATGATACACAAGAAAATTTCTTCAATGTCACTCCATGAGTTCTTCAATCATTCATCAAGGTCTCCAAGAATGCCTCCAAGAATGTCCTCAATAATGTTTACTCCGGTACAATTTTCAAGTAGTCTTCAAGGACTGCTCCAAATTTGTCAAAGAATTCTATAGGTCTAAACCAAAACAAGTAGAAAGGTTCTACTACCAAAGTATACTTCTAGATTATTCATGGTTTGTTATGACATACTCTGCTACATATATCAAGGGTCTACCAAAGTCTACACAACAATTTTTCCAATTGAAACTTCCAATGATGGCTCCAATATGTGATAAATAGGTCTTCTACAAGACTTAAAAGGTGTCTTTTTCAAGATTACCTTAAGGCCACTTCAATAGCTCTCTTATTTTTGCTCAATAGACTGATAAAAAAAACTCAAAAAATATCCCCCACAGATGTTGCTTCAATATTATGATAGTTCTACATCTTAAGATGTTGAAATACAGAGTTTACCACAACCTCTCCACAGGTATGAATTCTCCATTTTTTTAGTATAAAAATAGTCCTACCTTAGGGCTGAGGTATGCCTAGAATTTTTCTTTAAAATAAGGCATAAATGTATGCTTTGAAAGGCTAAAATGATCTACTTAAGTGTCTATCCTAAAAAATCTAAAGCTTCAGGATGTGCAAGATTTATGCTCCAAAGTGACCGAGACTTCTGCTCAAAAACACTGAAGTTCCTGCTTAGAAATTATGCTCCAAAGGTTCAGGTTCCTATTCTAGAAAGTGTTCTTTGAAAGGTACGTAACTTATTCATAATAAGGCCTGAAAATTATGCTAAAAAAAGGGTTGAAATATGCAATAGGGACAGATCCGAAGTGACTGAAACTTTCCTCAAAAGGAAGGCCGGAATACCACATGGTTGAGCACTGTAGAAGGCTGAAATTTCTCCTTGATGACTTCTGCAATTATTCACCGAATTTTCTAAACTAAAATTTTTGAATGCACTTAGGTTCATATATATAATTGTTTTCCAAAATGAAAGTACTCAGTACTATCTCCAAAAGTTACACTCAAACTAGCTCAGTTTTGAACAAGTCACGGGTTCAAAACTCCTCCACTATTTGCCTGCCTCTACTGCGCAATCCAAAAGGATTATGGATGAGATCCAAGTTCGAATCCCACTAGCTCCAACTGCGCAATTCTCATTGGCAATCTCACTCAATGCTTGTGCAAATCTCATGCACAACTATTGTCACAACTAATAGCAAACCGACTCTTTCACCTATCTCTTCCACTGGTCTTCACTGAACTGTCCATGCACTGCTGTTAATTGATGTGTTCTTTAGTTGAATTAAGAGTTAATAATTAGTGAATTAAATAATATTTAATTCACACAACTCATCTCTAGTGTATTAGCCAGTTAAACTAAATACAACTAGTTCAACTAAGTTAAACCGAACACAACTCCATCAACTGCTCCATCAACTCCACCAAACTCTGCCACATGAGTTCTAACTGAAGTCAACCATGTAATAGCTCAACTAACCCCTAGGAATAGCGTAATTCCTTCTGTCAGCTGCATGTGCCACATCCGTAGCTCAAACTGAAGTGCACCAAGAGAATAAGATAATGTTTATAGTCCAAATATTATTAAGAGAAAATAATATTCAACTGTTCTATTTTTAGCTCGGCAGTCTAAAAATAGATTCCACCCAATGTCTAAAAATAGAGGTCCATCTATTTTTACCAACTCGACCAATCATCCAAGAATAGCATCCTGCAACTCCTAGACCATGCTCCATATGTCTAAAAATAGACTTTGCGCCAAAAATAGCCTGTGGGCCCACTTAGTGAAGGCGACTTCATTTCACTAAGCTCCATCATCTTGTTGCATTTTCAACACTTTAGGGCTCCAAGTGTGACCTTCAACAATTATTCATACCAACATTATATAGACTTAAGGATTCATGATATACATGAGGCATCTAGGGTATGCACACAATATTAGGGTTTCGTTATGACGAGCATCTAGAATTTCATAAATGTACTCATGCACCTAGGGTCTAACCAAATAGATAGGGTTTAGGTATCCTACAGTTTGCATGAGGTTAGTGAAACATCACAAAAGGGTAATTCATGCATCAAAATATTATTTTCCATCTCCAACAATGCCATATTGACATTAATGACAACTTTGACCAAAAAAATGTTTATTCGTTCCACCATACCACACATAAATATGGAGAGTAAAATACCTGCAAAACATTTGTATGCACGTAATTGAGCCCATAGTGGTGTAAAATGGCCGTAGTACCTCTCGAGAGGCCCAATGTGTCCACAACTACCATATCCCAATCAGATAACATTTTCCTAAAGAATTCCATAACTCGCTTCCCGGTTGACATAGTTGATCTGTAATTGAAAGCTTGAGTATTATGTCAAGTTTTGCAAGTGATTAAATTAGGTTTATTTTAAGTCTCTTATGTCAAATTCATAAACACATAAGCATGCATTAAAATTTCATTTTTTGTAGAAAATATAAGACATCACCATTACAACAAACACAAAATAACAAATGATGAGGAGTTCACCCCTCCTAGGCTACATCTCTTGGTCCAACTTCCAATGGTTAGGCCTCTTTCATTATGCTCAAAAAATGGTGTTTACAATAAGTTACAATGTTCAAATGGATTCAGCAATGGCTCCAATGGCTCCAGAACTGTAAAAAACCCTTGTCTAGCTTGTTTTTGCTCGCAAAAGGGATAAAAACTGAAAACTTTATGCTCTCCCCAAGTTTTTGCACTATCTGTCCTACAAATCGCACCTTATGCAATATGTCCTACAAATTCGGGCTTTGTCGGCCATGTGGGGCGACAATTTTTCCCCGCACCGATGAGATTGCCACTGTGTTGGGTGCAATTTCTCTCTTAATTAATCGAGCCGGTGAGTCCACTATCTGGTTAAGTTCTCGCCAAGTGGTGCGCTCTCCGCCATTGATCTCAGGCTTTTGGTTGTTTTTTCCCACCGAACTCCAGGCTAACCATGGAAAATAATGTTGGGGACGATTGCATTCACATGTGGTGGGAGTTTGGAGTTAGGGTTAACGAAACCCTGCCCTAGGCAAGTTCCACTACCCGTCGCATGTCCTCACTGCAACATATAATGTTAACCCCGCTCTACATGTGACCACTATGACCCCGTTCCAACTATCCTCCACCATGATCGTTATCAAAGCCTGGTCCAGACTTTGGCTGTGGGTTTTATGTTGTGGTTTATCCGCTGATACATATTCCATGCTAAGATTTTAGTTTAGAAATTTAATATATATCGGGGCCAGGTTTAGCCCCTAACCCTGGTTTGTGGACCGGGGTCGAGGGTTAACCCTGGTCCCCAGCCCTGCTTGACATTTCAACAAAGTTTATATAGGAGTGAGAACCATATAGGTTAAGAAATATGCATAGCGCAGACGGTAGGAGGCTTTACTGTGTTGTTGGAGGGCTTATGTTTGATCCTTGTGGCTACTGCTATCCCTTAGCAAAATTTTAGTGGCCACCAAGAGGCCACGTGGCAGCCTCTACTTGGCCCACATGGCCCCTCCTGGTTGGTCTACCTAACCAACCTGAAAACCAATAAAATTCCACCATTTCACAGCCAAGAAGACATTGAAAAGTGTCAAAATGTGATGGGTTGAAAAGACAAGTCAACCTATATAGTCAGGGTCCATTCAATAGTACATACAACTGACTATGCAGCCCTGCAAACCCAAAAACAAAATTTTTTGTATTTTCCAAAAATGAACAAAACTCGATTACAGGAGCATACGGGGTCAGTTTTGTGTGAAACGAGTTGCACCGGATTCATAATGATGATATATATGTGGCCGTTCTAGTTTCGAGCCATTCTGACAACTTTTAATTTTGAGCATAAAATTGATCCACCAAATCATTCCTCTCCATTGGAAGCTTTTGGACCTCTAAAAGATCAGTTTCATTTAAAAAATATATGAGGGTACAGTTCCCTGACCCTTTCAATCTCAGTCCATTTGGCTTTTCTTGGTTTTGTACCCTTGAGCCCCACATGAAGGTATTCCATGTTTCCTCGTTTTGAAGTCCTTGTTTTTTTGTCAAGGATAGTGTCTTGCTGCAATTCTTCAAGATATCCAGGAGAGAAATATTCAATTGAAGGAATCTAAACATTCTTTCCTTGATCTTCAATCAAAGGAGGCTCATACAATCTTAAATTCTCAACATTAACATCTGCATAAATTTTCATATATGAAGACAAATCCAACCTGAAGGCATTATTACCAATCTTTTCTAGAATTTTGAATGGACCATATTGAATTGGTTTTAGCTTTTTACCTTCTCATTGGAGTCTCTCTTTGCTAATGTGAAGCCAAAATTCATCACCAGATTGGATATTATGATCTACACGATGCTTATCATGTCTTGTCTTGTACTTGACTTGACTCTTCTCCAACTGTTCTTGAACTATTTGATGTACCAATTGAACTTGTTCAATGAATATTTTAGGTTTGTTTATGTCACTATTACCATCAATAGAAACATCTTTCCCAGAGATAAAATCTAAAGGATATTTGGGCAAGTATCCCAAGCATGCCTCAAATGGTGATGTTTGAGTCGATGAATGCTTGGCTCAGTTGCAAGCATGTTGAATATAGTGCAAATGTTCATCCCACAACTTAGGATGCTTGCTGCAGTACCCACGAAGAAGATGTATCACTGTTCTGTTCACCACCTCTATTTGGCCATCTGTTTGCAGATCAAATGTTGTACACTTTTCAATTTGGTGTCCATGAGTACCCACAATCTTGACCAAAAGTTCACGACAAAGAGAGAATATCGATCACTAACAATGGATGTAGGCAACTCAAAATGCACTCAAACATTTTGAAAGAATAACTGAGCAGTTTGTTCAACTGTAACCTGCTTTTTACAAGACATCAAAATACACATTTTGCTGAACCTATCCAAAATTACATAAAGATAATCATGACCCATTCTAGACATAGGTAGACCTCCTACAAAATCCTTAGAAACACTCTCCCATGGACGAGAAGGTATTGAAGTGGTGTATACAATTCCAACTTTCTATTACTAGGCTTACTGACATCACATAATGAACATCCTCTTATAAATCGTGACACACTTTCAAGCATACAAGGCCAATAACAATACCTCTTTAATTGGGCCAATGTCTTACCCAAACCGAAATGTCTAGCAATAAGAGAAATATGTGCTTCCCTTATGATGTTGACTCTCTCTCCCTATGGAATACAAAGATTTCCAAAATGGTACAACAAGTTATCATGTAGATGGTAATCCAATTCCTCTACTTGATTACTTTGACTCAAATGATAATAGATTTACATTATAAATATATATTCAAAATATATAATTAAAAATATATTAATTATCTATTTATTTTTATTTTTAAGTAAATATTATACTGAAATGATACTATATTGAAATAAACATCTTTTAATTTGAAGTAATTACTCAAAATTTATAATCGATCAATTTTAAAAAATAACATAAGAAATAATACTCATGTACATGGTTGTCCTTAAAGTTTGCCTTGAGTTTATGGGAGAAATGACATGTACATGGTTATCCTTAAAGTTATCCTTAAAATTTATAGGAGAAATGACATAGAAATGACATGTGCATGGTTCCAAAGCACTAGGAAATGCCTTAAATTTTATGGGAGAAATGACATGTACATGGTTATCCTCAAAGTTTGCCTTAAATTTTATGGGAGAAATGACATAGAAATGGCATGTACATGGTTTCCAAAAACACTAGAAATGACATGTACATAGTTTCCTAAAGTACTAGATTCCTCCTTTAATCCCAACATCAATTTGGGTTGTATGTTTCTGACTGTTCTACTTTATGCCCACATTATGTCCATTTGTCTCTTTGTTCCTTATGTCTGAGTTGGTTGGTGTTTATTTATAGATAATTATATAAAATTTATGCCTGCAATTGTAATGTCCTCTGTAGAATGATCATCATACAGTAATGTTTATGCATGTTATAGGAGCTACAAACAGGTTTGATATGTGGTGATGATGTTGAGATTTAGAGGATCAATATTTCTCATGTTTTGGGTGTTGGCTTTGGTGTTGCTTAAATGTTGTGGCCATGGCAACTCAGCTTCAACAACTGTAGATCAAATTGATAATAACATTGGAAATGGAGAAGTGTTGAGTAATGGTTTATGGAATTCAATGATGATTAGAGGGCCTGCAACTCCTGCAACGCCTTCTTCTCCCTCCAAATGCAAAATTGAATATAGGTGAGTATCATAGGTTACATTATTCCAATAATTAATATAGGTAAACATTACTTAGTGTAAAATAGACAAGGAATCAAAACCCATTGAATATGAGGTTACAATGAATCTATAGCTTATATAAATAGGTTGAAAAAGTAACAACAGTTATGACAACTTCTATGATCAGACTAGCTGTAAACACATAATCAAAGTAATGAATAGGTATAAGTAAGCTTATATAAGCAATGTTCGATATGCGATTAGTGTGAACCTTGTACTCAGTCTGACTTTACGCTTATCAAGTAGTTAAATACAATACAATAACTCTCTGTGTCATCATGCTTGTAATCATACCTTATATGTTTCATAGAAAGTGTGATTCATTATGTGAATGCTTACTACTTATAGCCTATTTCCAGTTGTATTCAATTTAAGTCAGCAAGCTGGTTAAGCTCTTACACTAGACTTATGATTAGAGAGCTAGAACATAGATACTATACTTATGGTAATTGCTACCCCTAATTAACACCATGTATTCAGAGTAATATGATAGTACAACATGCTAGTTAGATGAAACAGACCATGTTCAAGCTTTATGGAGAGAGATCAAACTAAGCCTATATCAGTATAAGTCACACAAGTGATGTAACAAATTGTGTATCATATTCATTGTCATAGTAATCTACATAATTAAGCTTATAATAGTGATATGGGATATGCTTACTAATATAACTAGTAGTGATTCTATATAGCTATCTTAACCACAACAAATTCTGCAGGGAATTCTCAATGTCCTTCAGGAAGGAAAAAAATCATAAGGATTTGGGTAGAAGCAATCTTCCATAGATTTTTTAATGTGGATGCTGAATGAAGATTTGTCACTTTGGCAATATTTACTGCTTGATTTCATAAAGGTAGAAGAAAAGGCTTGAACATTTTTTTAGAGGCAATAACAATCCTCTAACACATGGATATGGATCCATTTAGATCACTAACAAAAATAATGGGTATCGAAGAACCTAGTTTGTTCTTTTGGTTATGGATCCATATATGTATGTGTAAGAGATTTCAATCCCTCCTGAACAAAAATTGTTAGGGAAAGGGAAAAGCAGAGGCAACCGTTTTATTCCATTGACTACTAGACTTTTTCATTGAAAATAATCTCATATATTGAAGGTCTAAAAGTAAACGAAAATGCAAGGAAATTTGATATTTGGAAGATGTCTGTAAGTTATTAAGAATTAAATTTATTCTTTTCCAGTATGATTATAATATTTTCATCCGACAATTTAGTGATATTAATCAAAATCAGGAGAAGAAATAAAATTATGAAAATCTTTGGTTTCATTTTCATGTGCAAAGAGGAGGATGCAAATAGCAGGTTTTTTCTTCTAACTGGAAATTCAGAGACAATGAGACAACGAGAGCGCACATGACGAGCATACAAAAAGAGCGCGCACAACAAATATAAAGTGAGATGACATGGCCGCAGATTGTCGAGGACGTGGCCGAGGACGCAGATAATAGAAAACCCACGAACATATTAAAAAAATAATAATAAAATAAATAAATAAATAATTTACAGAGCATAAACCATAAACCTTACCTTCTCACCTTCACTTGCTCCCCTCCTTGCCCCTGCAACAACGCAACACAAATAGAGCGAGACAACACCCCTGCAACAACACAACACAAACAGAGCGAGACAACACCCCTGTAACAATGCAACACAATCAGAGCGAGACAACACCCCTACAACAGAGCAACGGTAATTAACAGAATGGTAACAAACCCAAAGTTTTTTGTAGTTTGGGGGTCGGTATATTTATAAGAAAAAGTTCAGCTGAACTAATAGTTCTGCCATACTATTAGTTCGGCCGAATGTTTGTTTTCGGTTTCCCATATCTTGCCAAAAATTTGTTTACCCACGCCGTTAATATGTCGTCAATGTAAACGAAAAAATTAGTTCAGCCAAATTAATTTCAAAACTTTGGCCGACCTTTCTAACAGTTCGGTTGAAATTTTATAAAAGTTTGACCGAACTGTTGAGAAAATGAAATTTCCTACTGCGTTTCTCACGAAAGTGTAACCCACCTTCGCATTTTTAATAATAATAGATTATATTATGTTATAAATTTTAATAATAATAGATTTATATTATAAATGTATATTGTTGGTATATGTTGAATGGGTAAGTTTAATTTATTTCGTTTTTGTAAGCTTGGCAGGACTACATCTTCAACATGTCCAATATATTAGGGTAGGGAATTGAACCAATGAATTCACATAGAAGAGTGCCTTAACAGACCCGGTGGACTTAGTGATCATATTTATAATTGTTCTTATTATTAATTATTTGATGCACAATTTGTTTATGGTTAAGAGTTTGTGTTTATCATCTTCATATTTTAGAAGGTTGTTAAATCTAGTTGGATATTAGATTTTGTGTAACTACTCCTAATTTATTATGTGGTTGAAATATTCTCTCAAAAAATTATTAGTTCACTAAGATATTCTATCTATCATAAATCTAAAGATTTATATATTTATCTATAACATTATTGATATTAATAAATGTAAATATATTTTTTTGTGTATGTAAAAATAATATTTACTTTTTCATTTTTCTATAATATGTTTATAATATCGGCTAGTCTAATGACATGATTTTTAAGTCAAGTGATTAATAAATATTAGAGAGAAAGCAATCAATATTTTCCAATTCACATATTAACGTAAATCCTAATTTAAAAAATGCATTTTTAAAATTTTTAAAACATTATCAATTATTGTATGATATATATAGTATGAGGTTTTACCACAAACCATTTAAATTCAAAACATTGTTCAAAACACTATAGAATACAATTGCAATCTTGAATGGTGAGTGAGACTTTGATACCGTGTATTACTCATCATATAAATCAATATTGTAAAATATGTAGCACTTGTTTTAATTAAAGTTTTACCAAATTTGAGAACTGTTTTTTTGAGGTTAATTTTGACGAGTCATGCATGAAAGTTAATATAAAAGTGGAGGATGTATTAACATAACATGAATGGTACATGGATAAAAGTGAAATGGCCATTTTGCATTGCTGGTTACCGATACCAATTGAACAGATCTAACTTCTCTCGGTAGATGCCGAATACGTGTCAAATTTCAAACCATATATTGAGTTGATTGTACACATTAGCTTTTAGGCTGTTCGCAGCTGTGCCGTTGCAGTCGTTGTCTTTTCAGGAAACACTCTGGTCAAGTTGTGGTGCAAATATATGTCTCTGCATTCTTTCTGACATTCTCATTCCAATCTTCTCCCAACTCATTACTCAGCTACTTCCTCCGCAATTTGCTTCCTATTCCAATTTTCATACTCCAATTAGCAATGGCATACCCATCACCTGCAACTTCATTTCCCCCAAAACACTCTGAAATTGAAAGTGATCAAAGTGGAAGTGCAACCCAGGCTGCTAATGTCTTTGAGGCGTCGACCTCCGCTTCCACCGCTGATGATATCAATGAGAAGTGCAGCAAATATTATGGGCACGATGTGTTTATAAACCATCGTGGTCCCGATGTCAAGAAGACCTTTGCCAGTCATCTCTACCACCGACTTCTTGTGAATGGTGTGGAAGCCTTTCTAGACAACCAAGAAATGCAAGAGGGAGAAAACATCACTGCTCAGATAAAGAATGCTATTGCAGCAGCCGCTGTTCATGTGGCTATTTTCTCCCCTGGTTATGCGGATTCTCGCTGGTGTCTCGACGAGCTTGTCGACATGCTGGAATCGAAGGCTATCATCATTCCAGTGTTCTATAACGTCAGACCTACTGAGCTACGGTGGACTGAGGGCCTAAATGGAGTGTACGCTGAAGCCTTGCGGAAGCTCGAAAAGAAGACGACATGTGACCCTAAAACTCGGGAAGGGAAGCCACGGTACTGCCTCGATACCATCGAAAAATGGAGAAAGGCTCTTGCTAGGGTTTCAGAAATAAGCGGTTTTGAGCTGGACGCTTTTCATGGGTGAGAACTGAACACTCGCGGTATTATATTACTTTTATGCTAGATATTTTAAAATATACAAATGGATGTTTGTTTGTTTCTTACTATTTTTTATTCACTGGTAGCTACTCTTTATATTAATAATAATAAAAGGTAGTACATACATCCATTTGGAGACAGTTTCTTCCTGCGTCCATTCAAATTATGCTACTCAAAAAGGCTTTTGCAATTCTATGTAAATGAAAATGTTACAAAAACTGTGTCTGTGCTAAATACTATTCTATTTCTGATGCAGAACATATTCATTTAGCCTCTTTGATATTTTCTTTTGTTTTGCTGGCCGACTTTTCCTTCCTGCATTTCATGAGTAATTAATTGTACTTGCATTGATCAATAGACCATGGTCAAAAGATGAGAAATAAATCTTATCTGTCTCCCTAGTACCCCACTTTGAAAGCATATCAGCTGCGTTATCTGTTTCTTACTAGTTATATATATTTTGTTTTGAATAACCAGCGACGAGGGCGTGCTTCTGGAGAAGCTTGTTGAACTTCTGTTGAAAAAGGTCAAAAGGAAAGAGAAAGAGGTCTATGTGGCCGATTATCCAACGGGTTTGGATGAGAAGCTGAAACATTTCGAAGGTTTCTTATCCCAACTGCCTCAAAATAAACCGAAGATCGCTGGGATTGTAGGGTTAGGTGGAATAGGAAAGACAACGCTGGCAAAAAAACTCTTCAATCGGAGGAGTTCCTACTATCATAGATCCTGCTTTCTATTTGATGTTAGAAATGCAGCCAAAAGCGGAGGAAGCTCTTTAGTTGGTTTGCAGAAGAAACTTCTTCAGAGATTGTTGGGACTCGAGAGGCAAATAGACAGTATTGATGAAGGTAAAAAGTTGATTATAGAGCATTTGCAATCCTTATCTCACAGCTGCATGCTAATTATTGATGATGTAGATCAAGTGTATCAGTTGGATGCACTTTTGCCACATGAAGTTAAATCTACCTTTCGCTCAAATTGCTTAATTTTGATTACATCCAGGGACAAGTATGTTCTTCTAAGGTCAGGAATACAAGATTCATCTATTTATAAGTTAAGTGGTCTTAATAGAAAACACTCCATTGAGCTCTTCTGCCGCCATGCTTTTTGCCAGCTGGATCCACTCCCGGGTTTTCAATATTTGTTAGATAGCATTTTAAGGATTTGCGATGGACTGCCTTTATCCCTAAAAGTACTAGGGAGTCTTTTTCGTGTAAACAGCGATAAAACTTACTGGGAGGCCATATTGAGCAGAATTCATGTACAACCTGATATACGACAAACCCTTAGAATTAGTTATGATTCACTCGATGAAGAGGAGAAACATATGTTTTTATATATCTCTTGTTTTCTCATAGGAGAAAAAAGAGATACAGCCATAAAAATATGGGACCAATCAGGGGGCAAAGGCCTTGTATTTCAAAATCTACAGAACAAATCTCTTGTCGGGGTGGACAGTGAAAATTGTATACATATGCATGATCACCTAAGAGAATTGGGAAGAGAGAGCGCTGAGAGTTTAGGATTCCACAATCCTCGCTTGTGGGATCGGACGGAGAACGAGAACATTGCTGGCTTCTTGCGGATGTTAAAGCAATCAGCTGTAAGTGCTTCAGTTATTCAAGCCTTTAAAGAGTTTATTCAATATTAACGGCACTAGAAAGTTGGGTTCGATGTTCAAAATTCAGTGTTTTTAGAGAAACACTGTGTTTCAAATTTTCACTATTTTTACAAAATTGCGATGTTTTAATTATTGTATGTACTCGCAGAATCGCGATGCTCGTGGAATTAGGATGGTTCCTATTGCAGTTGTTGGACATGAGTTAAAGTCTTATGCATCATTGCAGTCAGATATGCCATGGTTCAAAAGGAGGACATCTGAGCTTTTGGGGAACCGCGTGATGGAACTTTCCAGCAGATGGCACAAAACTCTTTATCCTGGCATTACTATGACCAACTTGCATCTTCTTGTTATCGAAGATCATCTATTGGAATGCATTTTGAGGACGACGACTTTACCAAATCTGAGATGGCTTTGCTGGTACAAGTGTGGCCACTCTTCTTTGCCTTCATGGATCCCAATGGAGAATCTAAGAGTACTATACGTAAACAGGAATGCATTGAAAATATTGTGGCAAGGCAAAGCGCAGGTAAATAAGAAATTTGTGAAGGAGTTTCCGCGTTATCACTATGGATATATCGCACCGCAAGGCTGAATATCTCTATCTTTATTATAGTTGAATCACTTTAATATTTTGCAGGCACCTTAGCAGCTGCGGGAGTTAGAGATTTTGGCTCCTCTCTCAAAGTTTCCGAAGTCCATTGGACAGCTGAAGCAGCTCGAACAGATTTACATCTGTTTACCCGAGGAGAATAATATGAGCTCATTGCCAGATGAATTTTGTCAGCTGAGGTCATTGAAGCGTTTTGAGTTAATAAATGCTTGGAAATTGAAGTCACTTCCAGATTCAATTGGTAATTTGGTCAAGCTCGAACACCTCAATTTGTCGTGCTCCCGCAATTTGGAGAGGCTTCCAGATTCCTTCGAGGATCTAATTTGCCTTAAATATCTCGATTTAAGAGGTACCGATAATTTAATTATCTCGACCAGAGACCATGGAAATATCCCCTGGGAAAGGCTAGCGGGAAGGTTGGGGCACCATGGAAATATCCCCTGGGAAAGGCTAGCGGGAACGGTGGGGCCGTGGGTAAAATTGCACGCGTGCCGCCGGATGGAGAGGGAAGAGAGGAGGGTGATGGAGAGCGATCTGTGGAAGGAGAGGGAGGAGGAGGAGATGAGCGAGTGGGAGGAGGGGAGAAGGGAGGGGGCGTCCAGGAGGGAGAGGGAGAGGGAGTGGGAGAGGGAGTGGAGGGGGAGGGAGAGGGAGAGGGAGAGGGAGTGGAGGGAGAGGGAGGAGAGGGAGTGGGAGAGGAAGAGGGAGATGGGGAGGTGGAGGAGGGGGTGGAGGAAGAGGAGGTGGAGGGCGAGGGCGAGGGAGAGGGAGAGGGATCGGCAGATAGAGGAGAGGATGCTGGGGACGAGAATGTTGGAGCAGAGGGACAAGTGGGACAGATTGGAGAGGGAGTGGGAAGGCAAGTGGAGGGTGTGGCGGAGACACTGTTGGTTTAGGTTGAAGTCGTTGGAGATACCGAGTGGATGGAGGGCGTTGAGGGAGTGGGAGGAAGGCGTTGATGCAGTGGGAGGAGAATGTGTGGAATGTGGGGGCGGAGAGGTCATGGGAACCGGATTGAGTGAAAAGCGCGGCTGGAGAGGGGGAGGGAGATGTGGAGCCAGCAGGCGTGGTTGTTTAAGCTCTTCTGGAGACACTTAATAGAGGGTGAGGAGGCACGGAGGGCTGTGATGATGAAGCAATCATTGCCTCTCCAACTTCCACGGTCTCTCCAAGAATTACATATAGCAGAATTACCCAGTACTTTTGAAAACCTCTACAATCTGGAAGTTTTGGAATTAGATGGCTCTTTGTCGAAAATGCTGCCGCCTTTGCACAGCAACTTGAGAAATTTGAAGGAATTGAGACTGGTGGATTGCCCGAGATGGAAATGTTTGCCGGATTCCCTCGGACTGTTGACCGTGTTGGAAGTCAAATGTTGTCAAGGACTGGTTGAGGTTGGAAGATTGCCGAGTACGCTCATACACCTGAGCTTCATTTCTTGTCATAAATTGGAGAAAATAGATGGCCTTCGCGGTCTCGCCAAACTTCAAACGCTAAACATTAGCGGGTGGAGAAAAGTGGAGGAACTGGCAGGTATTGAGACATTGGTTTCTCTGGAACAGTTGCGGGCATCTGGATGTGAAAAGCTGAAGAGAATACATGGGTTGGGGCAGCTAACAAAGCTTAAACTACTGGATGTTCATGGATGCAGAGAGATAGAAGAGCTGGAAGGTGTTGAACATTTGAGGTCGCTGGAGATGCTGGATGCCTCTGACTGTCCCGCTTTGCACTGGGATGGGAGAATACTGGAACAGCTGCCCCAAGTATTGAAGGAAGGCATGCTCTACATTTGAAAATCAAAGCCGATGGGAACGCAGCTTTTGCAATGACAACAGCTAATTATTAGTGTACAGGAGAGCTTTCACTTGATGTTCCATTTGTAGAAGCCTAAATCCCGGATTGGACAATCATGGAACCAGAACGTGACATTGTCTGCAGTAAAGAGAACATGCAATTATGTGTTAGAATGCCCGCACTATCTTTTTGTTATTTCTGAGATTGTTTATGGTTCTCTGCAGTTACCAAAAGCCACCAGCCGTAGTCTAACTAGCCAGAGGAATCGCCTTGAAAATCATGAAAATTCCGATAAGATTTTCAGAAAATCCGGCAGGAATTTTTCTAAATCCATGTTATAACTATCAAAGTTTAATATTTTGGGTGTCTTACAGGTTTTTGATGGTGCTGAATCCATTTCCAATGTCAAAATCAAGATTCAAACACTGTTTCTGCAAGATTTTTTAATTTTTTTTGGCCCGGATTCCGGCCAATTTTGACTGTCCGAGTAATTCCTCTGACTCCTTAACAAAATATGCAATTATGTGCTACAAAACCCGCGTTATATTTTTGTTATTTATTTGAATGTTTATAAATTTATGATGTCAGCCGTTTGGAAACTTAAATTTGAACGAGCCAACAGGGCTGGAAACACGATTTTTTATTTTTTAAAGCAATATTTACCGACAATCCTCTTCCAAAAATGTCTCTCGCAACAGGATTTCTTTTCCGGCGTTTTTTTTAATGTGACCACAGTTCATATTCAATATGGATACGAGGAGAAATTATTGGGAATGGCATTGTCCGAAAGATTTAAGGGAGGTCTTCAAATTAATATTAGTCATAAAGATCTTTAATAAATTAGGAAGATAGTATAATTAGATATATATATATATATTTTTTTTTTGAGTACAGGTGATAACGTTTTTCTATAAATTTGGAAATAGTGATATTTTTATAAATCCTGAATATAACGATACATTTATATGTTTGGAAAAGGTAAACTGACTGATGCGACAGGAGATGGAGCAAAAGGTATGGTAAAATTCTTCTGAGCAGTTTTTTCTAAGTAATATTTTGGTTATTGTCAATGTCACTCCTCTTTGTGTTTTATATGAAAAAGGGAGGAACAGGATACAGATTATTAAAAAGGGAGAAATCCCGCCAAGGTATCTGTTTTTATTGGAAGGATGGAGTTAAAGAACCGACTGTTTTTTGATAAAACTCACTTTGTATTAGGAGTACATGTTCCATAGTTGTAAATCCTGATAGCAAAAACAGTCTAAGTAGTGAAGTTCCTTTTTTGAAGATATAGTAAAGAACAATGTGGCGATTAAATGGCATGTTAACCTATAAGATTTTGTGATGTAAATGTAAGATTCTCAATGTTTTTAAACTGATCAGGTACAATATATAAACCAAGGTTTTTTCTACTGATTTTTTTTGATAAATTGAAAGATTTAGAATTTTATTTGAACACATTTTAAACCAGTTTGCATGAAGATGACAGATGGTAGACCTCCTGAAAATTTTAATAAAAAATAAAATTTTACAATTTTATCAAAATGCATTATAATTTTATAATTTTATTGAATCAAATATAAATTTATAAAAATATGATTTAAAAAAAATAATAATTTTATAAGAAATATTAAATACAATAGCATTTTGATAAATTCTATATATTAACTAGACGTTGATAGAAGTTGGGACTTAATGGAGAATATGGCTAGATGCACTATGAAATTTATAATGAGGGAGGGGTTTAGGCAAGCGGAATTGTCTTTTTATATTGAATATATCAATGGATGAAGATATGGCACTTGCACATGGAAGAGACAGACACATCTATAAAGATTGAATATATCAATGGATGAAGATATGGCACCTGCACATGGAAGAGACAGACACATCTATAAAGCCACTGTAGAAAATGTAGAAGTTGCTATTTTTTGATAGATAGATTTTCTATAAATGTAGAAGATGATGTTTTTCGATAGATTTTCTATAAAGGTAGAAGATGTTGTTTTCTATAGATTTTCTATGTTTGGATAATATTTGGAACTATTTTGATATATGCCCTATATAACAGTTGTTTTTTTCTTCTAAAAAAAATATAGATTTTTATTTTTATTTTTTTATGTTTGGATAACATTTGGAATTATATATGCGTTTTTTTCTTCTAAAAAAAATGTAGATTTTTTTATATGTTTGGATAACATTTGGAACTATTTTGATATATAATCTATGTTTGGATAACATCTAGCTATTTTGATATATGTACATGAACAAATATGCATGTAATTAATGGCTTAATTAAATTTATTCTTTTTATGATTTGTACTTTTAGGGAAGTTTAATTTCCCCAAAGTGAGTTCCATCCTCAACCCTTTCCCATGAATTTAGAACCTATAATTTTTATCCTCAACTTACTCCTCATAAGGTTTGAACCAATGACTTGGTAGAGACTAAAACTCCCACCCAAACCAATTAGTCTACTCCTTAAAACCACCCATTTTAATTAATGTCACATAGATTCTTTAACGCATTGATATGAAGTAAATCTACTCACAAAATAATTCTTTGCTAACATACATTGTTTAAATGAGTGATACAAAAGTTGATAGTGATGGCATTAAAGAGATAAAAACAATGCAACATGTCCTAAAATAGTGATGTCCAATCAACTTGTATTGTCAATGGTGATTAGATTATCACATCGAAGATGAAACGACAAAGTTCTTCTTGGAGGGTGTTTAAGAATGGTAATTTCTTTAACAAATGATATAGAAATATCATAATATACTACATATTCGTAACAATGATATTGAGGCCAAAGTCTCATTGTATTTATAGGAAGCAATGGCTAACTAACCATTAGGGTTTGGAGACACATAAAGTTGAAGTCAGAAACAATTAATTAATTCACATGGAGTAGAGTATACTAGAAATAGACACTCAATATAATTATATTCACTTTATTCTAAACATAGCCAATAAAGATCTCACCCTGTTATTTTACACTTTACGAGAGGTGTCTACATGGCTGTTAGTATAAATTTACTTCAATCTATTTGAACAATTGTCCATATCAATACAGTAGGCTATGTGCATGTTTATGCTATTACCATGTCCTATATTTTCCTTTGATTTATGTGTATGCTTGGCAAGGGGAGGATGCTCCTTCTGGAAGTTAGATAGTGGCTTCACTCGGTAAACTGGGTTTGGAACTCCTAAGACTCTTCAATTGCCACTAGATTCATAATTTCCATTGACAACTTTGTGGTTGGGGAGGCTTAATTTCTTTGTTGCTAGGGAGGATGGATGGATAACTATGGATACTCTAACTAGTTAGGTATAAATTCAACAAATTAAGAATGATTGGTTAGCTAAACCATTGCAGGTTTTCTCTAATAAACTTAGTGGGTGGAAATAATGGTGGTGACTTCATTTTAGAAAGGGAATATGTGCAAGGTTTTTAACACTGCAGGGTGATGGTCCATTTCTAAGACATGCATCTCTCCTCACAACTTCAAAATATTGTTAGACAAGTACAATGAGGCCCTAAAGCAAAGAAATCAAATGCTCGGGATATCAATGTGGACTTAGAGAAGCAATATTCAAGCTCTATGCCAAAGGAGAAGCTTCCAAAGGCTATTAAGTTGACTAAAGAGGTAGCTAGTTGCATTTTTTTTTATATTATTTTATTTTTGGATTGCTATAGGAAACATTCCCCTGTAATTACTAAGTGTTTTCATGTAAATGCAATGGGTGGTGCAAATCACAATTTCATATAAAGCCATAGCTTTTCCATGTAGCTCCTCTTTGCATTAAAGGTGGTAGTATATAATCAAAACAAATTAGATAGCTCCACCTAATTTCATAGTTGGCAATAATTTTTAGGTAGTTAGTTGATGCTTGGACATGAACATTGCTCTTTGTGCATGGAATTTCTAGTATTGAATTTATGCTTGGATGTTGACATTCCTCCTTGTAATATTGAATTTTTGGATCTAGGTATAACATTTCTAGTTAAGGAGGATTTTATGGTATTGAATTTTTGCTAGGATGTTGACATACCTCTTAGAGATTTGAATTCCTAGGTACATGGGTATTGAATTTCTGATTGATAAGGATTTCAACATAACAAGTTTTGGCTTGTTGTAGTAAGTAGATCCATTGAAATAATCCAAGGGAACCACTACCTTTGAAGCACTTGTTTCTCATTCCATAAGTTTTGTATCTAGCTCATGTACTAAAGAATTTTTCTCTAAGGTGTTCTTGGGGCAAAGAAGAGATAAGGATTTTTTTTTTTTTGAAATTTTGACCAAGTGTGGGAGTATTGTGCAGAAAAGGGTGGGTATCACGAGTAGAAGACTATAGAGAGGCGTGTAATACCCCACATAGGTTCAATAGACTGCTGCTTGACATATCACACAAAGGCTTGAGAGGATGATGCTCAACAGAGATGCACAATGGTGAGCTCTTGTAACTGTTCTAGCTTAGCTGGTAGGTTTTCCATATTGTGCACCTATTTTTTGTTGAGATCAAGACCCAATTTATATTGATGGGTGACCCATATCTAGATTCTATTGATCCAACAGTAAATCCAACAACAACAAATTATCTATTCCTAAGGTTTGGTTGTGCGGTAACCGTTTTATTCTTCAACTAATAGAGTATTTTCCAACGATACGAGGTGGTTAGTCATAGACTAAGGTGGAAGATTCAGTTAGGGATGGAACAAAATACCATTGAGGTTGGTAGGAGAGAGGAAAACTCAACTAGATGAGTTGGTAGAAGATTCCTTGAGTTATATCTCGAAGAATTATGCTATAATAAGAATGATTACTATTGATCAAGGGTTATAGTGCATGATTTTCTATTGAGTTTTGGTTTTTTTATGCTCAAACACTCTGTTATACCATACTCTGGTCTATTTTGTATATTGTCTTATGTGTATTTTAGGTCTATTGAGGAATTCTATGGTGGAGCTATGATATGATGTCTTTGTGTAAACATTGTATGGATATGGATTTTATGGCATTGGCTAGAGGTATAAACTGAATATCTACTTTCCAAGTTTTGTTGTAGGACTCATGTACTTGTACTTGTGTACAATTCTCTCTTATTGGTTAATTTGAATATATGAGCTTGTCAGTAGTTTTGGCCTCAGTTATATATTTTTAATGTATGGTGTTGTGTTTGATGGCGAATGCCATGGATGGAATTCATGCCCATATGAAGTTTTTGGTTGCTGTAAGTACTTTAGTTTTTTAATATAACTATGTTGATGTATAAAAAATGAACCAATTTTTTGTTTTTTCTTGTTGAAGTTATATTGTGCATGTATGATAAAAGGCTACTAGAGAATGACTTTCTTGTTTAAATTGTGTGATATGTGATACCAATTGTCACTCCTAGAGACAACCTTGAGTTGCAAAAGACCAGTGCTTAGGACATCTTAAGGATAGGAGGTGTGCTTGTATTAAATTTCAATTTGGGGAGACCTCGCAGGATATAGCCTTTGTGAGATTTACTTATTTGGTGGTTCTAGATAGCGATGGGAGCATAGAAATTATGCTAACTTTGATTGTATGCTGGATATAACTCAGAATGGGCCTGAGGCTGTGAAGCTCAATTGCTGTAAATGGGAAAGATGTGAAACTAGTGAACAATATTTAGAGGTAAAAGAGGGTGAACGCTTGGATGAACGGGGAGAGGAGAGTGGGAGGGAGGTAGGCTTACTGAAAGGTAAGAATCTGCCCTTCATAGAATTAAAGAAGAAAACGATCGTGATAAAGTGTATGAAACAACAATCCTATGTCAGGCACAATTAAGGTGACCAAGTGATTAACTTATGAGTACCATTTCCAGCAGTAGGACACTTGTGACCAATGTTTTGAACACACGATAATTGAAGAAACATTCGGCGAAACTTAATAAGAAAACTAAACAAATACATAGAAGATGCATACATACTATTCAAAAGCCCAATTGGAATCCATTTGCACCAAATCACTATTGTATATCTTCTCAAAACAACTCTTCAAGATATACATTAAGAGATTATCCGAGACATTACAAAATGTGCTATACAAAAATGTGAACCTAGAACTTCCACAGAAATAAGAACCTCTCTTTCTTTACTGAGTTCGCTCTTTATAGTTTTTACATTGGAGCTCATCAGCCAGATATTTCTCGGATGGATATTATTTCTTGATCTTACTGTTTCCTATCAAAATAAAAAATGATGCGATATAACTGCATCGTATCAAAAGCACTACTCTTCGACACTGATTACAATAGAAACATAACAATTAAACAGTAATTAGGGTGAAATCGAGATTTCACCTGATTTTACAACATAACTGAAAATGAAACAAAAAAGAAAACCAAAAGGCCGTGTGGACCTGATCATGTTATCTTTAATGGGTACGACAAGGAGTGGCAGTGAATAGGTGGGTAGTCTTGTTTCCCTCGCATGATTCCACTTGCTATGGAAAATCCTCAACTCCCTCGTTCTCATGATTCACATTAACCATTATGAAACGACTAGTTGTGCTGCGTGTGCCCGACTCTTTAGTGGAGATTTCTTGGACGAATTGAATCAACCATAGATGTGCTTGTTCCGCCAAAAAAAACCATGTTGTTAACTTGCTAAACCAGAGACCGAGCTTTAGAAGGGGCTTGTGACATTAACACTCAGCAGGACGGTTTAACGCTGCAAAGGGCAGGACAAAGGCCATGGAAGGGCTGCTAATGATGTGGCAGGGAGGTGGAGCCCAAACTGATATAAAAAATTGCAATAGGGAGTCAGGGAGTTTTCTTATGAGAAGTGGGAGTAAAGGTTATGGTTAGCGAAGTGTGAAGTGTGATGGCAGGAAGGCGACGTGGCAGGATGGGGGTGGGACCCAACTAACATTGAAAATCATGTGTCGGGGAGCTCTATTATGAGGAATGGAGGGTAAATGTTATAATCTGTGATTTGCGATGTGTAGTGGCAGAAAGGTGACGTGGCAAGGAGGTGGGTCCGCCCGTGGATAGCGATCGGGAGTATTTATTTATGAGGAGTGGGAGGTGAATGCCATAATTTGCGAGGAGCGAAGTGCGATTGCGGTGAGTGGAAGATGGCATGGCAAGGAGGTGGGGCTGCCCATGGATTGCAATCGGGAGTATTTGTTATGGGAAAGCAGAGGGTAAATGTTATACTCTGCGAGGAGAGAAGTGCGATGAGCAGAGAGGTTGGCGATGCGGAAAGGTAAATGGTAAGTTTCTTTCATCTTTTGACTACAGGGCGTCCTCCCGACCCGCTCTTGAAGTGTTTGGCCTTCATCTTATTCACTTCGGCTCTTCATTTGCGTAACTCTGATGTTTCCTTATTCGTTCAAAAGAACCACAATCCAACACTACCAATGACATATATATAATCTATGTACAATAAAATGTGCGCATTTAAAGTAGCTACTGCGTGTGTTTACACCTTGTATTATCTATAAAAAATAAACTGCTATACCTTAGGTTGGGTCAAGGTGAATGAGAACCACCTCCTTTACCATAGCCTCCCTACATAACATACTCAAGTTTTGCAATCACATTTCCTATCTCAGGTGATACCTTGTGTTCTTGTAGACGTTGACAATTCCAATATCTATGGGGATTTTGTTGGAAAAATCCTAAAACCTAGGCATTTCCCCCTCAAAGTGCCAAGAAATGGTTTCGTTGTTCGAATCTAAAGGTTTATGGTGGAAAAAATGATGTGTAGGCAAAACTAAGAGTAGATTGAAAAATGGTTTGACCAGAAGAGATACAAGTTTTTAGTAGAGAAAACCAAGTGGTATGCATATTTCTCCATAATCTTAGTTGTAGATATACTTGAAATTTTAGTTTCACGAGATATTTTTTATGTTGTTCCACATCATATTGTGGCAATGGTTTACATGCCAAACAAAGGGAAGAGGATTGGGACTCTAGCCAGAACCTTACCACTAAACGCCCAAGTTGTTTCATAGAGTGAGCACTATAAGTAATTATGCTTTTGGTCAGCTAGCATATTAGAGGGGTATATAGTATATTTTTCAATATAATCCATATAATCTTTTAGTGTAGCCAAGAGAAAAATCTTCAGGGAGCTACAAGGTGATGTTTGAGAACACTGTCGACTTGGATTTTGAATGTTGTTGTGACACTATGGAATAAAGTCATTATAATATGATACAATGAGAAAATAGATCCCTATGCAATGAAAGGAACCAAGGGGCTGACTTGGGGATGGATTGAATTAGAGAGAAGGATGACGGGTGCAAAGAGGAAGTTACATTTCTAGTTCTAGATCTGTGACCATATCGATACCAAGATTCACTGGATTGAAATCCATATCTAGCAGTAGATCCATTCGTTCTAGATATACCCACTCCAAATCCTATGGGAGAACTTGTTCCAGGGCCATAGCTCATTTCATATTCAATTCCAGAGGGATGAATACCAGAGGGAGTGAAGGTCTCCCAAGAAGTGAATAAGTACCACTGGCTTAGTGAGATCGGGAGATGAGGCGACTAAATTGTCATTGCTAAGAGTGGGCTAGGTGAGCAATGCAGTGGACCAGGTATGTTCGTAGTACAGATACAGGGAAGAGGACCATGACAAAACCAATCTTTGAAAAAAGAATAAAAAAAGGAATATCATGAAAAATAAGAGCATTTAGATTGGGGAAGTTCAGGTTGACATGAAGATAGGGAATAATAGAGAGTAGAGAGGAGGGTAGGAGGAATTCTTGCATTGAGAGTGGAGTGTAGTGCCATGGAGATGACCCTCCACCCAAGATTAAGGAGAGGCACACCATGACAGAGAATAAGGGGAAGTGTGACATTCAAGTATCCACAAGGAAGGGACAAAGAAATATGAGTGACAACTTGACATAAAGGATCTACCACACCTTGTCCTTTAAGCAAAAACCATCCCTTGTATTTAACCAGTAAACTTACACACAACTTCCAAAATAGAGGTAAATTCTTCTTTGTTAATCGATTTTATGAATTATCAATACTAGGACAATGTGGCCATTTGGATAGTGACAGAAATAAGGAGGAAGAGAGATGTGTAGTTTTAGTGATAAAAGAATTCAAAGGAGGAAATGCAGGAAGAGGGCACGAAGGTGGGAGAAAAAAGTAAGGTTATTCCATCCACGAAAGAGACTGTAAATTCTAAACAAGTAGACCCTAGGAGACCAACCATGGTAGGCGTTGATTTGACATTGATACTACTACTATTCCATGGGACTAAAATCAAGTATATGGAACAACATTAGTTTTTAGTGAAGCCATTTGGACTGTGAAGTAAATACTATATGAAGAATACTTTCCGATATTGCACACTCGCATGGTACATGAAGTACAGAGCCACCTCTCCCCTGGGGAAGCCTTGCACTTTAGAAGTTATCGAATAGGAGTTAGTAAAATAAATTAAAAACCCCAAGTTAGAGTCCCAATGTATAAACGATAATAAAACGATTAAGCAAGGAAAGAGTGCATATGTGTATGAATACAACCAAATGTTTAAAAATTTGATGGATAAGCTAACATTCTAGATCCCTGATGCATAAAATCGGGAGTGGTTTATTTTAGGGCTACTGCCACATATCTGTATTCCACTAATGCAAGAAAAAGTAACTTCGTAGCTTGTGGCATTGGAATTTGTAATGTGTGTTGAAAATGCAGCAAGATGATGGAGCTTAGTGAAATGAAGTCGCCTTCACTAAGTGGGCCCGCAGACTATTTTTGGCGCAAAGTCTATTTTTAGACTATGTCTATTTTTAGACATATGGAGCATGGTCTAGGAGTTGCAGTATGCTATTCTTGGATGATTGGTCGAGTTGGTAAAAAATATATGGACCTCTATTTTTAGACATTCAAGTGGTTTCTATTTTTAGACTGCCGAGCTAAAAATAGAACAGTCAAATATTATTTACCCTTAATAATATTTGGACTCTAAACTTCAGTTTACTCTCTTGGCGCACTTCAGTTTGACCCCCGGATGTGGGTCATGCAGCTGCTAGAAGGAAATACGCTTTTCCTATGGGTTGGTTGAGCTAATGCATGGTTTACTTCAGTTAGAACTCAAGTGGCGGAGTTTGGTGGAGTTGATGCGACAGTTAATGGAGATTGTGTTCCGGTTAACTAGTTGAACTAGTTGTGATCAGTTTAACTAAAGATTACACTAAAGATGAGTTGAGTGAATTAAATATTATTTAATTCACTAATTATTAAATCATTATTCAACTAAAGAACACATCAGTTAACTTAGTGCATGGACAGTTCAGTGGAGACAAGTGAAAGAGGTAGATGAAAGGGTTGAGATAGCTATCAATTGTGACATTGTGTGTGCATGAGATTTGCACCACACTTGGAGGAAATTGCCCATGAGGATTGTACTGTCAAGCCAAGGAGATTCAAACCTTGGATCTCTCATTAGACCAGCCTTGATTGCGCAATAGAGGCAGGCAATTAGTGGTTGAGTTTTGAACTCATGACTTGCTCAAAACCAAGCTAGTTTGTGTGTAACTTCATGAGATAGTACTGAGTACTTGTGAGGAGTATTGCGCTATGTACTGTTACATGTTTTGTTCCATATAATATACAAAATAGCTGAGGGGTTTTCAGCTATAGGCTTTCCCCATACATACTGCGTTCTATGTGTGTGATGATTTAATGTTCTTATGATCGCTTGTTTTGTTTCCGCATGCGACGATTATTTGTAGAAGAGATTATGTGTTGTGCAGCAAATCGAATTTGTGTATGATCAGGATAATCTCGGTGGATAAATCTTCATTATTCAGCAAATTTCTACAATGTGGCTAGAGGCTAAACTAACGAGTGGAGAAAGTAGTGTTGGAACAAACCGAGTACAATCATAGTTGTCCACCTTGACATTACAACTGCATGACCTTTCTAAGAGTGAGGAGAAACACAAATAGGTCTAGTGTACAATTTTGAGGAGGGAGGGACACCATCGCAACAATTTCCCAATTGTAATGGATTATTTAGAAATAAGGGCAGGGAATTGATTGGCCCAAGGTAGGTGCCTATGGTGTGAGATTAACAGAGTGTGGGGCCATCTACCAACAAACAACCTAATGATGCCGAAGTACCAGATATCGAAGAAGACTTTGTTCTATGATTTCTATAGATAATTTAGGCATGAAATTCATTATTTCCACACATTGGAGTTAATGTATAACAGACCTATGCCATGTACTACATAGGTCTAGGGAGGTGATGCGCTACATAAAAATATCAAGGAAAAAATTATTCTATGCTAAAACAAGGACAAGGACCTTTAGGGTGAGGACATGGTCCACTTGCAAGAGGGCGAGGGGGTTTTGGATGAGGAAGGGTACCAATAATATGATTAAACTATGGTTAGCTATGGCATATAGCGAAGGATTTTCTAAATCCATGCACAATTTTTGCAGAGTGTTGGATCATGCGACAAAGGATTTTCTGTTGTTAGTGGCAGGATAAAAGAAGGACACGTGCAAATGGTCATTGTTGAGCCTCGACAAGACTGCCCGCAAGTGTGTGCAAGGAATAGAGGTGGGATAAGGATACATATGGATGCGATGAACCTAACATAGCAACCTCGTCAATGGATGTGGAAATTTGTCAAACCTCTTGATGAGCCTCAGTATTGCAACAAGAATGTTGCAACTCCCAAGGCTACCAAATTTAATTATCAACCCGGGGTTCATACAAACTTAATAGGTATCAGCACTATATATCCAACATACAATGTGTTCTTTTGTTGATCTGATGTAATGGAGTGAATGTCATGAAATAAAAGCATAAAATAATTGCATAAATGGAAGTGTTGCTTTGAAAATAAATTAATCCTAGGCAAGAACAACAATTTGTAATTGAAATCCTAAGAGCATGAATTAAAATAAATAGGCCTAATATACTTTGTAAAATAATATACTTCAACTCAATGATCTCTTTCTTGAACTCTTCATTACTTATTCCATCTACTATGGCATCACTCTAGATTTTCTCTGAATTACAAAAATGACTATCCATAGTCATCTTCATATCCTTTTTCCCTTGAATAAGCTTCAAATTATTGTAATATCCCTTCAAATTGTGTTTACAATATATTGACTAGAATTTGGGTGTTAGTCTCTACCGATCGTGCACCTAATCATAATTAACGACTGAAACTTAATTTCACTTTTAACCTGATTAATGACTCTAATTTTCCTTTTGACTCCAGACTTCTAATTTGGTGTCAAACTTTTACATCAATGGCCCTTGGGTGTCAAATGCAACAAAACATGCACCATTTTACATACCAGTGACACCAATGACATGACTATAAAATTTTATTTGACTTCAGGGTTTAAATTTTAAATAAAACTTCATTACAATAATTACAATTCATAATGGTGGACTTTGACTCTGACTTTAATTCATTCTTGACTTGACTCAAGCTATACAACTTAGAAATTAACTTCTTGATTACAAATTTCTTCATTGACCTTTGACATCCACCCTTAATACATTTATATGTTCATTTGATATTGTAATTCTTAACATAACATGGACTTTTAACCTTAACACCATAAACTCACACTCTATACTTACACACCCCATTCATTATCTCTCATGAACCATACACTGATTGATTTCCTCATATAATTCATAAAACTTATGAATTAAAGTGTATGAATTATATTAATTCTATTCCACTCAAGACAAATAATTCCAAAATACCCAATGCATAGAATTATCTTTGTCCCTATATAATATATTAAAAACTTTAACCTTCATACCAAGTATTTCATAACCACCATTCTTGTGTTTCCTGTGTTTAAGAAGGCGATGCTCATAAGAAAGTGTAGCTAAATAAGAGAATGAGAGATGAATGAAGACAACAAGGTTGAGCAATGAAATTGAGCTTGTCTAGATGTATTTGGCAATGCTCTCACATGTTAATGACCAAAAATTGACTTTGTAAAACCAATTACTGGAAAATCGTACATCAGAAGATGGCATTAATTAATGTCAAGCCTAAGGATTTACAGAGCAGAAACACGTTATGGAATCAAGAAAGTATTTAAAATATCTAAGGTTTTGAGAAAATCAGATTTGAACTAGTCATAAATGCTGGATTGCGCGCTTAATCCTTCGAGAAGAGCGCCTTCTACGCACCTTTTTGCCCAATAAGCGCGCATTCCTAGAAATGGAAAAAAGTCACTTTCTGGGACCACACCAAGCAAAGGACAGTTACTCCTTATATGAAGTCACTTAAGGACAGCCACCAGCGCCTCCCTAGACATCATGTGAGCACACAAAGGAATATGTGAAGCACACAATGGAATCATATCACTCCCTTGGGTCACCATCCATCATGTACCAAGGGAGGGAAGGAGGATTTGAATCTCCCCTATATAAAGCCACCAAGAGATGAAGAAATGGTGATCACATTGTTATGCTGGTCAAAGTTGCCCAAGCAACACTAGCAGTGTGTGACCCGAAGCTGGAGCTGAAGAGGACTCAATCATTGGCCACCCAACAATCCTAGTCCACCACGCCAGAGAGAGAGAGGGAGACTGCATCAGAGGTAGAGCTTGGAAGGAAACATCCTTGCATCGGGACCTAAAACCATTGCCTAGGTGCCCTTTGGCAAGTGGGTAAAATTTCTTCTCCATTTCAAATGTTTAATAAGAAGAGGCGTTTGAGCCGTCATTGGTATTATTATCGTTTTGACTCTCTTTGATAGCTTCTGTATATTTGTGTTTTAGTTTTAGTTTAACCAGAGCATACTTTAGCATACTGTTTCCACTAAATTTTATGCTTTTGAGCTCCACCACTTTCTGCCCGTGACCAATAGTTTAAAGAGTAGACCACACTCATTAAACTGGGTGAAATTTCGTACACCCGTGCGACAAATCCACCACTACAGGATTGGCAACTCAACTGACGTGTTCCAAGTTTATGTGGTTGTGCCATCTTTTGCAGGAGACCCTTTGTCTATGCTGGAGTGGAGCTGACAGTCCTCTGACCCATATTACAGTCCATAGGTTCATTGGAGTGACAGACTGAAGAAGGAAACTCCTAATTTTTTTACTCGCAGGATTTTTGCACGCAGTTTCTTCTCACAAACGTGCAGTGCGCGCATTCAGGACTGACTCGCGCGCAGGAAACTGCACCTGTCAGAGCCTTTTCCGTGCAAATTGCAGAATGATATTTTTTTGTCTATATTCTAAATTTTTCTACTTGTAAGTGTGTTGGGCAGCCCCTAATGTATCTACTAGCACTTGTGTTGATACCCCACAGCTTCTGAGAACTCACTTTTTGTTGCTTTCTATAGGCATAGAGTTAGTTTTCATTTAAGTTGGTTTTTTGCAAAAAATCTCCACATAGTTTTTGTAGGGGGAAAATTAACGATTGCTTTCTGAACGATTTATGTTTTGCAAATTATGGTATGCACACTTAGGTTAACTAGTCCAAGTAAGCTAGTTTTATTTTCTAGTGTAGAAATTGTTTAGCTTAATTCAATTTTGCATTTAGGAAATTGTGGGACTAGGTTTGAATTACCGATTAGAGTAAGTAATCTCTGCTGTCTTGCACCCTTCGGTGATCATAGGCAAGCATATGAACGCTATATTTTTACGATTCGCCATATCCCTTTAGTTAGTCACATAGATTAACTAGGAAGATTTGAAAGCGGCCCATTATTCGCACACGTTTTCCATTTTGAGCCAGGAACAAGATAACGTAGTTTAACTAGGGGTTTTTTTGTAAAGGATCACCGATATCCAAATGTTCAAACTATGAGCTTGTTCACCTTATGCTCACACACACTCACCCACTAAGCAAAGAAAGCCACCTAGAACTAACTTAAACCAACTTACTAAATTCTCCCCACAGGGGCCACAAGAGAATTTATAGATTAAGTTAGGATCAAGGGAATAGGAATCCAATAAGCCACCTTGATCACACTTCATACTGAAACATAGAAATTGTGTATTTAGGGAGCTTCAAAATCCACCTATATGCCCACAGAAAAGAAAACCCGAGCGCAGTAGAGACCTGATTCAGAGTGGGTTAGGCTTAGGCGCAGTGCGTGCAGTATTAGTTGGGGCTACCTAGCTCGGCTGATACTCGGTACTGTTAGCTGACTACCAAGAAGCCCAAGACTCGAACGCTCACATGGGACGATGGTTCTTAGTGGCAAAAACTTAGGGCATCCTTTACCTTATAGGTGACAGTGCAGGAAAGCACCAGACCCTCTACCCTTACCTTGGTGGATTCTCTTCGGCTGACTGGGGGCATCACCAGTTCTTACAAGACATCGTGCCAGCACTCGAAAGAAATCTTCTTAAGGCCTAGTTAATTTTGAGTGTGTGAGGACGTATAGGTCTTCTACGATTTTGAGTCTCATGCGCAAAACAAACAAAAACCATATTTTTTCTTGATTGATTACATAGATTAAAAGTTAAAGGGAAAATCATTTTATTTTTGCTTTGTTTTATGTATGTGGCTATAATTTTTCTTTGACCGAGACTCTTTCCCCTCAAATTTTTCCAAAACCTAACCTGGTCGACACCCAAATGGTCCCAACGAAACCTCATCGATCCAGGTGTCTTTTGGACCTCCCCCCATTACAGGGTGGGGTTCCAGGTCTTTCTCCATTTAGGCATAAAAGACGGAACACTCCCACCGTCATTGGTTCATCCTTCATTGGAGCAACCATAGTTGGGAACCCTAGTTGGTCTCCCAACACCACACCACACACCACTCCCCCCTCGACCCCTAGGGGGTGGAGGAGCGCATCCCATTCGGGAAGCCAGCTGAACACACATCAGGGTACGTCATAGACTAACCCTTGTTCTAACGAGGCAAGCAAGAAGAAGACCCGGGTAATCATATAATGACCTTTCACTTGTAGTGCTCATCGAATAGTATCATCGACGACACTATTCGATTGAGGCTATTTCAACGCACTCTTACGGAAGTGGCTGCGAAATGGTAAGTGGAGCAACCTCCTGCTTCACATGGAACCTTTAGCACCCTCACTACCGCATTCCTCACTCATTTTCAGATACCCATTCACCATGATTTGGTAATGGAGTTACTAACTCATTTTAGGCAAACCCCCGCGATCCATATCTCAGACCACATTTATGAGTGGAGGCAGCATCACAGTTTATGCAAAGCTAAACTCGACGATCGGGTCCTCTTAGATTTATTCTTGAAAAATCTGACGATGGAGATTTCAAAGGATGTGGTGCTGCAATACCCCACATCCGAAGAGGACACAATCAATAAATCCCAGAAGCTTGAACTAATTTATACACAGTCAGGATACATTTACAATATCCTGCCTAACGCCCCGCGCTTGCAAACTTATCAAGAATTTCAAGGTGTGTCTAATTCTGCAGACAAAATAATTTGGTCAATGACCCAAGGGTACCTAGGCAGCAGTAGTTCCAATCCTGGTTATGCACATAATTCTACCCAGAACATGTCTCAACCTAGATTTCAAAATCATCATATGCCTCAGCAAGATTTGAATAGTAGGGTGCAAGCGTATCACCATGGAGGACCCTATCCTCTGGCTGAGGGGACCCAGTACGCAGGAAGAAACATTGACGGAAGAGCTCCCCCCCAATGGCCAGGTGCAAAAAAGGGACAACGTTATGCTCAGTCCCAAGCACACGACACAAATATACAAACCAATGCACAAGTGAACTTTGTGCAGCTGTCCCAGAATTAACCACACCAGTATAACCAGGAGAATTACCCTCCTAACGTGGTTAAGAAAAAATAAAAAAAAAAAGCCCAAAGGGAACCCTAGATAGGGGGGAAGCAACCAACAACACCCATCATGATCCTAGGCTAGAGGAAACTCTAGCATGAATCTAAACCAGGAGCCAAGCAATGCCCAACAGTAAGGCAAAAGGCCACCTTTGCGAACAAACCATTCTTATTTAATATGTGGTGAGTACTAGTAGTATACTCACCACCATCCCTATCTCCCTAAGCTAAAAAAGCTTCAGAGTAACCGAGGACAAGGAGGATCTTCCCAGCAACCCGCTGTTATGCAAGGACCTTTCCCCCACCAAGGGACGGTCAGCACTCAGCAGCAAAACCCAGAAGATTCCAGTAAAAAAAGCCATGAAATTTACATGACTGGGGAAGAAATGTTTTTCCAAATACAGAATCGCAGTTACGACACCCTACCAGACTCCACTATGTGAGGGGATAGTACTAGTGTGCTGACTGCACCTTTGACCATTTCAAAGATGCCTATAGAACCATTACCAAAGATGGCAAAGGGACCCAATAGGTGAGCAAATAACTACTCCAAAGCGGCCCATAATTATAGCATTGTGGATGATTTAGCTCAATCACCCGCTGCTATTTCCACGTTAGAAGTACTGTAGTCGTTCCAAAAGCAACAGAAAGCCCTACTTTCCTCATTAGGAACTATTGACCCTGCCGATACGCGCATGATGGAATTTGAATTAGAAAAAGCCACCCCTAGGCTTCCTTCTATGGTCGCATTCCAAATACCAGTATTGGTTCAGAATATCACTATTCACTAATGTGTCATTGACGAGGGTGCATCGACATGCATCATGTCGAAAAATGTTTGGCAGAAATTGGGTTCTCCTGAACTAAAACCCTCGGTCATAATGCTTCGAGCCTACGACGGTCGTCCATCGACACCCATCAGCCTCTACCAAAATGTCCCCATCTGTTTAGCCGGCAAGACGGTCCACATAGACATTGAAGTCTTGGATGCTCACTTGGATTACAATATACTCCTTGGGCGGAGTTATATCTACACCATGTCTGCCATAGCCTCCTCCATCTTTCGCATTATGATGTTCCCGCACGAGGATCGCATCATTACTGTTGACCAGCTAACACACAGCGAGAAGCGTCCCCTCACCAACATGGATGTAATTCTACCCTATGTAGATACAGCCGCAGATGGTCTTTCACGGTACCAAGAATATGGCCCTGGCCAATTCAAACCGTTGTCCGTCCTAAGGTCATTCCTAGGAGATCCTCCCATTATCCTTGAGGTATCACTCGATGCCACAGGGGCCTCGGTATGCATGATGTCCACATCAAGCAGCGAGGTCAGCCAGGACATAGACTCAAGCAGTAATGACACAGAGGCATCGGCCATGGCAACCTCTCTAGCCTACGCCGCCTCCCAAACCACTTTCCTCTACCCCCAGCTGGCTTCGTTTCCCAGCAGGTTTTGGCAACACTGGTGTTACCCAACATATCGTTGGCATTCCCAGTTTGGTACCTCATTCCCCCTTACGGAACAGAAGCCACCAACATTACTACCATAGGGTTAAAGCCCCTCAGCCCTGAGGAGCCCCAACCAACCCGAAAAACGGTTGAGACCGCCCCCACAAAGGAAGTTTCCATTACAAAACCGGTTATCACGACCAAGAAAATTGCAAATAGAGGGAAGAAGATGGTGACCCCCGCCATTCAAAAGGAATCACCAGTTTGCGCCTTATGCAATGTTATAGGCCACCCTACCCACATATGTCTGGAGTTAGATGAGTTAAAACCACTCCTCGGCTCCGAAATAGACACCTCGACGCCGCGTTCCCGTAAAAGGAAACCTACCACCAAAGTTAAAGGAAAACCGCTGTGTATCAATCATGCATGCTCTCTCTGTGACACCTATGGGCACTATACCCACCATTTTCCAGAGATATCACGATATAGGGATGCCTTACATGCGATCGAGCGATCCTATTAGGAGGATCCCTTGACCCAATCGGTCAACGATGAACCTCGCACCATCCTATACTTACAAGAGGAACATAGGATTGTAGAATGACCCCTGGTAATGCCCATTATACATTGCATGCTATGCGATGAACGTGGCCACTACCTCAAAGAGTGTGCAGACTTGGAGCTCATTTACAGATGGTATCCAATCAAAAGGGTTTACTACGTGGGGCTTCGGGCGACACAATTCACATGCCCGTTATGCGCTAACAATCACCTTTTGTAGGATTTTCACGACATACCTTGCTTTTGGCTAGCCCTTGCTAGCCTCTGCTCAGCCATAGTCCACCTTTCCCAAGAAGACGATCGTCCACCAACAACTCCATGACCCAAGCAGATGAGATGAGCGGATCTATTATGTTCTTGACAACCGAAGAACGACCTAGCAAGGAACACCTCGTTACCCCCAATGACACCTCGAAGCAACGACCAGTGTGTGCCTTCTGGTGCTGGTTCCCCATCAGACCTCAAACTGAAGTCGATGGAACTTTCATATCAAGGATATTCTGCCTGATATGTTAGGGTAATCATTACGAGCGACATTGTACTTATGCCTCGCAGATTCATCCCATTATTGACATGATTAATTCCATAGAGAAGAGGACGATCTCATAGAATGGCATAAAAAGTACATCGCCAGATCAATGTCCCCACCCCCGCAATGGTGTGTCAAGCCTAACAAGAAAACACACCACCAAAGAGTAACCTTGGCCAAGCCTAGGATAACATGCAGCCTATGTGATCGAAATAACCACTGAGTCAACCAATGCAGAGAACTCAAGCCCCTAGAAAATAGTCTCTGCGTAGTCTCTTCTCTCCCCTAGAAACTTCTCTCCAATCAAGAGAAGATCACACGCACTTATTGCCGAATTTTCTCACACTTTCACCATACATTTAAGTGTATACATCTCCCCAAGCTGAGAGAGGCACGATCTGCATTGAGTCTACACTCCACTAAAGAGGAAGACAAGTCTAAGCCAATGACACAGAAATGGAGATAGAAGACAACCTCAACTATGCCTGACCCCTTCCAAGCATACACATCAGGAACAACGAGTAGCATAGAATGACACACTATCTACTCCGTTGGCTCAGTAACACCATGCACCATCTGCATTGGACTGAATCATGCACCAGAGGCATGCTCATTAATGGAAACATTTAGGCACCTCTGTGGTAGGCACAATTTCCACCTACCAAAAATTGACTATCCTAGTGGGGAATCTAACTTTGAGCCCATACAAAATCACATTATAGAGATTCTTCCCCCACCAAATGCCGATGATATAATCCACCATATATGATTTGTATTTTCTTAGATTGGTGAAGGGACTATTGCCACAACAACACCCCAAGATTTCCATCATAATCCTGTCATGAAAAACCAAGGCACCTTGCATTTTTGTGTCGATTTCTACAAGATCCCAAACCTGCATGTCGCCATCGAACTCCTTGATGACACCCAAACTCCAGAACAATGCTTAGTACAACTAGAGCTAGTTGACAAAAGTCAGAGAGAATCGCTGCAAGACAATGAGGCCCAGAAGAAAAGGGTGAAAGCATCATTTGACCGCCACATCAACCCTCGCTCATTTACCGAGGGAGAATTAGTCCTTCGCTACGATGTCGCAAAAGAGGCCTTAGGGCCAGGAAAGTTCGAAACACTGTGGAAAGGACCCTACATCATCAAACACTACCTCCGATAGGGGGCATACATCTCGACGGAACCGGATGGGTTGTTCTCACTAACCTCATCAACGGCCTTTACCTCAAGAAGTTCTACCCATAAGGGGGGCCCCAAAGGCCCTTCCCCTAGAGTAAAAGTATACAAAACCCAATCACCAAAATATTTTTGACTCGAAAACATGCTCAAAGTGCCAACATGGATCACCAAAATGAACCATACTTTGTATTTTATGATGGAGCATCGTGATGGTCTCAAAACTTAGCTGTAGCCACCTGGGTCATCTACCACCCCGATCAATCACCGCTGTGTTCAAACGGCATGTGCATTAGATCAACAACAAACAATTAGGCAAAATATGGCGCCGTCATTGGACTTATGTGCGACGCCCTCCACAGGGGCATTCACCGTATGCATATCTACCTCAATTCCCATTTAGTAGTATCGCAGCTAAGCCAAACATTTGAGACCCGAGACACACACCTATTTAGAAAATATTTGCGTGCCAAAAGATTAAGCAGACAATTTTATTACATTACATTTTTACATGTATCAAGGAATCAAAACCAAACAACTGATTGCATAGCTAACAATATCCTACACTGGAATGTATCTCGAATAAACCATCATCCATAAAAAGAAAAAACATAGATATCCATCAACATAACACAAAATATATAATCCGAAATAAATAACACATCATGTGGAGCTGAAAAAAAGATCTCTCATATATATATAAAAAAATATGTGTATCTCAGTACAAAAAATAGTATTGCTGGCCCACTGGCCAGCCCAAAGATACAAAAGTCGTCAAAAATAAGGGAAGCATCCTCATAACGGGTACTTTCCCTGTGTAAAAAATACTCTAGGGGGGTGCCCCCTTAAGAGGAGAACCTGGACCCACCACCACTCCTAGTGCCACCATCGGAGTTGCTGTCGCTACTACGATTGTGACCCGATGTAGAGTGGGCCAATAATCCCTCTCGCGGGCCATCATCGTCTCTAACCAAACCTCCTCGAAGTCGTCCATAAAACCTCGAGCAGGCATACCCTGGGTCAATCGGTCCACTCGACCCCGGAAGTCCTCAAGAGCGGTCACCTAAGCCGTAAGTACTACAATGCGTGCCTCAACCGCATCTGCACGAGCTTGCTCGGCCGCAACCTCTGCTGCAACCGAGCTGCTACCCTCACCAGAAGGGCCAGCACCATCTCCACTGGCATCACCACCCGGTCCACCTGCATCACCTCCGCCTTGACCACCTCAAGGTCGTAGCAGAGGGTCATCACCCACCAGTCGGGGCACTGGGTGACCTACCTCGCCAACATCTGCACGAGTAACCAAAATAATGTCAGTGTCAAGAAAAAAACACGTAAGAACATAAATATTCACACAAATGCAGAAGAAATATAACACATACCTGCAGGCCCCCAAACATAACCAAAAGGGAGACGCCTAGGTCATCCTGGAAGTCCATCCCCGCATACAAGTATGGCAAGAACATCTGTGGGTTGGCCTCAAACCAGGCCTCTATCATGGTGTTCCAATAATGCCCCATCCTGCCAGCACGCCCCCGCGGCATCACCGTAGCCCACCTACTCATCCATGGCTCCCGTGGCCCCCCAGTGGGCACCACCACCACTAGCCTCAGCAGCACCACCCTCTCGTACATAATGCTGCATAGGATGTTAGTGTACGCAAATGACTTAGCTCCACGCCAGACCTTCTTCAATTGTGTCACCATCCCATCAAAACAAAAGTGGGCGAAATCGAAAAAGTGCCCACTCCTCAATCAGCGTAAAACTCCAACCTGCAGGCCAGATGCCCGATGTGGAGAAAATTACCCTGCTAGTCGCACAATAACTGCCAGAGCACATCGCTCTGCCACATCTGTCACTGATGCAATGTTGATGCACCCCTCAGTAAGAGGCGCACCACGACAATGCTGCCTCTAGAATTTGTCTAGGTTCACTCTCCCAACAGAGAGTGGGTACCTTAGAGTCTCACCCTGAGGCAGTAACCCGGTCACAAAGTAAATATCCGTCTCAAGACGGATCATTAGGTTCGTCCCCCGCAACATGAAAATATTGCGCCTACGACACCAGTGCTGTATAATGTAACACAGTAGTCAGTCCTGAGACCGAAGGGACTCATTCTCAGCGAACTTCAGAAGGCCCCATGCGGCCAATTAACGACCTGCCCCAACATCAGCAGCTAGAATGGTCCAAATCTTGGGCCAATCCCACTCTCTCCACACTAACCTTCCAAGCAACACAGGCACCCATTAGTACAGAGAAAAACATAAAAAATAGATAAGAAACCAAAATTTCCTGTCACTATGGCCTTTGCGCGCCTGTTTCCTTTACAGGCACGCCTTTGCATGCAAAAAGTAGGGAACTGCGCGCCCTCATGCGCTTGTCCCTCAAAATTGCATGCAAGAAAGGCGTGCTTTTGCCTTGATCGCCCGCGCAATCTAGGGCAAAATTTTCTCATATGCCATACAAAACTAATTTGTATGGCCCTTGACACCATCAAACTAAAGAAATTACAATGCAGGACATCATGAAAGTTACCTCGACATAGTATCACTAATCCCTGCTACACAGGCTAACCGCAACAGCAAGAAAGGCTCTGCAAGAAAAACTCAACAAGTACAAATGAATAGGATTAGGGCCATAATCCCATATTTATTTCCCTTTTCCAGAACTTCGGATGTCCATAATAGGAGATCAGAAGGTCCATTCCACAAACCGTAAGTTGCACCATCATCAGTATGCCATGACGAACAAAAGCGATGCCACACATTCGCTTTCCAAGAAAAATATTTTTTCAACGCCGACAGGTATGCCCTCTGCCATCTTCTTTTTTAAAAAATCTCCTGTATTTCAAATAATATATGATGAAAAGAAGATGCTTTCACTTGAAGTAGTTGTTTTTGCAAGAAGAGCCCGCAGCCCTTGTACAACACCATCCGCTGAAAATCTCGAAGCAGGTATCATTCTACCCCCAGCATGATAGAGTCTCAGAAAACTCTGCATATCCTAAAATCATTTCTCCATTAGAAATAAACCATAGGGTCCTCATATCTGATCTCGTTTATCATCACCTCACCTTGCACATGATAAACGTCCGCGTTGGTCGGTAGAGCCTCCCCTCCATGGTGCCCGTCACCCAAAGTAGGCCATATATCACATCTCAAGTGATGCCATGGCCATACCATTTCAGTTTGGGAAGCTTCTTATGCCCATCCATTCATCATGCATAAGGTCAAGTTTACCATTCAAACTCAAACCCCCTTCCCAGATGATCAGGTTGTATAGGTAGATTGAAAGCGCACCTCCGCGCATCGCATTTGGCCCACCATACCTCCATCAGCATAATCCCATCTGTGATGCTTCTTCATCCGCTTCATCAAACCCACACATGAGACCAACCAATGGGACCCCCACCCCTAGCAAAACACCGTCCTAACACCCTCAGTGAGTGAACCCTTTCATGTTTTGGGGTACCCGTCTCTGTGTTTTGTACAAACCAAACCTCATTATTTTATTCTTTTGGTAAGTGTACAAAGACCTCCAACGATGGCCTTCGCCTCTTCACCCTCATATTTCATCTTTTCCCCCATGACAATAGTCCCTCATTCCCCTTGGTCGGAGTATTTTACCCCCACGCACACACCATCATGACATTCATAGCCGGTTCACACCCGCCCTGGAAGTCCTATCGAATCCAGGGATTTCCCCTTCAGAAATACCTATGACTACCGCCAAGCTGCTAAAGTATACTCTGACCTCGAGCCACTGAATCCCCATCATTCATTTTCAGTCACCTCTCACCAGCATGCCTATGTTAAACCCATCACATCTAGGTCCCGGACCCCGCAAGTCGGCGACCCATGGTTCGGTTAAGGCTTCCTTTTTGTCGACCTCGACACCTCTTTTCTGAAAAGGAAGTGGTACCTTGGATCACCCCTCCCCATGCAAAGGGGTATCCTCGGGTGGCACTGTGGGAGACATCATTGTCCATAGATGTCATCGTTCCTCCTGAAATTTGACTACAACAAAAGCTTTCATGTGACGATGGTATCGTACCTTACAACCATTGCACTTTGATCAGATCTGTCGAAGACCCGTGCCTCCATAAGCATCTCTGTAAACAATGCTTACATGGGAAGGTCCCAACCAGTACATATGTAGTTTACGCATATGGGTACCACATTCTACCTATCGTCAAAGAAAAAACTCCCTTGAGGGCGTCAACAGTCGTCGTCAACAACCACCATCATCACTACCACGGTAGTGACATAGACAACACATGTATCTATCAATTTTGTTTAACTAGCCATAGCATCACTAGCATGGGACTTGCCTGCCTCGTTGAAATTTTGTATATATGTTGTATATTTTGTTTGCTTGCAGGGGCCCCTTAGGCCATGTTCATCTAGGAAACGGTGCAAGGTGTTGTCAATTCCAAGATTCACACAGGCCTCTCTCTCTCTCTGTGAACAATACAGAAAAGAAACTATAATGTATTTCGGCTATATAGTTCTTCCTAGACCTCATACATTAGGGGGAAACTGTTAACATTGGAAAATCGTATAGTAGAAGATGGCATTAATTAATGTCAAGCCTAAGGATTTACAGAGCAGGAACTCATTATGGAATCAAGAAAGTATTTAAAATCTCTAAGGTTTTGAGAAAATCAGATTTGAACTAGTCATAAATGCCGGATTGCATGCTTAATCCTTCAAGAAGAGCGCCTTCTACGTGCCTTTTTGCCCAATAAGTGTGCATTCCTAGAAATGGAAAAATTTTTCTTTCCGAGACCACACCAAGAAAAGGACAGTTACTCCTTATATGAAGCCGCCTAAGGATAGCCACCAATGCCTCCCTAGACATCATGTGAGCACACAAAGGAATATGGGAAGCACATAATGGAATCATATCTCTCCCTTGGGTCACCATCCATCATGTACTAAGGGAGGGAGGGAGGATTTGAAACTCCCCTATATAAAGCAACCAAGAGATGAAGAAATGGTGATCACATTGTTATGTTGGCTAAAGTTTCCCAAGCAACACCACCAGTGTGTGGCCCGAAGCTGGAGCTAAAGAGCACTCAATCATTGGCCACTCGAAAATCCTAGTACACCACGCCAGAGAGAGAGAGGGAGATTGCATCAGAGGCAGAGCTTGGAAGGCAACATCCTTGCATCAGGACCTAGAGCCATTGCCTAGGTGCCCTTTGGCAAGTGGGTAAAATTTCTTCTCCATTTCAAATGTTTAATAAGAAGAGGCCTTTGAGCCATCGTTGGTATTATTGTCGTTTTGACTCTCTTTTATAGCTTCTGTATATTTGTGTTTTAGTTTTAGTTTAACCAGAGCATACTTTAGCATATTGTTTCCACTAAATTTTACGCTTTTGAGCTCCACCACTTTCTGCCTATGACCAATAGTTTAAAGAGTAGACCACACTCTTTAAACCAGATGCGATTTCGTACACTCTTGCGACAAATCCACCACTACACCAATGTTCAAATATTTTTATTTTACATGTCAACGAAGCTTTAAATGAAATTATTGTTCTCTCACACACGCAGGATATGAACTCGGATGTAATCAACCTCAACATTAAGCACTTGTGCTCTTATCGTGGCTATTAATTGCAACACACTTACTCTTCATAATGGGCATGGTTCTTCTTCCACAATGTCACTATTTCACATGAAAGTATTAGCAGGTACCATAGTCAATGCGAAGCCTTCTCTTTTCCACGCAACAAATCCTCAGGTTTCCTCTGCACTTGACTGCTAATCTTTATAGGTAATGGTTGGAAAAATCTCGATGAATATTTCAATAACTCAAGAAAGCTACCATTCTATAACTTCTCTGTGAATTTTTTGAATATTTAGTACATGGTTATAACTCAACCACTAAATCAAGAAGCTTATATAGGCACTACACAACTTTTACTAACAGATCACAAACATTTGTGGTTTGTAGATATCATACAATCACGCCTCTCACAACTTGCAGCAATTGCTCTTCATTTCAATGGCCACACACAACCTCCATTATCGATCTCTTCCATGTAGTGTTCCATGCAAATTAGGAATAACACTCAAACATGCTTCCAAGATGACACATCCTCGAAAACCATTTCCTAACATGAATGATAGGTCTATCACAAATTAATATGCGGTCAGATCTCAACAGATATCTCATTCGCAGCAATTCGAAACCAAAACATTATGGAGATGAATATATACCATCCACTATTATTTCAACTAATGAATTTTTGCATACAGTGATCTTGAATACCTCAATAGAAGAAAAAATGTACACAACGCTCTAGTACCAAAAATGATGGCGTAAGATAGGGGATGTGCCATAATAAAACACACACAAATACTTTCAAAAAAATACACATAAATATATTTCACAATTGATGCGTAATTAATTACTAAATAAAATATTTATAAGAGAACTAATGGCCTCTCATTCCTCACCCTCCTTCACTTACATGCCTCATTGGCTCTCTTAGATTTATACAAGTGGATATGAACCCAAAGTAGGTTCTATATCCTAAACAAACTACTAAAATATCTCTCATGATTGATAAAATCTCACCTAATCTATTATCTCTAGATAAGATCTAGCTGGCCCTCAAATCTCTCAACTCTTTTAAAATACTCTAGAAATTTCTCCTAATTACAATAGTTCTCATTTTCTCTTAAAAATATAGGAAAAATACAATAAATAATTTAATCCTAACTTAGGGAACTAACTCCTTTTGTAAACATGGAACCCTAGGTTAGATGCTTCAACATCAAACTCTCTAGGTAAGATGAAATCATGGTCGCTTGTCCATATATCTTCATAAGTTGAAAAAACTCTTCTTGGATCCCAAAATTTCACTTGCAGTAAATCAGTCACTCTGTCACGTTGATGTTGTTTTATGGCTGTATTCTCTCGTCTTACAGGCTTCCTAACTTTATGCTCTAGTTCTACTCCATCTTTGTTAATGTAGACTTGCTAATTTATTAGTAATATGTTTCTATTCTTCTTTTTTTCTATAATTAATAAGCATCTTCTAAGATTCTTCCAACATCAGCTTCTTCATTTCTTCAATTTCAATATCCAATATCGTTTTCAGTTGAAATTTACTGTTAATGGCTTGGAATATCAACTAATCATATTTAACATTAAATTGAAAATTACATTTCAATTTCATTTTATCTCAAGTTCCACATTTTTACCTCTTGAACATTTTTCTTCTTTATCTGTAACTTGCTTAGATTCATATTCCATCAACATATTTTCTAGAAATTCTAATTCTTCTTCACATTTCATAAGAATTTTGCGGTCTCTTTCAGAAATAATTTTAACAAACTGGTCTTCATCCCTGCACGAAAAAAATAATAATTTTCTATCCATCATCTACAACACATCCTACATCCAGACACCAATTTTCAGATTTAAAAGCATCAGGATTTGTATTCTCGACAGATGATTTTGTTCTCAAGTATTTATGCCGATCTTCCATGTCGTTTTCATTGCCAAATATTGACCCTTGTCAAGGTCCACAAATAAAAATTTCTTCCTCATCATCCTCGCCAAGCATTGGTCCTTTCTCTGGTTCAGAAATGCATACATTCATCTCATTTATTTGGTGTTTTTCCGCTTCCCTCAACAAAACATTTAACTTGTGCTTTTGCCTTCTTACAATCAACTACTTGATTGAACATCAAGTTATCCTCTTCATTATCCATCCATGTTTTTGATTTTGTAGCATCTCCATCGACACATCAAGTCATGCCTTTAACTCAGCAATCTCTTTCTCGAACTCTTCATCACTTATTCCATCTGCTATGGCATCGCTCTGGCTTTTCTCTGAATTATACAAATGACTATCCATAGTCATGTTCATCTCCTTATTCTTTTGCATAAGTTGAAAAATACTATAATATCCCTTCAATTTTTTATTTTCAATAAATTTACCAGACTGTGGGTGTGGTCTCTACTAATCATGCACCCAATTACAATTAACGACTCAAACTTAAATGCACTATAAACTTGACTTATGACTCTAATTTTTGTTTTGACTCCAGCCTTCTAATTTGGCGTCAAATTTTTAGATCAATTGACCTTGGGTGTCGGGTACAACAAAAAATGCACCCTTTTACACACCAATACATGACTATAAACTTTTTTTTTAACTTCAGGGCTTAAATTTTAAATAAAACTTCATTACAATAATTACAATGATTAATGATGGACTTTGACTCTAACTTTAATTCATTCTTGACTTGACTCAAGCTATAAAAATTAGACATTGACTTCTTGATTACAAATTTCTTCATTGACCTTTGACATCCTCCCTTAATAAATTTATATGTTCATTTGATATTGTAATTCTTTACATAACATGGAATTTTAACCTTAACACCATAAAATCACACTCTATACTTACACACCCCATTCATTATCTCCCATGAACCATACACATTGATTTCCTCATATAATTCATAAAATGTATGAATTAAAGTGTATGAATTATATTACTTCTATTCCACTCAAGACAATGAATTCCCAAAACCCAATGCATAGAATTAGATTTGTCCCTTAATAATATATTAAAAACCTCAACCTTCATACCAATCATTTCATAACCACCATTCTTGTGTTTCTTGTGTTCAAGATGGCGATGCTCTTTAGAAAGTGTAACTAAATAAGAGAATTTGAGATTGATGAAAACAACAAGGTTAAGCAATGAAATCGAGCTTGTCTGGATGTATTTGGAAACACTTTCACATGTTAATGGCCAAAATTCAACTTTGTAAAACCAATGTTCAATTTTTTTTTTTTACCTGTCAACAAAGCTTTAAATGCAATTATTGTTGTCTCAAACACGTAGAATATGAACTACAATGTAATCAACGTCCACATTGCACACTCGTGCTCTTATCATGGCTATTAATTGTAGCACACCTCCTCTTCAAAATGGCCATCAATCTTCTTCCACAATGGCGCTCTTTCACACGCAAGTCTTAGCATGTACCATAGTGAGTGTGGAGCCTTCTTTTTCCATGTAGCAACTCTTCAGGATTCCTCTATACATGACTACCAATCTAATGCAATTCCTTTTACATGAAATCAATAACATGTATCTACAATGTCTATGCAATATCCATATCAAATCTTCTTCATGACCATCTTTATAGCTAATGGTTGGAAAAATCTCGATTAATCTTTAAACAACTCAAGAACGCTACCGACCTATAACTCCTGCGAATTGTTTGAAATATTTATGGTATATGGTTATAGATCAGCTTCTAGATCGATAATATCATACATGGACTACAAAACTCTTACTAACAAATCACAAACATTTTTGGTTTGTAGATCTCATATGATCACATATTTCACAACTCTCATCATATTTCTCTTCATTTCAATGGCAACACACAACCTCCACTATTGATCTCTTTCACATAGTTTTCCATGTAAATCAGGATCAACACTCTAACGTGATTTCAATAGGACACATCCTTGAAAAATATTTCGTAACATAAATGACAGGTCTATCACAAATTCATATGCGGCCATATCTCAACAAGTATCTCCTTCGCAACAATTCAAAACCAAAACATTGTAGAGATGAATCTATACCTTCCACTATTATTTCAACCAATGAATTTATGCATACAGCGTTTTTTAATACAATTTTTTTTTCAAAAATATACACAGAAATTTACTTCTCAATTGATGAATAATTCATTAATAAATAAAATATTTACAAGAGAACTAAGGGTCTAATAATTGGCCTCTCATTCCTCATTCTCCTTCACTTACATGCCTCATGGGCTCTCCTATATTTATACAAGTGGATCTAAACCCAAAGTATGTTCTATATCCTTAAAAACCTCCCAAAATATCTCTCATGATCCATAAAATATCTCACCTAGTCCATTATCTCTAGATAATATCTAACTAACTCTCAAATCCTCCAAAATACTCTTGAAATTTCTCCTAATTACAATAATTCTTATTTCATCTTAAAACTATAGGAAAAATACATGAAATAATTAAATCCTAACTTAGGGAACTAAATCCTTTAGTAAACCTTATACCCTAGGTTAGATGCTCCCGCATCACTCCTCTAGCTCTATAACATGCTCAAACCCTCTATCTAAGAGTCTACTTAGAGGAATGTCACCTAAAACATTTTGATGTTTAAGGAGTAATACATAGATATAATTTAGATGCTATTGAAACTAATTCAGTGGATTCTTGTTAGAAATATAGCACTCAATTTCCCACTCTATGTCTCCATGCCGCAACACCGCCTCCATTTTGTGAGAGGAAACTATCTTGGGAAAATACTGATGCATGGCCCACAAGAATACCTTTTTTCCATATTAGTCCATGAACTCCATCCCCATCTTCTTATGATTATTAATGTATATCTCAATGGAATAAAACCACTAAAATATGACAACGACATTGGTATATGGTACATACAGCACAAAGAAGTCATCTAGCAACGTGTAAACCTCCATGGTTATTTTCAGTTTGGGAATCCATCTAGTGTATTCCATCTGATAACCAATCTGTATGATAACCATGAAACCATCAAACTCCTTTGTTAGCGTTTCCTACCAATCAACCATATTTGTGTATGCAAAGTTGTGGGATGCACCACCATCAATAGGGAATTTAGCCCCAACTTGTGATGTCTCCTCACCTGTTTCCCGGTGTTCCTATTCTTGTGTCTATTTTTCATCCTCCTCATCACTATTGCCGTCCAAAGAAAACCTCAATGTAATGGGCCTTTCCCACCTTGTATTTCCCTGAACAATTTTGGCCTAGTACCTAAGGCTCCTAATAGTTGAAACATAGTTTTTATTTCCTTAGTTCTTTCCAGGTCTCCTAATCTAACTTTGCTTTTCTAGTCCACTCCTTTTGAGATGATTTAACCTATTTCTTATTTTGTGAGAATGATGGTTTAGGGGGGAACCTACTCCTAGGAATAATAACTTGCATTTATTTAGCTCTATTGATTGAATCCTGTAGAGTGGCAAGCTTATAAGCCTTAATCAACCACATTAAGGTTCATATAGCCCCTCAACAAACAAAATCACAAACCATGCATCAAATATATAGGTTTCCATCATTGTTAGCCTCTAAAAGAGTGAAATATATGGTTCTTCATTACCAATCTACTTGAGCTATGCCAACTTCCTAAAATTGATCTTTGGACCCTTCTTCTCAAAGAATTCAGTGAGCTTCTATGTAAACTCGTAGTAAGAGGTTATGATGCCATGAACCAAAGTCACTAACCCATGGTACCACTACTCATGGGCCTCACCATCCAAATGTAAAGTAGCCAACCTGATCGCATCTATTTTCATCATCTAATGGAGCTGGAAATATGTGTCCAACTTTTGAACCCATGATCTAGCTGAAAAATTTGAGGACCCATCAAACTTTAGAATGGTCACCTTTGAAATCATGATCTAGTTTCGAGTTCTGTATCATGGCCTTCTTGTCCCCCTTAGGGTTGCTTCTACATTAGAGGTTGCAAAAATTCATGAAATTCATGGGAGCATGAAATTCATCCCCCAACCTCCTATAATCCTCCAAATAGGCCCCAAAATGCATATCCTAGTCACCTTGCACCATTTGGATTGTTGTTTTATTTTCTAAAAATTATGGCATAGTGGGCCTAGGTTTCTTGTTTTATAGGTGTGGGTGGATTTGCATATTTTTTCATCCATGGCTTATTTCTCCATTTTTATATTGTTCGTCGTTAATGGGATCCTTATTTTGTTGCTCTCCTAATGTGTTATTCGCTAATTTTCCCATTAGCTCCATCATAACATTTTTACCTTTGGACAAATCATTTAGTATGCTATCCAACCTATTATATTCTTAGGTATCCTTATCTCCCATGACTACCTTACCCTTCTCAAATTATACTTCTTCTTCTTCCGCTTCAAGAATTTCTTCTTTCTCTGAAATCAGAGTGGATTTTTTCACCTTGTAGTTTCTCTTATAGGTAACATATGGATGGTATTTAGAACTCATTAGTTTCTTCAATAAACTACCCTTCACACCACACAACTTTCCAAGCCATGCTTTGATACCACTGTAAGACACCCCCCTTAGAATATCTCGATGTTCCAACTTTTTTTTGAGTTTGTTTGGGTTTTTCACTGAGGTGTTTCGTCAAACAATTTGCATGTTAGTTGTAGGTTTATTCGTTTATATTTATTTAAAAAAAAAATACAAAGTTATAAATAGATAATTCAAAGTAATTAAAACAATGTTATATAATTTTTATTAATTTTAGAAATTACACATACCACTAATAGAAGCTCGCTAGAGAAGAATTAGATGAAATATGATAAGAAATATCAGTAGAATTTGCACAAAAATTTAGGCTATAGGATAACCACTCATAGGGTAAATATGGAAACTAAACCTTTAATGAAATGGAACTCAAACTATTTGATGATGAAAATTAGCCTCCCATACAATGAATATAAACCCAAAAATAATACTCATGAACAACCAACTCGATCTTTGGTCTATCATGCAATAACAACTTCTACGAGTACACACCTCTCCCTTATTTGTTATTGATATTAGCCCCATTTTTTAATGCTTCCTTGGACCCTTAGTGTTATAGCCTAGAACACATCCCTAAATGAAACAACTCTCAACACTATAAATAAGTTTGGGCTATGAAAATTTTAAGAGAAATATACCCTTAAGACTTAGCTCTTTTCCTACAGAGAATGACCACATAGAATAGAATAGAGCGTAAGTAATACTAAAAAATATATTATAAAATGCACTGATAACAGCTTTACATTTTCTCCATTTCTTCCAATGAATTCATCTTCATCAATAATTAAGTGTAATGTTGGGACTTGAGTGATTCTGCTCCAATACCATCTAGTGTATATATTGATCCAAATCGATTTACTTCAAGGATGCATTCAAAATCATATATAAAAGAGCATGATAAACATGCGTGAATATACATAAAAGAAGAGGAAAAACATAGGAAACCATGAAAATATGAGCACACACAAATTGATAACAAAGTTCACCCAGTGTGGGCCATGTCTCCAGGCCCTACTCAAAGTGGGGAGGCATTTTGCATTAATTCTCAACGAAATCAAAATGCATACATGGAAAAATTAAAACTTATACCTCCGATTCCAAGGATTTCCTAAAAACACATTGCTTAGATGAGAAAAAAATACTGCATGGTTGGATAATTGGCGAAATTTCTTGAAATTTGAGTATAAATTGGACAAGTTTATGTCACTGTGCTTCTTAGCCTCTAAGGAATCTCTAAGATTCCCCACAGATTCGCTTACAAGAATAGTCCCTGAATATTATAGGGAATACACTCTGGGATATTCCCATATTGTTCCTTGTGTGCACTTGGTTCTACTGGTCGGGACTCCTCCTGCTCAGAGGTCCAAATGCATAGTGCTTAAATATTAATGAGTTGGAAGAATTTTCAATGGGTACCTGCTTAGCACTATGCCATTAGAGAAATTTCGAGGTATAAAATGGGCCTAAAAATAAAAATGTACAACCAAAATCAACTTTATAAGAACCAATAAAATTTAAGATGATTATGTCAACCATGGGGGATGATTCACCATTTTTGGAGGAAAGAAGTAAAAAGATTAAAAAATACAAAATACAAACTACTTTTTCAATTTGTATTTTCAACTTATCTCCCTATGGTTTTATCAAAATTTTAAGCGAGAGCACTAGTTGGGTGTGAAAATTAATTCCTTGTCCAAGGGGTACCCATGTTGCATACTTTTGATGGACCATGATACAAGAAAAATGAGAAAGACATGAAAAACGTGATTACAATATTATTTTTCCATGTATTTCTATTTTTTCGTGTAGCAGGGTCCTTCAAAAAATGCAACATGGGTACTCCTTGGGTCAGGAATTAACTTTTAATCCAATAAGTGCTCCTGCTTGAAATTTGAGTAAAATTGTTGGGAGAAAAGTTGAAAATGCGAGTTGAAAAAGTGGTTTTTTTCTTTATTTCCTCTAAAATTTGATGATGTAATCTAATCTTATTTTATTATTTACACTATTATTTTATAATATTCCTTAGGAGGCCCATTTTAGAGATCAACATTTCTCTAATGTCAGCGGTCGGGTGTGAAAACTTTTCAAGCTGAATGGGTCGTGGTTTCAAACCTGTGGACCCAAACTCCTTTTGGTAGGTGTTGTTGGAACCATTGAATGGTTGGGTTCCACCTATTCAGATGTCACCATGTTGTTTTTTTTTATAGTCACAACCCATCGATGCCATCATAATTAACCATTTTGTTATGACTAGTCACATGGTATACACCCTACAATTTTAATGATTGTCTTCGTCAAATTTGTTAATACATTACTTATAACCATATAGTATGACCTGTTAGCCTGTTATAAAAACACATATTGGTAGCCCAACTTATGTGTTGGTTGATACATCGACCTATCCCACCATTTGATATGGTTTCATTATATTCAGTCTTGTCATTAAAATATGGCTAACCAACATATTCGTTGGTTATTTTTTTGACCATTGGTTATTTTAACAACCATCATGCTTAATAATATATATATCCATAGTATAATCATTTCTTCCTGCTATGTTCAGTTCCCAAGAAAGAGTACTTATTGTCTCTTTGAAATTACTGTCAAGCATCCAGGAAGTGTGTGGCATGTATTTATACAAGAATAATTTGAACCAAGAACTCCAAGTATTCTAAGGACTAGCTAATTATGATGCATAAGCTAAAATTCTGACAGAACCGTGAATTCTAGCTCTTTGGTGTATGATGAAATAATCCTGCCATGACCAATTAGTGTTCTGAATGAATGCAAAATATACAGGATTTTTCTTTGGAGATAGATTATAATAAACTCGCCAAACCCTATCTCTATATGGCAACTCACTATTATACCCTAACATGCAAGACTCTGAATCAAACCATTTTTGCAAAAATATTTGCATGACTTCAGGAGGAAGAGACTTAATTATGATAACTAAACAATCCCAACAAAATTCATATTTACACTGACTAAAAATGTTGACTTGACAAGACCTTATATGAGTTGCAGAAGATTCTCCTTGCAGAATTGGTCGAAACATTTTAATTCTTTTGTTCTTTGAAGCACCTTCTCTGGTTAACATATCTGCCAAATAGTTTTCTGCTCCTAATTTGTAGACGATATCAAAATCAAAACCATCTAACCAAAGAACCCATCTTAACACTCGAGTGCTTCCTTGCTCAAGTAGTCTTTTATTGGAAAGGATACCTTTCATATGCTTTAAATTTGTTCTGACAATGAACTTGGAGCTTTTGAGAAGCAAGCAGAATCTTTTGATTCTCTTTTTTACTGCAAGTATTTCTTTGTGGGAAGAAGGATACTTGGTTTCTGCTGAATCAAAGGACCCTGATGTGTAGCCACAAACTAATTCTTTCTTTCCATGTTTCTGCAATAACACTGCCGCCCAATTGTGATCTGAAGCATCTGTTTCCAAGACAAAAGGAAGATTAGTATCTGCAAAATTTAGTCTAGGTAGATTCTGAACCTTATTTTTTATTATTTTGACAGAAATTGTCATTTCTGGAGTCTAATAAGATTCTTTATTTAGCCTTTTCTACAAAACTTTAGTATCTCTTGCTTGGTGTTCATAGAATTTTCTGATGTAATTCAAACATCCTAAAAATCTTTGGACAGATTTTATATCCGGCAAAACATCTAGAAATTTGAGGAGATTTATCAGGATGTGTGGTTGGAGCTGAATCTGGCCTTGTTCTATATGTAGACCAAGATAATCAATTGAAACTTTACCAATCTAGAACTTTTCTACAGAATCTGATAAAACACAGCACAATATTTAACATACGAACACGAACACAATATTTAACACTCAAACATCTCTTAGATTCGACCACTTTAGTTTCTTATCAGTCCCGAACAAACTGATACACAGGCTTCTCAGATCTTGAACAATCCAATATATTAATCAAAAGACTCTTTACAGACTCAGATCCAAATTCAGACTTCAACTTCGAATGTCCATTACTTCTACTTACCATCCTTTTATAAGGATTTTACAAGGTCATCCGGTTACAACTTTTACCGGATACCAGATATCATCCCATCATTTCATTTGGCCGGATTCTAGGACATCGGCTCTTTTAAGATAAGAGAGAATCCATAAAGTAGATACATAGTGAAGATTCTTTAAAGGACGAACCCCATGAAAGCCTTTATAAAATAAAGTAGAATTTCTAATAATTACAAGAAGAATTATGATATCAAAGAGTGATCATAAACTATTAGTCACTATTCTCCCATTCTTCAAAATCATCATCTTGGAATCTGTCAGCCTCAATCTGTTCAAGTCGTGCTTCAATATCAAAATTTCTGATGTCTACCAGGACTACATCATCTAACCAATAAGGTGCAAATTCTCGAAGGCAATATAAAAATGGAAAGGAGAAAGTATTGGAGGGCCGAAAACTTGGCTCTACTGAAATTATCCCAGTAAAACTCACAAATAGTTTAAACAGTGGTTCAACTGTATGGCTGTCTTCTATCAGATCCACTACTGAATCTTCATGCCTGGATTCAAATTCCATAGTATACTCATTTCTTCCTGCTATGTTAAGTTCCCAAGAAAGAGTACTTGTTGTCTCTTTGAAATTACTGTCAAGCATCCAGGAAGTGCATGACATGTATTTATACAAGAATAATTTGAACCAAGAACTCCAAGTATTCCAAGGACTAGCTAATTCTGATGCATAAGCTAAAATTCTGACAGAACCATGAATTCTAGCTCTTTGGTGTATGATGAAATAATCCTGCCATGACCAATTAGTGTTCTGAATGAATGAAAAATATACAGGATTTTTCTCTGGAGACAGATTATAATAAACTCGCCAAACCCTATCTCTATATGGCAACTCACTATTATACCCTAACATGCAAGACTCTGAATCAAACCATTTTTGCAAAACTATTTGCATGACTTCAGGAGGAAGAGACTTAATTCTGATAACTAAAAAATCCCAACAAAATTCATATTTACACTGAATATAAATGTTGACTTAACAAGACCTTATATGAGTTGCAGAAGATTCTCCTTGCAGAATTGGTCGAAACATTTTAATTTCTTTGTTCTTTGAAGCACCTTCTCTGGTTAACATATCTGCCAAATAGTTTTCCGCTCTTGATTTGTAGACGATATCAAAATCAAAACCATCTAACCAAAGAGCCCATCTTAACACTCAAGTGCTTTCTTGCTCAAGTAGTGTTTTATTGGAAAGGATACCTTTCATATGCTTTAAATCTGTTCTGACAATGAACTTGGAGCTTTTGAGAAACAAGCAGAATCTTTTGATTCCCTTTTTTACTGCAAGTATTTCTTTGTGGGAAGAAGGATACTTGGTTTCTACTGAATAAAAGGACCCTTATGTGTAGCCAAAAACTAATTCTTTCTTTCCATGTTTCTGCAATAACACTGCCACCCAAGTGTGATCTGAAGCATCTGTTTCCAAGACAAAAGGAAGATTAGTATCCAACAAATTTAGTCTAGGCAGATTCTGAACCTTATTTTTTATTGTTTTGACAGCAATTGTCATTTCTGGAGTCCAATAAGATTCTTTCTTTAGCCTTTTCTACAAAACTTTAGTATCTCTTGCTTGGTGTTCATAGAACTGTCTAATGTAATTCAAACATCCTAAAAATCTTTGGATATATTTTATATCCGGAAAAACATCTGGAAATTTGAGGAGATTTATCAGGATGTGTGGTTGGAGCCGAATCTAGCCTTGTTCTATATGTAGACAAAGATAATCAATAGACACTTTACTAATCTAGAACTTTTCTGCAGAATATGATAAAAGACATCACAATATTTAACATACAAACATGAACACAATATTTAACACTCAAACATCTCTTAGATTCAGCCACTTTAGATTGTTATCAGTCCCAAGCACACTGATACACAGGCTTCTCAGATCTTGAACAATCCAATATATTAATCAAGATACTCTTTACAGACTCAGACCCAAATTTAGACTCTGACTTCGAATGTCCATTACTTCTACTTACTATCCTTTTATAAGGATTTTACAAGGTCATCCAGTTACAACTTTTACCGAATACCGGATATCATCCCATCATTTCGTTTGGCCAGATTCTAGGACATCGGCTCTTTTAAGATAAGAGAGAATCCCTAAAGTAGATACATAGTGGAGATTCTTTAAAGGACGAACCCCATGAAAGCCTTATCAAACACAATGGAGATTCTTACAAGGACGAACCCCACAAAAGCCTTTATCAAATAAAGTGGAATTTCTAATAATTACAAGAAGACTTATGATATCAAAGAGTGATCATAAGCTATTAGTCACTATTCTCCCATTCTTCAAAATCATCATCTTGGAATTTTTCAGCCTCAATCTGTTCAAGTCGTGCTTCAATATCAAAATTTCTGATGTCTAACAGGACGACATCATCTAACCAATAAGGCGCAAATTCTCGAATGCAACAACAAAATGGAAAGGAGAAAGTATTGGAGGGCCGAAAACTTGGCTCTACTGAAATTATCCCAGTAAAACTCACAAATAGGTTAAACAATGGTTCAACTATATGGCTGTCTTCTATCAGATCCGCTACTGAATCTTCATGTTTGAATTCAAATTCCATAGTATACTCATTTCTTCCTGCTATGTTCAGTTCCCAAGAAAGAGTACTTATTGTCTCTTTGAAATTACTGTCAAGCATCCATGAAGTGTGTGGCATGTATTTATACAAGAATAATTTGAACCAAGAACTCCAAGTATTCCAAGGACTAGCTAATTCTGATGCATAAGCTAAAATTCTGACAGAACCATGAATTCTAGCTCTTTGGTGTATGATGAAATAATCCTGCCATGACCAATTAGTGTTCTGAATGAATGCAAAATATACAGGAATTTTCTCTAAGACAGATTATAATAAACTCGCCAAACCCTATCTCTATATGGCAACTCACTATTATACCCTAACATGCAAGACTCTGAATCAAACCATTTTTTAAAAACTATTTGTATGACTTCAGGAGGAAGAGACTTAATTCTAATAACTAAAAAATCCCAACAAAATTCATATTTACACTAACTACAAATATTGACTTGACAAGAGCTTATATGAGTTGCAGAAGATTCTCCTTGCAGAATTGGTCGAAACATTTTAATTTCTTTGTTCTTTGAAGCACCTTCTCTCGTTAACATATCTGCCAAATAGTTTTCTGCTCCTAGTTTATAGACGATATCAAAATCAAAACCATCTAACCAAAGAACCCATCTTAACACTCGAGTGCTTCCTTGCTCAATTAGTGTTTTATTGGAAAGGATACCTTTCATATGCTTTAAATTTTTTCTGACAATGAACTTGGAGCTTTTGAGAAGCAAGCAAAATCTTTTGATTCCCTTTTTTATTGCAAGTATTTCTTTGTGGGAAGAAGGATACTTGGTTTCTGCTGAATCAAAGGACCCTGATGTGTGGCCACAAACTAATTATTTCTTTCCATGTTTCTGCAATAACATTGCCGCCCAAGTGTGATCTAAAGCATCTTTTAAATGAGAGATTGGTATAAAATTTAGTCTAGCGATATATTCTTATTTTTATTGTTTTTTGATGAAATTTTTCATTTAGATCCCAATAAAGTCTCACATAGCCTTTTCTACAACTTTAATATCTCTTACTTGATATTCATGAGGTATGATCTGTTCAAACATCACAAAAATCTTTATTATTTGAGATTTTATATCCGGAAAAACATATGGAAATTTGAGGAGATTTATCAGGATGTGTGGTTGGAGCTGAATCTGGCCTTGTTCTATATTTAGACCAAGATAATCAATAGACACTTTACCAATCTGGAACTTTTCTGCAGAATATGATAAAACAAAGCACAATATTTAACATACGAACACGAACACAATATTTAACACTCAAACATCTCTTAGATCCGACCACTTTAGATTCTTATCAGTCCTGAGCACACTGATACATAGGCTTCTCAGATCTTGAACAATCCAATATATTAATCAAAAGACTCTTTACAGACTCAGACCCAAATTCAGACTCCGACTTCGAATGTCCATTACTTCTACTTACTATCCTTTTATAAGGATTTTACAAGATCATTCGGTTACAACTTTTACCGGATATCGGATATCATCCCATCATTTCATTTGGCTAGATTCTAGGACATCAGCTCTTTTAAGACAAGAGAGAATCCCTAAAGTAGATACATAGTGGATATTCTTTAAAGGACGAACCCCGCGAAAGCCTTATCAAACACAGTGGAGATTCTTACAAGGACGAACCCCACGAAAGCCTTTATCAAATAAAGTGGAATTTCTAATAATTACAAGAAGACTTATGATATCAAAGAGTGATCATAAGCTATTAGTCACTATTCTCCCATTCTTCAAAATCATCATCTTGGAATCTGTCAGCCTCAGTCTGTTCAAGTTGTGCTTCAATATCAAAATTTCTGATGTCAACCGGGATGGCATCATCTAACCAATAAGGCGCAAATTCTCGAAGGCAGCAACAAAATGGAAAGGAGAAGGTATTGGAGGGGCGAAAACTTGGCTCTACTGAAATTATCCCAGTAAAACTCACAAATAGGTTAAACAATGGTTCAACTGTATGGCTGTCTTCTATCAGATCCACTACTAAATCTTCATGTCTGAATTCAAATTCCATAGTATACTCATTTCTTCCTGCTATGTTCAGTTCCCAAGAAAGAGTACTTATTGTCTCTTTGAAATTACTGTCAAGCATCCAGGAAGTGCGTGGCATGTATTTATACAAGAATAATTTGAACCAAGAACTCCAGGTATTCCAAGGACTAGCTAATTTTGATGCATAAGCTAAAATTCTGACAGAACCATGAATTCTAGCTCTTTGGTGTATGATGAAATAATCCTGCCATGACCAATTAGTGTTATGAATGAATGCAAAATATACATGATTTTTCTCTGGAGACAGATTATAATAAACTCTCCAAACCCTATCTCTATATGGAAACTCACTATTATACCCTAACATGCAAGACTTTGAATCAAACCATTTTTGAAAAACTATTTGCATGACTTCAAGAGGAAGAGACTTAATTATGATAACTAAACAATCCCACCAAAATTCATATTTACACTAACTACAAATGTTGACTTTACAAGACCTTATATGAGTTGCAGAAGATTCTCCTTGCAGAATTGGTCGAAAAATTTTAATTTCTTTGTTCTTTGAAGCACCTTCTCTGGTTAACATATATACCAAATAGTTCTCTGCTCCTGATTTGTAGATGATATCAAAATCAAAACCATCTAACCAAAGAGCCCATCTTAACACTTGAGTTCTTCCTTGCTCAAATAGTCTTTTATTGGAAAGGATACCTTTCATATGCTTTAAATCTGTTCTGATAATGAACTTGGAGCTTTTGAGAAAAAAGCGAAATCTTTTGATTCCCTTTTTTACTGCAAGTATTTCTTTGTGGGAAGAAGGATACTTGGTTTCTGTTGAATCAAAGGACCCTGATGTGTAGCCACAAACTAATTCTTTCTTTCCATGTTTCTGCAATAACACTGCCGCCCAAGTGTGATGTGAAACATCTGTTTCCAAGACAAAAGAAAGATTAGTATTCGGAAAATTTATTCTAGGCATATTCTTAATCTTATTTTTTATTGTTTTGACAGCAATTGTCATTTCTGGAGTCCAATAAGATTCTTTCTTTAGCCTTTTCTGCAAAAATTTAGTATCTCTTGCTTGGTGTTCATAAAACTGTCTGATGTAATTCAAACATCCTAAAAATCTTTGGACAGATTTTATATCCGGCAAAACATCTGGAAATTTGAGGAGATTTATCAGGATGTGTGGTTGGAGCTGAATCTGGCCTTGTTCTATATGTAGACCAAGATAATCAATAGACACTTTACCAATCTGGAACTTTTCTGCAGAATCTGATAAAACTAAGCCATGCTGAAAAAATAGTCTGTAAAATTGTTCTAGATGCACTTTATGTTCATTTACATCTCTACTGAAAATAAGCAAACCATCTATATATACAATAATAAAATCTGTACTCCCAAAAATATCTTCCATCCTTTTCTGGAATTCTGATGGAGCATTCTTAAGACCAAATGGCATTACAGCCCACTGGAACTGACCATGTGGAACTGTGAAGGCAGTCTTATATCTTTCTTCTGGAAGTATGCCAATCTACCAAAATCCACTTTTGAGATCAAACTTACTGAAAATGTTGGCATTGGCAAGTTTGGATAGCAACAATTCTTTGTTTGGGAGAGGATATCTGATAGGAAGTAAGGCTTCATTTAAGGCTTTATAGTTGATGACAAGCCTTTTCTTTCCTCTTTTTTTCTCACTATGTTTTATTAGCATAGAATGCTGGACAAGCCCAAGGACTTTTGCAAGGTTCAATTAACTTCTGATCCAGCAATTGTGATAATTATTTTTGACAAAATGCTTGCTTTGTTGGACTCATGTGATTTGCACTTGCTTTTTGTGGACGAGGAACATAACCTTCTTTGTAAGGCAAAGCCACAAAATATTTTTCTCTTGTCCAAAAAGCATATGGACGTTCTGATGTACAATCTTTGCACAGTTTTGCTACTACTGGTTGTAGTATCTTTTTCCCATGCAACTTAGCATTCTTGATTATCTTTTGTATCTTGGAAAGATCAGTCAAAGTTGTATGTAAGAGATATGATTGTTCAGGAGGAACAACTATATTCTAATCAAGTTTAGAAGGAAGTGATACAAGATCAGAAGATGTAGTCAAGATGACTGACTCATGAGCAAAAGTAATAGGAATAAATCTTTTAAGGAAATCTTGTCCTAAGAGCATATCATAACCAGTATCATAACTGTATAAGGTAACATGAGCTAGGATGTCACCTAAGAATATGGGAAAGTTAGGAGAAATATGCTTAGTTTCCATGATTTCTTTGTTAAAAAATCTAAAAGAAATATTTGTAGGTTGCCAATAGTATTCAAGGATTGCTCCATATTTACAACAACTGCTCATGGCACTAGAATCAATTTGAGCATCTAGAGTATATTCCTTGATTTTAGGAACTTTTATTTTAATAGGAATAACTACTTTATCTCCCACATTAAGTATATCAACAAGATTGACATCTTTGGATTTCATAGGCAAATCAGTTGGAATATCAACCATTAATAGCTTTGTCAATTTCGAATTACATTCTTCATATTCAGCAAGACTATCTCGAAGTTTAGAGGAAAGATGTACCATTTGATTTCTTGTTTGCTGAATGATTGTTTCAAGTTGACTTAACTGATTGCGTATAATGGATACATGATCATTGCCTGGTGAAGCTATTCCTGTGATTCTTAGAGGCTTAAAAAGATCTTCAAATTCTTTTTCAATTTCGACTTCAGATTCTTCATCCTTTATACTTATGCCGGATCTAAGAGATGTTTGAGTGTTAAATATTGTGTTCATATGTTAAATATTGTGCTATGTTCGTGATTTTGGTATCGGAGCCATCTGGTTCTCTGTCCAGGTTGTTTCATTAAAAACTCTATTCAACTGATCTGTGGTAAATTTTGCATCTGCTTAAAGTCTGTAAGTTTGAGGTAAGGCGATTGTTGAAGGTTTTGAGGCAAAGGAAAGCCATGTTGCCATCCAAACGCACAAAGACTTATCATTCTCATTCAACTGCACTTTTTATGTCTTTCTAGATGGCTGGTAATAGTAATGAATATGAATTCATCACTGGTAATATCGAAGATAAGAGATTAGCTAGACAAAAAAGATGGTCTTTTATGAATAGATTTATGAATAAATCTAGTGAAGAAAAGCTTTATGATGAAAGATTTTTAGTTCAATAATTTGAACCACAGCCTAATTGGACACTGCCAAAGATTGGAGTGGATAAATTATACAGTCTACCTGTTTTTCAGTTTAGAGCAACACAGTTGTTTAGATTCACATCAGTAAATATCCCTATTTTAGGTCGCCAAGATGTTTACTAGATTCCCTTGATAAACAAAGAAGACATCCAATGGGGATTAGAACATGGTTATAAATATGTGCATATTGGCATGATTCAGTTTGGAATCAATCCTTTGCTTGGTCCAGGTTTAAATACTTCATGTTTAACTTGTATGTTGGACACTCCTTCATGTTTAACTTGTATGCTTCGAGGTTATTGTGTCAAGCACCCCAATTTTTGGCATGAGGAGCTTCTTTATGTGAAACATGCATTTAATAGGGCTACACATTCATCCACCCATACCTCAGCTTTCAAGACATGTTTTGGATACCAGTCGAAGGATCCCTTAGACATGGCCTTTGGAAGGATTGAGAATCTAGCGAACAAAGTGACAAGGACAAGGCACAGAAGTTAATTCAATGAATTGAAATGATTCACCAAGCAGTGCATGAAAAATTGGAGAAAATTCAAGATCAATACATGGCTTAACATTAAAAACATTATGTAAGAAATTCTTTCGGTGAAAATCACATGTAGGGAATTTTTGTCGACGCGTTTCGAACCAGCTAGTGTGGCTCATCATCAGCACAAGATGAGAAATCTGAACCAAAAAACCAGATTAAATAGACATGAATGCTCCAACTAGCCGTTAGTAATATAACGACTAGTTTGACTAATTTAATAAAATAAAATAGATTTATCAATAAAACTAAATCTTATTATGTATGATAAATTTATATTAAAAGTGTTTAATTTAAATATAATTCAATATTATTGATTTCTAATAAATATAATGTTAAAATAATTTTATTTTTATTTAAAAAATAAATAAATAAATAAATAAAATAAAATAAAATAAAATAATAATAATAATAAAATAAATAAATAAAATAGAATAAAAATAAAAATAAAAATAAATAAATAAATAAATAAATAAATATATATATATATATATATATATATATATATATATATATATATATATATATATATATATATATATATAAAATAATAATAATAATAATAAAATAAAAAATAAAAAAATAAAATAAAAAATAAATAGAATAAATAAATGAAAATAAAAATAAATAAATAAAAATATAAAAATAAATAAAAATAAAACAAAAAACAAAAATTAAAAATCTAAAAGAAAAATAAATTTAATAAACCAAATTAAATAGAATAAGTAATAAACAAATAAAATAATAAAAAGAAATATAAAAATAAAAACAAAATATTAAATAATTTAATTTCATAGCTAAATAAATTCATACAATAATAAGGAGGCAAAATAATAATAATAATAATAATAATAATAATAAAATAATTTTTATTTATTTATATTTATATAGATAAATATAAATATAAATAAATAAAAATTATTTTATTATTATTATTATTATTATTGTTTGCCTCCTTATTATTGTATGAATTTATTTAGCTATGAAATTAAATTATTTAATATTTTATTTTTATTTTTATATTTATTTTTATTATTTTATTTGTTTATTACTTATTCTATTTAATTTGGTTTATTAAATTTATTTTTTAATTTTTATTTTTTGTTTTTTTATTTATTTTTATTTTATATATTTTTATTTATATATTTTATTTTTCATTTATTTATCTATTTATTTATTTTTATTTTTAAAAAAGTTTATTTTATTTTTATTCCTATATATATATATATATATATATTATTCTATTTTATTTTATTTTATTTATTTATTTATTTTAAATAAAAATAAAATTATTTTAACATTATATTTATTGGAAATCAATAATATTGAATTAAATTTAAATTAAAAACTTTTAATATAATTTTATCATACATAATAAGATTTAGTTTTATTTATAAATTTATTTTATTTTATTAAATTAGTCAAACTAGCCGTTATATTACTAATCTGGTTTTTTGGTTAAGATTTCTCATCTTGTCCTGATGATGAGCCACACTAGCTGGTTCAAAACGTGTCGGCAAAAATTCCCTACATGTGATTTTCACCGAAATAATTTCTTATACAATTTATGGATCACAGAAGCAAAATTCCCAAATTAAAAACATTAGTTTTATCACCAATTACAGGTTGGAGATAGGGCGTGGCTCCATGATAGAAAGGATAGAATCAAAGGGGAAGGAAATAAATTGAGATCAATTCGATATAGTCCTCTCACCATCTTGGAGAAGACTGGATACAATGATTTTAGCCTTGACTTGTCTGCATACATGTAGATGTATTCCATGGTGAACATTGAAAACTTGAAGCTCTATGAACTTCCTCTGATCATGGACACCAAGGAGGTTAGGACTTTAGTGGAGGATTTTGCATCTGAGTACTTGTACAAACTACCCTCATATTGACATCATATTGGTTTCAAAGGGATGCATCCAAGTAAGGCTCATTATATTTAAAAGGAGAAAGTGAGGAAGAAATTCCCACACTTTCTATTTGATTGATAAGGATTTTGGAGGCCCAAAATCTCATTAGTGGGGAGGAATTATTTGGGAAGATCCCTAAATGCTCAACCTTCAAAGTGTCTATATCTCAGCAATTTTGACACCAACATGTATTGCTTGTCATTACAAACCCAACAATGTGAATGACACCTAAATTGGAGTTTGTATGAGCAGTTTATGACTGTCGTAAGTTTTCAAGTCGTAAGGGGATATGGGACTCGCTTTGGTGGTGACAACAAAAATACCAATGACCTCGACACATGGCACACCAACATTGGTATCCCCTCCAAAAAAATGAAATATATATATATATATATATATATATATATATATATATATATATATATATATATATATATATATATATATATATATATATATATATATATATATAATACATACATACATACATACCAGGCTGTTTCATTAAAAACTCTATTCAGCTGATCTGTGGTAAATTTTGCATCTGCTTAAAGTTTGTAAGTTTGAGGTAAGGCGATTGTTGAAGGCGTTGAGGCGAAGGACAGCCGTGTTGCCATCCAAACACACAAAGACTTATCATTCTTGTTCAGGTGCACTTTTTATATCTTTCTAAATGGCTGGTAATAGTAATGAATATGAATTCATCACTGGTAATCTCGAAGATAAGAGATTAGCTAGACAAAAAATATGGTCTTTTATGAATAGATTTATGAATAAATCTGGTGAAGAAAAGCTTTATGATGAAAGAGTTTTAGTTCAAGAATTTGAACCACAACCTAATTAGACACTGCCAGAGATTGGAGTGGATAAATTATACAGTGTACCTGTTTTTCAGTTTAGAGCAGCACAGTTGTTTAGATTCACATAAGTAAATATCTCTATTTCAGTTGGCCAAGATGTTTACCAGATTCCCTTGATAAACAGAGAAGACATCCAATGGGGATTAGAACATGGTTATAAATATGTGCATATTGGCATGATTCAGTTTGGAATCAATCCTTTGGTTCGTCCGGTTGGAAATATTGTCATTGATGGAAAAGGCATTGGCAACGAAGGAGCATCTGAAACAGTATCTAAGAAAAGAGAAAAGCAAAGACAAGAAGTGATTATGCCCGCTTGAATTATGAAAGCGTGAATTTGTTACTCATAACATCTAAATTCTGTGGAAGGAGTAGATTCGTGAATCTCGGGTTGCTAAGGCCATGGTATAGTGAGCCACGGACGTGTTCTGTGTGTACAGGGCACATTATATATATATAACCTGAGTTACATTAAAATAATCACGGAGGAAGAATTATTAAAACAAAGATATGCTTTAAAAATGGGCAGAACCTTAAGCGAAGGAAAGGAATCACGTGCGGAATAAACAGTGAAAGCGGATTCTGGTTTTCATCGCATCGCTTTCAACGGGCAAGCAGTATTTATGAAATCAGAGCGATTCCATAGAACGAGCGACACACATTCCTGTACGACTCCACAAAACCGCTTCTCACTATGCGCCATCACGCGTTATTATTCGATCCAGGATGCCCAGCGATATTGATGAGCACTGTTGATCTGGGAAGGAGGCATCGAACGGTGATCGCTTGATGAAGATGTGCGAAGATTAACCAAAGTACGGAGCTGGAATTTGATTGGGTCGTTGATCATATTTGTGGGCCCAGTGTGAATTATATTAATTGGCCCTTTTCAAATTAATATGTGCGGGTTTAACCAAGGTTGTTTAAATTAAATATTAATTATGACGAAAAGCGATATGCATATATGCTGTCGATCTGGAGGCTTGCGATCTAACGGTGATCGGACTTGTTTATATTTGTGGGCCCCGGGGTAAAAGGTTTATCGTAAGGTTGATTTGTTTGAAAGCGTTGGATATTTTTATAAAGTCCGAAGGGTTAAACTTTAGTTATAAGGCTTGGGAATTCAAAAGTTGTAAATTTATTTATTTGTTAATTTCTTTAAAATTGATAAATAAATTAAAAAGAAAAGAGCCCCGTGGGATAAACTAAAAGGAATACTGACAAAGGTATACCATTAGCGGTTGAGTGGTTTGACTCATGGTATTGAGAAAGGAAAAAAGTATATAAGGAGAAGAGGATCATAATACAGAGTGTGCGCGTGAAAGGGTTGTAAATAAATAAATCTCTTTAGAGATATCTGTATTTTTGAACTCTGATAGATCTAAATCTATGATGCACCTATGGTCTCAAGAAATGATGTATCTCTACGATAATTTTAGGAAGACCTAGCGCACGTCTGATGAAGAAGTTGAAGAAATATGGTGGATCTGAGAATTGAAGCGTTCAGTATGAAAGTGGAAGCTAACTGCCAGTAGAAGCTGGTGCAAAATTCAGGGGGTCGAAGCTCCCTTCCAGGAGAGGCTGGAGAATGAGAGAAGGTTGTTGACTTCTGCAGGTGTGTGCCTGCATACTAGTATAAGTCTGCGCCAGTACAAAATTGTAAGAAGTTTGATTTATAATCAATATTGAAGATAGAGATGACAGCACAGGTGGTTTTCTCCCAAATTGGGTTTCCACCTTAAATACTGGTGTTCATTGTGTGTGAAGATTATTCTGTTATTACTGCACATGCTTACTGCATACTAAATGAATGATAGTCTAAGTAAAGAATTAAATACATAATAAGATCTCTGGTAAAAAGTTTTCAGTTAGCTCCAAATACTGATTCACCCCCCCTCTCAGTATTTTTCCCAACTATTGGTTTC